>JAACJT020000105.1:8888469-8906875 GCA_009936485.2 Gymnarchus niloticus | reverse complement strand
GCAAAGTGAGTGATCAGTGTTTAACGATACCCGTTCAAGCTCAAATTCATTTGTAGGCTTAACAATCTGGGAGAATGTCAGGGGAAGCCTGTTAATGATAGCAGCTGCAGTTGAAGGAGTAATATGGCGACCAACACTCAGTTTGGAGACAAGTAGAGCAGCAGATCCCAGTAGTACCTCAAATGTTAGTAGAGCGTGATCCGAGACTACAAGATTTAGAGGGGGGATAGACACATACTCCACAAGGATACCGTGGCTGAGTATCAAGTCTAAAGTGTGGTTACCTGAGCGAGTAGGGCCTATTACATTCTGAACAACATCAGCAGATTCAAGCAGAGAGGCAAAGCCCATACTGTAAGGATCAGAGTCATTTTTCATGTGGATGTTAAAATCCTCAACAATTACCGCTTTGTCAGAAGTAACAACTAGATCGGACAGGAAGTCAGAAAACTCTTGGATAAAACTGCTATACGGCCCAGGTGGTCTATAAATGACAACAAGGGTAAGCGACGGTGGGGAGTTACAAGCATATGAGGCGACATTAAGGACCAGGATTTCAAATGTGCTAAATTTGTAACACACCTTCTCAGAAACAGAGAGACTAGTCTTAAATATAGCATCAACACCACCACCTCGCCGATTAGGGCGAGGCCTGCGTTTGTAGGTGTACCCAGGAGGGGCAGACTCATTTAGCGCCACATAATCATCTTGTTTAAAAAAAAACAAATCATCTTGCCCGAAAAAATCTGCCAGTTATCTATAAAACCCACATCATTTATTGGGCACCATTCCGATAGCCAACGATGCAGCGACGATAATCTGCTGTAAATTTCATTGCCATGTGTAGCAGGAATGGGGCCATAGCACGTTACTGACTCGGACATCTGCTTTGCAAGCGTGCACACCTCTATGAAGTTAATTTTCGTGATCTCCGATTGCCTCAACCGGACATCATTAGTGCCAACGTGAATATATGAGAGAACCTACGTTTACTACTAGTCAGCACTTTTAAATTTGCAGTGATGTCGGTCACCCTGGCCCCTGGAATACAATTGTCTATCGTTGCAGGCGTTGCTATATTCACGTTTCGTAGAATAGAATCGCCAATTACCAGAGCTTTTTTAACAGGAGACTCAGTAGGTGCTTCACTGAGGGCGGAGAACCTGTTGAAAACTTGTCAGTTTTCTTTCATTTTCAGGCAATACGTGGGATACATTGTGGTTGAGAGGCTCAGTTCCTGCTGGTCGACCCTTCCTGCGGGAGAGATGGAGCCTCAAGGGTTGCTTGAAGCAGAGGGTGATGCAGGCCTCTTCGGGCTACTGGTTCCCAGCCCACAGAGCGAGACTGTGACCCATGAGCTGGAGGAATTGTCCCTGCAGCCCAGCCAGAACCTGCCAACTCTTAACGAACGTAAGAATGGTGAGTAGTGGAGGCCCTCCATAATGTTGGATAATGTTGCTTAAATAATGGGATATATTTAAAACTCTGTTAGCAGGCTCACTGCCTACCATTAGAAGGAGTTGCACAGTGCTTTCTGGCTGGTAGTCATACTAATAATTTATCCCCTCTTGAATGTTTAGAAATTTGCCATCTAATGTTGTATGTGCGACCAGAAGCCCTGAATTGTTTGCAGGCAGATTTCCTATATGCTGTACAAAATGACCGATGTATTAGTTCAAGACTGAGGGTTTAGGGCAAGTCAAGGGTTTTGAATGGTTTTGCAGAGACCCAAGGTGGGTGACCTTTGGTCTGTGAAAGCATGAAGTACCATCTGTCTGGTTGCCAAAAAATCTTTAGTGACCCCTGAATGAGATGCTTATACTTTTTGGCCAATCAAAGATGATTTCTGTAAAGTAGGTTCATGTAGTGGTGGGACTTTGTAATCCCCTGCCTGTTTTAGCTTCAACCTCCACCGAAGTCATCTACAATTCCAGAGTGTTTTGAAACATTTTGCATTCTCCACTTTGACACTGAGCCATCTGAAACATGTAGAGCCATCTGACACCTAATGTGTTCCCCCGCCTCAGTGGAGCCATCTGACACATTATGTATTCCCCACTCATACATGGAGCCACCTGAAACATCACACGTTCTGTAGTCCTGCACAAAGCCATCTGAATGGTCACATGTTCTCCACTCCTACGCAGGGCTGTCTGAAATGTTACATGTTCCTCAATCCTGCACAGAGACACCTAAAACATTACGCATTCCTGGTCCTGCGTGGAGCCATCTGAAACCTTACACATTCCCTGCTCCTGTGCAAAACCGTCAGAAGTGTTTCAGAGTCGCCATTCCCTGTTCCAGCCTGATTTCAGAATGCAACTTTCATCCATCCATCCATCTTCTAAACAGTTATCCTGGGGGGTATACTATGAAGGGAGTATAACCTGCTGAGGGTTAATTCGGGGTTATTAACTGAAGTCAGGGTTGACAAACCCTGATTGCCTAAATCTGTGTTAAACAGTACTACAATGGTGATTAAGATGTTGGGTAGTTGATTCGGTGTTAACTTAATCAGAGTTCGTGCACGTTCACATTAAAGGGGCGTGGTCTAAGGCAAGCACAGCTTTTGAATCATGGCGCAAGCTCCGTATTTCTCCAAGGGGGAATGTATTATGTACAATAATAATAAAAATTTCTGGATATGAGGAGTTTAAGAGTACTCTTACCGGCAAGTCCAACACCGTAGCAGCCAACAAAGCCAGGGAGGCTTGTTGGCAATACATTGCCGACAGAGTCAATTCGTAAAAAAATTGTTCTTGATGTATGTTCTCTAGTTCGTCTAACGGACTCTTATTTTAAATATGATTGAAATATAAGAACAAGTAAAATATTCTAATATGTGAAAATAATCACGACATTTAATTGCAGCCAACACATGGGCTACATTTCTGAAATTGACCCATTAGTTGCTGCTATTGAATGTAGAACTTCTCCTCAAAGGACATGGACTATAGGTCTGTATGAGTGTAATGCTATTGTGTCAAGAATAACTTAATTAAAACTATAATTCCAACTGCAACCCCAGTGGAAAGCACACCTGACAGCAAGTCAGGATGAAGTACAGAAACATTATCTCAAGTGGTATGCATTATTGGTTCTCATCATTAATACTGACAGATGTGGTGCATAGCCTACATTTATAGCCTGCTTATGTGTTCACACCAAACAAGAATAAGGTGGAAACAAGAAAAGCAGGAGGAGGACATCATCCTGCACCATTCTTACAAGCAGAGGAATTGGCCATGGCCAACAATACTGTAAAGCCTATAGTGGAGGGGGCGGTTAATCACACCGATCACTCTCGGAAATTCTAAACAAAGAAATGTGTGTTGCGTAGCCTATATAGTCCTATGGATATTAAAAATAGACTAATTTATTGCGAATTACCTGTGATCCCATAAAAAAACCTCTTTGATCTTTGGAATGCGTAAGTGGCTAGGGAACACAACAAATGCATCCAGCAGTTGGATGCATTTGTAAGAGCAAGCACCACCTTGCGAGCTGCACGGCATACTGTATTCTTGCTGAGATGTTCAGCATCACCGATGGAATACAGGAAGTGTCCACTGGCAAAATACCGCAGTCCTAGGCACACTCTCTGTTCAACAGTGAGGGCATTACTTCGCCAAGTGACAGAGACGTTCGGCCGCAAAAGTTGGCAAAGATAAGCTAACAGATTTTGACGGACTCTAAATACCCTCGCCTTGTGGAGTGAGCTTCTCACTATGTCAGCAGGGTCTTCTAAATGTGCCGGCATTTTCTGTGAAAGGATTGTAGGTGAATGGGGTAACATCGAGTTAACTAAGAACATAAACTGCTTGCAAGAGTTAAGAGACGCAGCATAAATCGCCATGGCAGCATACCTCGGGGGAAACCGACTCACCTTTTGTAGTACTGGTTAATAGGGAAGTTACACCCGACGTCACAAAGTTACTCCTGAAGTTACCAGGATAAGCCAGTAACCCCGTTTAATAGTATATCCCCCGGTGAGGGTTGTGGAGGGCCTGGAGCCAACATATCCCTCTGGAACGATCATTCATGGGGTGATCATTAATATTGTATTGAAAATTGAATACGGGGGCAGGTGTGGAAACTCTACTATGTGATAACTGTAATAAGTATCCCATGAGATTTCACACATTTGTTATCAAAAGCATTCAGGCAGATTTGATCTAAAAAAATCTAGTAATTTTGCAGATGTGTCACTCTTCTGTCTGTACCCTAGAACAGGGGTTCTCAAACTTTTTCAGGCCAAGGACCCCTTAGGGAGAGCAAATTTTTAAGGACCCCCTCTACACCAAACCTATGATATATTGTCACAGCATGACAGAACTTGACACCTTTACAACTTATGTACAGTTAGAACTCCACTACAAATATACTACTTTAAAAAATTTTTGCACAACTAGTATGTAATTATCATTATGTACCTGATAAATTAGTGAGATGGGTGAGCTTGCCTCTGGCTGCACAGTTTATCAATTCTGGGAGTGATGGATGATAAGCAGACTCTGAGGTCATCCTCCACATGCATGTGCTTTGTTTTCATGGCAGTTAGTGCTGAGAATGAGGCCTCACAAAGGTAGGTAGTAGGAAAGGGAAGCAATATACTCATGGCCTCTGCAATAAGTTCAGGATACTCCTGTGAGAAGGTGGGCCAGAAATCTGCATGAAACATCTGCTGGAATCAGACATTTAATGTCCTGTCACAGGAGAGCTCCAACAGTTGCTCTTCTGCCTTACCAGTAAGGCTAATTGTGATTGTTGCAGCTGGTGCAAATGCATCATGTTCCCAGTCCCAGGCATCAGTGTTGACATCACAGAAGTATGTGCTGAAGTGCTTGTTGAGTACAGTTAGATGTGTGTTAGCTAATTCTTTCACTGTATCCAATGACAGGTTATTTTCCTTAAGAAAATTTGAAACCTGGGGAAACATATCCACAATTCCATCTTGTATCCTTTTTTTTTCTGTAGCTCAGTTTTCTTCATGAATGCTGTGATTTTGTCACTCCCCTCCAGGACAGAAATTTAACCTCCTTGGATAGAGAGATTGAGGCTGTTGAGTGAGTTGAATATGTCTGCAAGGTAGGCCAGCTTTGCTACAAACACTGAGTCAGCAAACAACTCTGCACTGTCAGGTTTGACATCTCTTAAAAACTCTGATGGTACGTTAACATTGCAAGCGATGAAAGCGTCAAAGTGACCAGAATTGGATTGTAGAAATGCTCCGCTAAAGAGAGTTCCAGAGGACACAAGTGTGTAAACTTTTGTTCCGAAATGGAGGAGAAACTGATCATAGCCGTCGCAGGCTTACCAGTTATTTATGACATGTCCCTGTTTGCATACAGGGACATAAATAAATAAAATGAGGCATGGACCAAGGTGTCTGAATCTGTTGATGTTCCACATGAGTTGAAGTCCATAATATATTTTTGTGAAAAAGGAAGGAAATCGCGTACTAATTTTGGCGCCATAGCATGCAAAACAATGTAAGTTGTCGGTATCGTTAACATTACTTACTTATAACATTGGTGTTTGTCATGACATAATTACATGTTCTAGTAGAACAGCCATGATACATTCTTAGTTCTATTTATGTGACATGGATGATGGTGTGAAAAGGGAGGTATTTCACTAGCCTACTTTAGCACGCCACGTGTCGCATTTGAAAAGTTATCAGCAGTCATACATAATATAACATGGGGTAGTTGTATGTTGTAAAGTCTGTGTTGTATATGTTGATATGCAATGAATCATTTTGTATTAGATTTGAAGGACACATTTTAAACTTTATCAGTAATCTTTTTTGGATTATGATTTCTGATTCTGATACAGCTGTCATTTTTTTGACATTGTTATAATGTAAACAAGCTAAGTTGTGCATTCTGAAATGTAGATAATTGTCATTTCCCTAGTTGATGAGTGTAGAAAAAGGTGGAAATCACTCAGGGACACCTATAGAAAAGAGAGGAAAAAGGAGGCAGAGAGGAAAAGGAGTGGTGCAGGAGCAAGCAATGCCAGGCCATGGCGCTACAGTGGGATCATGGGCTTCGTCAACCCCTTTCTTGATGATCGAATGACTTCTAGTAATATGGTTGGGTGGGGGGATGCCCTGTCCCAGAGGAGAGCGAAGATGTTGTGGCTGGGAATAGTCAGGCAGCACACCAGTGCAAGGAGATCCAGGGAGAGCTGAGGCAGTTCAGTCAGAGCCCGAGCCCACCACCACCACCACCAGGCTAGATCCAGTCAAGTCTTGAGGGGCATGCAGAGCACACAAACAGGAAGAAGCGACACAGCACAGATTTTGAGGAGAGGATGCTCGCAGTGTTGGAGGCTGTGAATAAAAGAGAGAGCCCACCTCCTGAGGACAGTGACAGTTTATTTTTTAAAAGCATCCTGGAGGACTTCAGGACTTTGTCGTGTAGGAGAAGGCAGGACTTGAAGTTCCAAATACACAAACTAGTGTATGAGACAAAATGTCAAGAGGCTGGATGCACAGACAACATTTAACATTGAGGAGAGAGTAATGGGGTGCTGCTGACAACGCTGTGTGTAAGCTTAATTCCCTCGCAGTGCTGTCAGCTGCACCTTGTGCTATCTCCTACACACACAAACACACACATACACAAAGTTTTCAAGTTATTGGTTTTGTTCTTTGTTCTTTAGGCCCTGTGTAAGCAATGCTTCTAAAAGTTTTCATAACATTAGTTTATAATAAAATATTTTACATTTCTGTGTTTTATATTTTCCAAATCCATCATATTTTAATTGAAAACGTATGGGGGTGAGTGGGTGTTGTCACACTTTTTGAAATGACTGCAAACAATACATTAATGTTGAAAATCTCAATCTTGGGCACATATGTAATGTTCATTAGATTGTCATATGATATTTCAGTGCAAAATTATTATCCAACAGTGCAGTTCTGGCAACCAGTTCCAAAAGGTGATAATTAATTGTGAATGTAGACTTGTTTTATTTGATATCCCAGTTGTTAACTGGACTCAGATATTAACCAAACTCAGCACCGTAATTAACCATCAGAGTAGCAAAATGCTCCTTTTTGAGTAATTAGTGGCTCTTAAAAGAGCCATTTGCAGCCATGGATTATGCCATGGGTTGCCAGGGGACAGCTCCTTCTGCAGAAAAGTATGAAACAAATGTCTCCCTGATATGGATGGTCTCCCATGAGGAGTTGTTGCTGCCTCCTCAGGTGACCTGTAGGCCAGCAGCTTCTCCGTCTATAGCCAATGGCATGGGCATACTGGTGGTGCTCGCAGTCCTCCTCAGGAAGTTATGCAGGACACAGGTAGCCTTCACACAGGGATCCACATTGGCAGGACTGATGCCAATGACCCTTCTATACATATGCCACTGAGCTGTCAGAATATCAAAGGTATTTTCAACAATCAGCCTTGCCTGTGACAGCCTATAGTTGAAAACTCTGTGCCTGTCGGAGAGATTGGGTCCTGGAAAAGGCCACATGAGGTCTCGACGGAGTGGAAAGGCCTTATCTGCCACGTGTGGCTGTGGCCCCAAATGCTCTGCACCTGGCAGCAGAGCATCTTCTGGCAGGCCAAGGATCCCATCTCGGAGTGCCTGGCCGAAGGTGGAGTTAGCCAGTGAACCGCCATCACTTGTCCTTCCATAGCTGCCCACATCCACTACCAGCAGGCAGTACTGGGGATCTACCACTGCCAGAAGCACAACAGAGAAAGTTCCCTTATAGGACAGGGACCCTGAGTTTCAGGAGCCCTCATCACCACGTTTCCCATCAATGGACGCAAGACAGTTGGGGAAGTTCCATGGATGGAGAAAGTCAGTGGCAGTCCTTTGCCAGTCATCTGTGGTGGGGACTGGCATGAACTCTGACACCAAGGCGTCCCATATGGCCCTGGCAACCTCAGCCACAATTCCTGCCAAGGTGCTAACTCCAACACGGTAACTGAAAGCTATGGTGCGGTATGAATCACCAGTGGCCAAGAACTGAGGGAAAACAAAAAACATACAAACATATATAGAACTACAGAAGATGTGGAAAGTGAAGGCCAAAGTGGTCCCAATAGTGGTAGGAGCACTCTGGGCAGTGACTCCTAAGCTGGAGGAGTGGCTCCAACAGATCCCAAGAAAAACATCAGAAATCTCTGTCCAGAAGAGTGCAATGCTTGGAACAGCTAAGATACTGCGTAGAACCTTCAAGCTCCCAGGCCTCTGGTAGAAGACCTGAGCTTTAGGATAAAACACATACCACCCACGTGGGGTGAGTAAAATAAAATTATGTATGTATATATATATATATATATATATATAGAGAGAGAGAGAGAGAGAGCATTAAGCTATATTATCAACCAGTAAATATCAAGTAAACACTGAAATAAAATGTCTAGATCATATAAAACACAAAGCAAAAAAGTAAAAAATCAAACTCACCATAGATAAATTGCCAGGCACTCAGCTGCACAAATTAGCGTCCCGATAGTTGGAGTCTAGCATCGCAATGTGGGGCCCCACTTTTGACAGCAGCCTGTCAAACTGCCGCCTGTCCAGCCTGAAATATGCCTGGAACATGCCATCATCCAGTTGCAACTCCTGCACCAGCCGGTGATATTCCCCATGCTGCTGATGGGCCTGGAGAATCAGGTGAAGCCACTGCGATCTCTGACGTCTTCGCCGCAGGTAAATCTGTGCTGCATAAGCAACTACCTTGCAATTATCCAAAGTGAGAAGATAAATTTGAAAAGAAGCACAAAGCTGTTTATAGGCAACATTTTCTCTCCAGAATGGTTGATTTTAAGTGGGAATCCACTTAACTGGCTCAGAACAATACTGATTTGACAAAGTGTACCCTATCGGCAGTCAGCACAAAGATAACTTTTACACATTTGTTTGCTTTCCGGCCCCTTTAAAAGTTTGCAAGACCTAACGTTCTGAACGACCTTGTCCCCGCCTACTCCATCTACGAGTATGTCAGAGAGCGTCCAGAGCATTCGCTAGCATCGCAGGTTGGGCAGCCCGAGCGAATGCTTGACGCTGTCACCGCTGGTGGTGTGAACATACCATGAGATCTCCTTGTGTAGCTCAAACACCCTTTGCAAAAGTTTCCCTTGCAAAAGCCATTGCACTTCAGAATGAAACAGTAGGGCATCATGACCAACACCCTTATAGCATCTCCTTACAAAGCTGACCAAACAAACTTGACTGCAAAGCAAAACTGCATGGAGATCTGGTTGCATACCTTTAGATGCAAGAGCTTGCCAATGCAGCATGCAGTGAGTAGTTACAGTGTTTGGGTTAGCAGCTTTAATCTTCGCAGTAACTCCACTCCTCTGGCCCATCATCACAGCTGTGCCATTACTACAAACAGTGACGAATTTTTTCCAGCTCAGTCCCGCTTCTGTCATGAAATTGTTTACAAGTGTGAATAATTCTTTACCCGATGTCCTCCCTGGCACCTCCTTACAAAAGAGAAAGTCTTCCAGAAATTCCTTGCCATGGGTAGCAAACTAGCACAATTAATTGAACTGCGTTACCTACATCGGTCGATTCATCCAACTAAATAAAAAAGTGGTCACTGGAACGCAGTATATCCAGGAGCCGCGAGTGAATGTCGTCTGAAATTTCTTCAATTCTCCTTTTCACTGTGTCATTTGACATCGGTACATTTCTCATTACTAGCAGCCTCAGTTCCAATCATAACTTCACAGATTTCAGCTGCAGCTGGTAGGATCAGAACTTCACCAATTGTATGCACTTTCTTATTTTCAGCAATTCAAACAGCCACCAAGTATGAGGCTTTCAGTGCTTTTTCTGAGATTGTCGTGAGTTTTAACATTTTACTTCTCTAGCGAGTGTATACCTCACCTTTGCACGTAAAAAAGCCTTTGGTTTGCTAGCAAGCTCTGAGTGTTTCATAGATGTCGCTTCAGCTTGGCTGACTTCATGGCCTTGTTCGGTAACAAATGAAGAAATGCATTGTGGTCGCGTTGTGGTCTTCCATTGTTGCTGTCAATAAAGCAAAACTCTATCATTATATTTCCTTTTTTTTTTTTTTGGTTTTTACTAACCATCGGTTTGTCACTTGATGTATATGCTGAACACAAGTAATTATACAGGTGTTTGTTAAAACAAGAACTAACTAGCGTGCCTGCCACAATCAGAGAGAGCAATTAACACGTCTGACCCCAATCTTGAGCATGGGTATATTTGCAACACACATGCGCAGCATGGATCTATTTCTAAATGCAAGTTGCCACAAATTTTATTAATTGCTAACAAATTTAATTTTTTTGTGGACCCCCGGTCATGTTTCACGGACCCCCGTGGTCCACAGACCCCACTTTGAGAACCACTGCCCTAGAACATGGCTGTGTTGCAGGAAGAGGTGTACAATTCAATTCAGTGTTATTTATATAGTTCCTTTAACAAAGAGCATTGTCACAAGGCTCTCTAGTCCCGGGCCCAAGGTCCCCAGAGAGTTAGTCGAAGGTGACAGTGGCAAGGAAAAACTCCCTCACGAGGAAGAAAATTTGGGAGGAACCAGACTCAGGGGGAGGTTCATCCTACTCTGACTGGCACTGGTGTACAAATGTTCAGCATTGCAACTGAGAGCTGAAGGGGAAGCTTTGCCCCAGGCTAGCTGCTTCATGCCCTGTGCTGGTCTGCTTCCTGACAGAGGGCTTAGCTAAGGTCACTTAGTCCGTGGCTGAAAAACTCACTCTAGCTGACATGACACTGCCTGTGCCTGTCATTTATCTGCTGTTTCCTTCCTCTGTTAATGGTTTCTGGCCTCTCCCTCTCTCCCTGAGATATTTGTTTGTATCCTGATTTCTTTGAGTGGAAGTGTTACAGTACAGCTGAAGACAGTCTTGGCTGTTTCCATGGTTTACTGTTGACTAATCTTATTAACATTCTTTGCAACTTCTTTGTGTTGTTTAAATATTAAGTAAAACTGCATATTTCATTGAGTTGATTAAAACGTTCAATTTTGCTCAGAAACAGTTGTGAATGCTGTTTTGATCGTTTGCCTGATTGACTGCAGTATCCTGTATTCATTCAAAACATGACAAGAAGATTTTATTTCCTAACATAAATCTTAATGGGTGATAAAGTTTGTGCTTTATTGAATGGATGAGACCCATCGCTGTACTCCCTGCTTTTATTGGTTGCAAATTATTTATGGCCACTTATTATTGTCAATGATTAATGTTTAATGCCATTTTCTATCATTTTTTTAAACCAATGCTGTTGAGTTTGGTGGCCAAGCATTTCACTGCACATTTTATTGAGGGTAATTGCGTATGTGACAAATTTGATTCAATTCAACTTTATTTATATAGCACTTTTAAGAAGGAGCTTTGTCACGCTTCACATAGTAGGCTGAGGGTGACACAGTAGAAAGGAGAAACTTCCTCAGAAGGAAGAAATCTTGGGAGGAACCAGCAGGAAGCCCATACTTCTTTGGCCGGCACTGGACAAGGCAGGTTCATTAATACAATACGGTGAACTAAAGTGAGGTAGAGCAATAAGATAGACAGCAGTTTCTTGGAGGAGGCAGTCAGATTATTGAGTTGAAGAGCTGATTTGATGACTCAGATAATGGCAAGCCAGTTCTGATGGACAAGTGACAGGGAGGAAGGTAGGCCAGCAGACAAATAAGGGAATCTTTTGAATCCGGACTTCCAAAAGGACCACACCAGCAGTGGAAAATAAATAAATCAATTCATTTGAATTGATTTATTTATTTGAAACAATAGTTGAATAACAATGAAAGTGTAGTGGTTTGATCACTTGACCATGGTATAGAACAAAAAAAAATACACATTTATGTACTGTAAAAGGCCAAGTGTTAGCTTTACTGTACCATGACACAGTGGCCTGCAGCTGACTGACATATTTTGTGTATGTTGTTTATTCTGATTAGGATAAAATTGCATTTCATGAACAAGTCCCTATAGGCTCAGGTGTTTTTTTTCTTGAATACTAATCCTGTTCTTCCTAGTAACATGATGTTCCTCTCCAGGCTCATAGTTATAACATGGAAGTTCATGTTATTGAAGTTGTACACAGTGTAATAAAATTATAACTGACGAAATGCATGTTGACTTGCTCTGCACTACATATTGCCGCATCTTGTATATATGTACATTTTTTGATCAGCACTGCAAGTAGATTCTGAGACCCCCAACAAGGGTTAACACTGCCTTGTGTGTCCTCCCACCTCCTGCCTCTCATTGGCCAAGTGAAGTGACAACTCACTCTGAGCTGCCAGTGCAGATGCACAGGAAAGGGGGTGAGGCAAGAGAGAGTGGGTTACAGTCCAAACAGTGGCTGTGTATACAGTCTTGCTACAACTCTGCCGCCTGCAGTGAGAAGTTTATCCCAGATGTGGCTGTGAGTTTCTCTTCCCTCATCAGAGTGATATTGTCATTTATGCCTCAGTCTGATATCAGCTATGTAAGATTGTTGTGAGATTTTATGTCATTCAGTAAAGATGTCAGAAACTAGAGTGCAGTGGGACAGATCTGGCTTTGTTTAAAAACATGTCTTTAGTTATAAAGTTATAATTATAATGTAATAATGATAATCAGGCACATTCTGTTTGCTGCATATGCCCAAGGTCATTGTAACTATTTAAAAAAAATTTCAGCATTTTTTCTTTGGCTAATGTTTTGGGCTTTCACTGTAAGATTTAATGGCTGTCTATCTTTGGCTTATATCTTTAAATTGAGTTTAAGTGTGGTACAAGCTGCAGCTGCCTGGGAAGTTGCAGCATGTAAAGGAATCTTTTTAAATCAAAAATCACTATTAACTGCTGCTTGACTGTAAAACTTTTAATACAAAGAAATGTTGTGGTGGCCTGCTCCTCATCAGTAGGGAACAATTCAGATGAGAAGATGCATAAATGGTTTGTCAATTTATGAAGAAAAAAAAAAAACTCACTTTGGCAACGTCTGTGCATTCATACATTTATTTGAATGATAATTTTTTTCCCATCATATAGCGTTGCATTAGGCATGGGCTGGTTTTCGGTTTCAAGGCATACCCTGATTTGAAAAAGTGACGGTTTCAAAACCGCTAAAATTATCTGTCATACCATACCTGCGGTATGAGCTGTTTTAGGACTTGTCAAAGACAGAAAGTGCAGGAATCCCTCAGGTCGTGTGCAGTGTAGAGTAACCCCTCCTGTCGGTGCGAGCAGTCAGTCAGCTGTGTATGATGGTTGTAGGAGGTGAACCCCCCGTCGAAAAAGACAATGTCGGCTGTATGGGAATTATTCGGGTACCGAAAAAACACAGCCGGCCACGGATTGGAGGGGGAAAATAATCCGAAGAGTGGCTGTCAGAGGAGGCAATACTTCAAATATGATTTCACATCTACGGGAGCAGCACTCATCACTCTGTAACGCCATCTTGAAATGAACGTTTGCAACCAGCTACGAGAGTTAGCATTTCTAGCATTGGTGAAATAAATACGAGGTAGCTACCGAGGCAGATAACACGGCTAATTAACTAGCTAACAGCAGAGCAGAGAAGTATTAATTTTCTGCGAAATTAGTACTTTTACTTTAGTACTATAATTAAATTTAGCTGGTATCGCGTCTATACTGTCTTTTACTTTTTTTTTTTTTTTTTTTTTTTTACAGGAAAGAACTGAATCATTTATGTTCTGAGCTTGTTGAGATGCAGGTTTAGACTCCCTTAAGGAACTGCATTTATTTAAGTTTTATTTAGAAGAATTCAGTTATTTATTTTAACTTAACCTACACGTTCACTAATGTTTCAAATATTCTATGTGTTGTTTAAAAGTAAAATAGATTGTGTTCAATGAAAAAAAGTTGTTCGTTTTAGAGCTGTAATGTACGGAAGCCTATTGTTGCTACACCAGAAAAAAGAAGAAAAAAAAATCAGTATCACGTAATAACGTGAAAAGTTAATTGGTATGACAATATATTTTTCACGTTATAACAATGTATTTTCGCGTTATAAAGTGAAAGGTTTGACGTTTTAACGATATAAATTATCACGTTATGACGTGATAGACTCAAACATGAGTCTTAAGTTATGGTTTGAATGAGCTGTGCAGAGAATAAACTGGGTATTATGACTCATTTACATGATTTAATCAAGTTCTGTTTCATTTCTGGGTTGAGACATGGCGAGATTTTGCTGTTATTGAACACGGTGGATGACATTGTAATAAGTATGCGCACTCTAAGAAGGATTCTAAAATACATGGGGCTGTACGGAAGAAACAATGAGTCCGACCACGTTATAACCTAAGTTATCACTGAGCTGCGAGTGCAATATATTGTTATAACGTGAAAAATATAATATAACAATAAACTTTTCACGTTATTACGTGATGCTGATTTTTTTTTTTCTTTTTCATTTGCTGGTGTGGCAGCAATACGCAGTAAAATCGTGATGCAGTAAAATCGTGATATTTTTGCTTAAGGTTATCATACCGGCTCGTGACTACGTTACATATGACCACTTGTACTCGTATTCCAGGTGTATTGTTTGTGACTTGAATTTAATTTCACCGATTATTTTGTGTCTGATATAAGCTGCTTAATTGGCTCCTGGTCGTTGTATCATTTGATACTGTAAATAGCTTCAAATAGAGTGATATTTAGTAGGGATTACAAGCTTGAGTTACTCAAGGTAAAGTGTTTCGTTACTCTGTTCTGTCTTGTAATTTGCTATCATAGTTGCACACATTGCAATGAATTTTTCTTTAAGCTACACCCTGAAGTTTTTGTTTATAGATGCCGTCTCAGTTTCTATATCTTGGCTATTGTGTGTTTGGAATGCACTATTTTTTAAACTGTTAATCACCACCATATTTTTTTTAGTTCCTCATTGAACTTGATTTAATAAGTTTTAGTAGTGTATTAAGTAATACACATTTTAAAACATTGTTCATTCTTTACTGCTTTTTCAGCAAATGTTTGTCTGTAGGGACTGACTACTCAATGCTATCCCTTTTGCTGTCTGGCATAGTCAAATGACCTGGTGTGATGATGGAAAGGAAATGCATAGGATTTCTGTGGTGCTCTGGGTGTCTGTGTGCACATGTATTTTTGTTTTTTGTGGTGCCAGTTTTGTCAGAGAAGCTCTCGTAAAAAAATTACAAATGCTGGAAATAAGACCTTGCAGAGATGTCTTCATAATAAATGTTTTCCTTTTAAAAATCATACAATAAATAATGCATTCAGTGGTACGACTGTCGTGTGTCTGTGTGTGTGCCTGTCTGTCTGTCTGTGTATGTGTGCCTTTGTACATCTGTCTGTCTGTGTGTATGCATGCAAATGTGCCCCCTATGTTACATAACAGGGCCTCTAATGCAGAAGAGCAATTCCTGCCCTGACCCGAAAATGAGTGGCCTCCCCTGGCCAGCCTGACCCTGCACTCTCTGCTCCCACAGTCCTGCAGCTTCGACTGCAGCAACGACGCACTCGTGAGCAGCTGGTGGACCAGGGCATCATGCCTCGTAAGTACATTTCTGCCCCTCACTAGGCAATGGGAAGAGTCGCACCCGGTCAGTGCGGCACTTAAAGGCCAGTATTGGCTCAGCCATTTTCAACATGTTTAACATTTTTATTGTAATATAATTAGTCACTAGTAATGTAATTACATATATTGTGATGAAAGCCACCATTGTAAACCAAAGGTGATGACCTCAGTTTGTTTTATGTAAGCAATGATCATGGTTTTACCATCCATTCAGTTGATAGTTTCCATAATGCCCATAGGAATGAACCTTCTTAGAGGATATAGTATGCTTTTTATTTTAACATTTAAGCATGACAATATAAAGGTGTTAGCTTTCAGTTCTATAATGTGGAAAAAACTGATTTACCTATCTGCGTCTGTTATGGGAGCAGAGAACTGAAAGCTAAATTTGTCTCTGGCATAGCAAGCTTCCGTTCATAGTCTCGGTCTTGTCCGTGCTGTCCCTGAGCTCTATGTGGAATGATGTTTTTGGCTTGCAGCAGCACACCAGGATAGTGGTGTTTATATAACAGCTTATAAATGCCCCCAAAGAGGCTGGAGTCTGGTTCAGAGCTGGCATATTCCCTCTGAAGCAGAGTGTTCCCTGGGAGGCCATACTGTATGGGGAACGACAGTAATCAGTGACAGCCACACAAGTGCGTCATGCTATTACATCACATCCCACTAAGTCAATAAAATGTGATGGTGTCCCTGGGCAGCCAGGTGATGCTGGTCCTCAGCTTTTCTCCAGGACAGTGGCCCTTCACCGCAGAGGTGTTTCCTGACAAGGCACCAGCTGTTGCTCAACAGCTGAAAGGTGTCTAATATTCCCCCGTTGATAAATTGTCATTTCCAAATAACATTGCAGTCTGTCTTTGGAAGTAATTCAGTAATTGTGAATGATTGTGGTAAAATTATTGCTATGAAATGTAATCAAGTTTCCCTAGTATCAGGTTTAAGATGTTGCTTGAAAGTACAGTTATAATAACAAACATTGGAACATAAACCATACAGTTCTGTGGTCAGCATAGAGAGAAGAATTTATATTAAATCGTCTCCATCCTCCTCCTTTCATAATGAATGAAACCCTTGTAAATTGAAGGGTTGTAATTGTTCGGACTGACTGATAATGATGATGGTGAGGGCAGACTGTCATGATCTTCTGTTTTCTTCTGCAGCTCTGAAGAGCCCCGCTGCTTTTCACGAGCAGATCCGCAGCCTGGAGCGGGCAAGGGTAAGTCAAGCATAGCCAGCTCAATGACATGAGCATTTCTAATGCTGATTAAAGTTGCATCTTATCATGTCTATTCAAAAAAACAAAACAAGAAAGTCTTGGGCTTCATTTGGCAGACTGAGAACTTCCTTAAGCACAAGATCCGCAGCCGTCCAGAACGTTCAGAGCTGGTCCGCATGCACATTCTGCAAGGTGAGGACTCCCTGAACTCTTCTGCTTGGCTGTCAGCTACTGCAGCAGCTGTGAAACTCAGCACTAAGCGCTAAGATCTTTACCTCCTCTCCAAGTTGAATAGAATGATATTTTAGGACTGACTGCCCAGGGGCTCACCAGACTGCGTTCGGCACTAATGAGAAAGTCAGGTTAGAGGTGCTTCAATGTTTGTCCTCTCCAAAAATCACTTCAGAAGGAATAAAATTCTGAAGGGTACGTTATATGAAATCAGTGAGTGTCTATGAACCCTGCAGAGCTCAGAGATGATCATATTACATTTGGAGTACAGAATTGAGTCCACAGTAATGTGCTTTAACAAAAAAAGCACTGTCAAAAATATTTGGATCCATGTGATCCTGATGGCTTGAACGCTTTTGGGACAGAGAGCATTTGACTGTTGAGGACTCTGATGCGGCTGTATTGAGATGAGTATTTGTGGATTTTGGTGTTAGAGACCCTGGCAGAGCCTTCACTACAGGCCACCCAACTGAAGCTGAAGCGGGCACGGCTGGCTGATGATCTGAATGAGAAGATTGCACAGCGGCCAGGGCCCATGGAGCTGGTGGAGAAGAACATCCTCCCTGTGGATTCAAGTGTTAAGGAAGCCATCATTGGTGAGAATATGAACTCAATATGAAAATGGCAAAAAAATATACGTATAACTGCAAGTGGTGATGAGGGGATTAAAGCAAAATGGCAAAATAAGCAGCTGGAAGTTGGATGTATGTTGGAATGGATGGATAGATGATATAGATGAATCGTTTTATGGCACAATGGCAGCCTAAGCAGCTGGAAGATTTTAGATGGATGTTGTGATGGATGAAAAGATGTTGGAATAGATGGACAGATGGAGAAAATGATGGATGCATGCATAAGTGGATCAATTAATGCATGGATGGGCAGATGAATGGATTAATGTATTCAAAATATTACACATTTAAACCAATGTGATTAATAGAAAATTAGAATTTGGCTAATGCATTACTTCCTTTGGTAGCATAAGCACAGCAGCAAAGTATCTGGTTAAAGATTTCCCCATGTTGTTTCACCCCCAATTGACACATTAGCATAAACTTGCCAGGTTGCTCCAGAACAATGTTACAGTCATGCAATTTAAATTTGGTGAAAATTGGCTAATGCATGATTGAAATTTGACAGACCTTCTGGAAGGGTCTATCAAATTTGGTGAAATTTGGTTGAAACATGCATGAATTGTAGGTGTTAATACATAATGAGTGTGATGAAGGTACAGTATGGGTATAGCCTGCAGTCACACCATATAAAAAAGTGAAGATTTTTAAAAATAATTATTGACATATAATACTCAGTGTCTTGATTTCGGCAATATTCAATTTCAATTTTCAATTCAATTTTATTTATATAGAGCTTTTAACACGGAGCACGGTCACAAAGCGCTTTACATAGTCCCGGGCCCACAGTCCCCAGAGAGTAAGCCAAAGGC
>JAACJT020000105.1:8856675-8886717 GCA_009936485.2 Gymnarchus niloticus | reverse complement strand
ATGTGAATGTTCCGCGTGCACGTCCCCATTCCGAATGAGACGTTAATGCGCATGTTCCGCGTGCACGTCTTCCTTCCCAATGTGCATCTTAATAATGGCAGGAATCACCCCCCACCGTTCTGCATTGAGCCAACATTTGACAATTCCAGACTTGACTCACTCTCTATATTGCGGGGGAGACAGAAAATATTGTGGAATTTGCCTACATTTTAAATGACACTGGAATAAGCACTCCATAAGGACCAATGACCATCAGGATCTACTGTTTGCATGATGTCCCCTTGAAAGTGATTTACGTGATAGAACACGCAACTGAAGAGCAGCAAGCAATTTGTATATTAATTTATCTGTGGCTTGGCAAGGACAAATCAAATTAATCAATGACCCTACAGATGACACTACAAAGCATACTACTGTCAGACAGTAATCAACCATGAATCTGTACAAATGAAGACCACAAAGCAAATTTTTTTTTATTTGCAGTATACAATACAGTACAAACTGTAAGACATGCTCACTTTGAAGCTAAAATACTATAGCAAAATATTTATAGGCTATACTATTTTTTCAGTATTTGCATTCAAATTATTCTGGAATCATAAAAAAGTAAAATTCTGCAACCTTAAACTGACAGTGTTGTGGAGATCAAGAAATAAATACAACAGATCCTGGGTGGTAGATTGGATGGACCGACAGCTGGTTTCCTGCAAATGATAAATAACAGCTTTAAATTTGCAGATTTCAAATGGTTATACCTCTGTTTAAAAATGTTATTCATTCCAATTTATCATCAAATAGTCTTGGCATTGAGTTCTTGACACTGAAAAAGTAGTAGTTAGTCATCTTTGGCATTCCCCCCAATGTTCTGTATAATCACCACTGATCAAGACAGAGGAGATAAGGGCTTAAAATGTCGCAATAAGAATGTGTTTGAAGTCCGGAAGGAAATCTTACTGCTGCCCTCCCAACAATACTCTTAAAAGGGAAGCATAAACATTTTACACAGTATTCTAGGTAAAGCTACAGTATATTAGTGCAGGGAGCAGACCCCACATAGCCGCTTCAGACTTCATTCCCGTGATGTACAGTGCCATGTTGGTGCAGGAATGAATTTACATACGAATGCAGAAGCACCTCAGAAAAGCACATTTTCTGCCACTCAGAATCACTGTACAGCACATGCCTAAAAGAGCATTATTTACATATATTAAAAATAAAAAATCCTGGGTGAGGGGCCTTTTGGACCAAGACTTAACACTGTCACCTCACACCTGCAGGACTGGGGGTTCAAATCCCACCTCTCCTCTGTGTGCGTGAGGTTTGCATGCTCTCCCCAAGCTTCCTCCCACAGTCCAAATATATGTGATCTAGGCTACCTGCCAATTCCACATTGTCCATACTGCGTGTGACTGTGCCCTGCAATGGGCTGACACCCTATTCAGGGTGTCCAACACCTTGTGCCCTACGCTGCCTGAGACAGGCTCCAGGCAATCCTGCATAGGATGAAGCAGTTTGGAAAACGGACGGATGGAACCCTGAGGTACAGCACTGATTACACTTGCCCACCTTAACATGTCAACTGCAACAACTGCTATAAATTATTTATGAAATATTAGATGTGCTTAGCTAACAGACGAGACAGGAAAAGTGTGTCAAACGTTGTATACGGCCATATTTTCTATACATGAAATTGTTACTAAACAGCCAAAGTGTATTTCAAATATACATTATAGAAACTGAGAATTGCAACTGATGATAAAAATTACTTAACATTACATTGGAAAACAAACGAGATTTTAGATGTAAAGAGTGAAAGTAGTTTTGCATGAAACACATTAACGTGCTTAAAACGCTTCAGTTCTGGAGAATGAAAGCAGATTAAAACGGCACAAAAAACTATCAAATTTTAATATGCTGCATACTTTGAGCATTTCAAATGAATGTGAAATGCCTGCAGGTGTGTGAGCTGACATCGTAATCAAACTAGATGCTGTATAATACAGGTACGGTTTTTACATTTGCACGTTACTGGCAGTACAGCAAACATTTCCAGCCCATATGGCCCTTGTCAGGTGCACCACATACATTTAAAGATGTTTCTTTGCACAGAATGCAGTATGAACAATTCTCTAAGTGGTAACAAAATGAATCGGCAGGGAAAACCCTGGGGAATGGGAAAGATAAAGTATTAAATACCTACCTGTTAATGTAATCCTTCTTCAGAAGTCTGTGTAATGTTTTAACCTTAAATAAGGAAAGAAAAATGCTTCATGTCAGAGTTGGTAGAAACAAAATATTTAAAAAAAAAAAAAAAAAAAAAAAAAAAAAGACATGTACGTGTTGACAATAATATTATTGTCCTGTGATGGACAGTCCAGGGAGTACTGCTGACTTGTGCCTTATGCTGTCCTCCACAGGCTCCGGGTCCCCCTACAATTCCATACTGCAGCAGTTTTCAACTTTTCTTCGGACCCCCAAAGGAAAATAGAGCAGAGGTATAGGACCCCCCCACCGCAAATCAATAAGTTTCTTGAAATGTGCAGACTGTTAATAGCAAAAGTTGATTAATTTGTGAAACACCTCTACAGTCTCCTTAGAGACCACAAAACCCCCACTTCCCTGGCTAAGCGGCCAGAAGATGGACAAATTACACATTAAAGCAGCCATCAACTGTGTGGATTATGCTGCGGTAAGACCAGAGTGTCAAAAGTAAAGAAAGCATGAGCTCCACACCTGTACAGCAGGGCCTTTCCTTTGTTATTAGCCACAGAGAAGAAGCCGCTGCGGGGGGAGAAGTCCATGCACTGTGGGAGGTAAATCGTCTTCTTCCGGAACACGGGGTAGTTGGAAAAAACTGTGAAGCTTGGGATGTGAACCTGAAATAGTCGGAATGTTTCAAGGCATAATATATATACACACAAGGAAACAAGGCCGCCAGATTCGACCGCCAGATTAGTGGCAATAAGGAAGCCCTTATGGTAACCAGAAACTCAGTAAACCCCACCCCACAGCATCAAAAAGCGCTTGTTTCAGGTGATCAATCCCAGGAAATGAAGGGCTAAAGTATGAGCCAGAGGGAATGCCACCAAGAACAATTCAGAACTCCCAATTTACTTGACCTCTATAAATTTAGCACGGCTGGGGAAAAACAGTGGAAAAACAAAACATGTTGACATTTAAATGCAAACAGCAAATGCATATAAACATAGCACTGTGACCCTGTCATTTATCCACAAGGCATCCATAAACCTTGCATGCAAGACCTCAGAATTTTCAAATAGGTGCACGCTGCTCATCACTACAAAACAAAGCTTCTCGTTTTGAAAATAAATTGATGTCTATTAGCGTGGATAATACAGTGGCAAATTCTGACACTTAAGAATTACCAACCAGACGAACAGCTTCATCTGCATTGGATGCGATGGCAAGAATTTCGGTGGTGGGGTTAAAGCACAGAGAAGAGATGGGGGTTAGCAGATTCATAATAGCCTTGATGGGTTTGGGGTTCGACTCCTGCAGGCAGGCATCACTGGAGTAAACGTTCACTACTCCAGAGTTGGACCTGCAACATAAAGACGATTCACAGGTCGACTTCCACTCATTGCATCATTGTCCTCATCTGTGACAAACCATTAGTCCAATTCCAGATGTTCCATAATGAGAAATGCTAGTAGAAATGAGAAATTAAATAACTAACTGAAAGAGCGCAAACCAACATAGGTTACTCACCCACAAGCCAGGTACTGTCCATTTCTGGACCCAGCTACAGCAGTTACATTCAAGCTGCCGTCATCAGCTAACCTGTTCAAGCACTTGCTACTCTTCACGCTCCAAATGAAAACCTCTCCCATATCTGCAAGACGAGCAGGAACCATCCCACGTTACAAACAAGAAATTAATCTGGATTACAAGCTGAATAGAACAGCTCGTTACAACACCAAAAACAAAGTAAGACTGAGAAAATGTTTAAAACGCATCGTTTGAGGACAGGCTTCAATCTGGCCTAATCGGTATTTCTGTACTACACACAAACCTGGGTTGTTCCAGCACATAAGTTTTAAAAACAAACCTACAGCTAAATATTGTCTGCCAATGGTAAGCCTCTCTTCCTTTCACATTTCTTCCCTGCTATTTAACACACTACCCGTTTCATCAACGCCTTACCACCTCCTTTCCCAGAAACAGTACTATTTGTTTGATGTCTTATTTCATAGTGGGAAGAGGAATTAAATAAAAAGCTCAACATTTAATCAATTTTTCTGAACTGAGGGTAACAGGAAAAAGCAATCTGCTGAAATGTTTACACACAGCAAAGCCTGGGTAAGTGTGACATCACAACATTGTGCTATGGTTAAAAAAAAAATATATCGAACACAAACTGTAGCGCTAGGGTGGGAAAAATACAATTATTCTTAACCACGAGTGTAGTTCACAATGCTCCCTGCAATTTAAATCAATGTTTTTAACTGCATTCAAGGTTTTTTCTTGACCTTTACTATCTACAGGAATTGTCAGTTAACTAGACATTTTCCTTTTACAATTTTCTGAAGAGATATGGAAAATGAGGCTTAACTGTTTACAAACACTGCCCAGAAGTTTCTGATGTAATACTTTATTTAAATATGGACTTAGATATTGATCTCGCTCTGCTAAGACTTCTCAAAGTCAATATGACTGGTGCAGTTCGATCTCATTAGCAAAATGAGTGCTCCCCAAAGAGAAGGGAGAACCACAGAAGACACATCTGCACTGCCTGCTCTTTAGAAGACTTCTACACTTGCAACTGGAAGATACCAAGATGTTGAAAATATTAGAACTTTTCTAGGTTTTGGAAACCACAACAAGCATTTTTGTGAAGTAGAACTTGTGGGGCAAAAAAAAAAAACTGAGCAACTTGTACTTAATTATTGAACGCTGTACAAGTAATCTAAATAGCCCACTGTTACCTACGGCAGACGTGTTAGCTGACACAGACGAGGGCGCCCACAGACTGATTATTCCACCAAGAGGGCCTCCATCAATCCCTCGGCAGCACAGTTACATTTGATTCTCAGCCTGCCTCACCTGAGCCGACATAGATTTTGCTTCCATCTGGGGAAAATGCTGCTCCAGTGACTTCTCCGTTTATTTTCATGCTGCAGACTAATTCCTTGGTCTGAAAACGTTTAGCAACAAGCAACATGACCACATCTACACACACTACCAGCACAACAGAAAAATGTATCATCCTACGTTAAACAGCTTGCTATTGTCTTGATTCCGTTTGCTCCCTTCCCAAAATAAAACAAGTTACCTTCATCGTCAGCAAGTGAAAATATCCAGAAGAGCCCACAAAGAGAAGCAAGGTCCCATCTGGAGACACCTCAAAATCCTTGAGTTTCTTCTCATCTAAGCCTAAGAATAATACAACACTTAATATTGTGGATTGTAACCATATTTCACACTTTGTAAACAAACGATGATGCCTGAAAGTGGAAATTCTTTAGCAATTTTTTTTTAAAAGTACATACTTTAAAAAAATATATGTATTTCAATTCAATTAATTTACATAGCGCCTTTAACAAGTAGTACTGTCACAAAGCGCTTTTCATAGTCCCAGGCCCAGAGTCTCCAGAGAATAAGCCAAAGGCAACAGTGACAAGGAAAAACTCTCTCAGGAGGAAGAAACCTTGGGATCCTCTGGCCAGCATCGGGCAGGACAAATTAATTAACACAAATCAGAACAATAGATACAAAAGTCTGTAAACTAATGATTAAATTTTGTGACAGGCCAAATATTAGCACTACACTATGCAAGACATTAAATGTAGTTCTTACATATGTCAGCATATCAAAATGAGTAAAAGACTGACAAAAACACAGACGCAGCTTTCCTCACCTCTCACAGCCTGTATGGGGACCACTCTGCCCTCCATCATGTCATAGACATAGAAGAGTTTATTATGATTGCTCGTTGCCACCACCTGCTCTCCATCCACACTAAACCGGGCTTTGTACACTGGAAACTTCTCCAGGAAAATGCTTTGAATCTTAGGATTCCTTCTGCCGTCAACCTTACAGACAGAGACAGAATGACTGACACCTACATACACGCATTCATTGGCAAACGCTGATTAGCAATCCAATGAACTGATTCGCAAAATATGTTCACAAATGAAAAAACTGCATTATAGCACTTTACATATAAAATGTAATGTGCAAATTTTTTCCACTTTCAAGATCTGCTTTGACAACGTGTATATGGTACAGATGACAAATTGTGGCTAAAACATGAGAAAGAAGCAGTCATGCATCACTGCATTGTTCTTATTTATGAGACAGACACTTTCATAGGAAAGAAACAAACAATGCCCTAATTTTATTTTGCATTAAGTGGGGAATCTTACAAGCTCAAGCGAAAACTAAAGACTTTCACTGAGCACCTGGTCTAAAACGACAAAGGCACCCTGTATAAGAAAAATAAATACATAAATTCACTAAACAGCATCAGGAAAAATCCCCCTACACAAGATAAAAGAAGGTATTACCTGAAAGAGAGAGATGGACTGATCAAATCCTGCAGTCATAACCACTTGGGCTGAGGGGTGAAACTGCACAGTACTTAACTTTCCTGAAGACGGGCGGTCATTGTTCGCATTTAAGCAGTTTTTCATCTACAAGGAGGAACAAGATTCACAACTGATACACATGTACTCAAACACTATCCTGCTGACACGGCCAACAGGCAAACTATAAAGAGCCGGCACATTGAGCAACTACTAAAATATTTTGATTATTAAGTTGACCAGAAAAAGATGCGAGCAGACAAAATCACCTGTAAAGTGCCTTTGGGAAGCATTTCTGAATTAGCCACAAAATTTCCTGTCTTGCACAACAAGCTGTCATCTTCATCACTCGCTTTGAAATGAAAGAAAAACACTGATATCACTACATTTTTATGTATTTATGTAACATGATAAATCATGCAGAGTTTTTTTTTTCTCTCATTTCTTCATACCACTGAAATGGCATGTGATATTTTCTCTCTGTATAATTGTGTATTACTGAGATGATGCAGAATTTGGACATACAATTATTGGGAATGCATAAAACTGGAAGAATAGAATGCCAGCTAAACGTAAATTAACTTAGCAAAACAATAACTTAAGTAAATCTTTAGCATAAAAAAAATTCAATATTGCTGCACTAAAAATTTTCAGTGTGGTAAAAAGGCACTGTGCATAGTTACATCGGGGAGCGGGTCATACAAAGAAATGTAATTGGAAGAGAAATTAAAACTCACGCAACAAAAATGAGCTTGCATTAAAGAACACTAGGGAATAGGGTCATACATGCAATCATCATTCAGATTCACGGATTTTTAAAGGTGACGGAGAGTAGCAAAACCTTGGCAGGCTAGCTAAGTGTGACATCTCATGCAAACTTCCAGGATTCAAAATTCTGTCAAAAATATTTGTAGTTTAATCCCAACCTGAATCCTCCGTCGTCTTTCTTTTTTTCAAATGTTTCTCTGCCCATGATGGAGCTCCTCCCATTGCCCGCTGGAATCTGAATAAAAAACACATAATAAATTAATAACCTTTATTAATAAATTAATAAACTACACAGATAGATGGATGAATGAATTAATGGATAAGAAAGCTCCAGAGCTGTTCTAAGACAGCACAGAGCAGATTTACACCCTGGAAGGGATGCCAGTTCATCACGAAGCATAAACACAGGCTCACACTTCTATACTCTATAGGCAATTTAGAGATGCTAGTTAGTACGACTGCATTTCGCTGGTCTGTGGGAGGAACCAGAGTGCTGGGGGGAAACCCACACTACACAGGGAAAACATCATCCCCACACCCTGAGCATTAGGAAGACTCAAACACACAACACTCGAATTGTGAGGCGACGGGACTTGCATCAATTACACTCACAATATAACTTACTGTTCTTTAAGCTTCTTCTGTAGCTTTTCCTTCGAGTGCATCTCCCGAGCATCTCCCTTAAAGTGAGTTATATCCACACTGTAACAGAACAAACAAATATGTCTGCATATATATATGAAGTACGTCCATCTCTGGCTTTTTAAATTAAAGAATCAGAAACGGTCACGACCCCTCCATGTATACAAACCCTTTCTCAATTTCATCCTGCTCGTCTTCCCATGCTGCTTTCCTGGCAGATGGAACTGTAAGGCGTGCTTCATTCTCAGCTTCTGAATCGTCGGAATCGTCGCTCAGTAAATCGCCATGCATGTCGTGTTCATGCTTCAAAAGAGTTCTCATTACGGTACCATTCAACAGATCATTATTATTAGATACGCCGCCGTAAGTTAAAAGCTAGCTTGTTTAAAGTGGCATTTAAACTTGTGACGGCTATACTTTTAAACACACGTTGCGTATTAACTGTTATTACTGGGGAATTATTTCACAAAACAGATTCAGAGTGAACCATACCTCGTTCTGCAATTTTTCCACCAATTCCTCTTCGCCACCGAAGACCAATTCTTCCAAGAGTCTCTCCGATTCTTCTTTTTCGCCTAATGCTGACACTACCATAAGATTTTTCTGCCTCTTAACAGCCTCGATGCCCGGCTGTATTGCATTTTCACCCTGGGCTCTTTTCATACCCTTCTGCTCAGACTTTCCCCGTGCCCTGCTTCTCTCCATACTTAAACTAAACGTGAGAAATGAACGTCGCACGTATTATGTCCCGATATTCTAATACCTAACTTAGCAAGACACTTTGCCGTTCTTAACTCCAGGAACCATAACCTAACAACCCTAACTTGAGAGAAGTGGGGGGGAAACACTAAGCCATGTGCTAACTCTCGGCATGAAGCCCTTTCAACTTTGAACTTCCACAAAAACACATCTCGTGAACTCTGACCTTCCCGCCATTCCCTGCGTTTCCGGAAGTTTTCGTCACTGTGACAACGGAAAATGTACCCCCTTTCCAAAAGTGTCAGATACATAACAATGATATACAAAGAGATAAAGGTGAACAATGTAACAAATACAGATACAAAGGGAAATACAAAATTAAGTTCAAACAGAAGCGTTAAAGGTTTTACAGAGCACATGGGTTTTAGAGCTTTTTCGTTGGAAGAGGTTTAAATACTATTGATGTATTGTTTGATTTTATTACGTAGCGCCTCAAAAATGGGATTCTATTTTTTTAATTTGCATTTATGAACATGGAATTTTGCAAATAATATAACTAAGTTAATTAAAATAAATAGTTTGCTTTCCTTCTTGCAGGATTCATTGAAACCAAACAGCACATACTGATCCATAATAACAACTGTTCAGAACCGTCTTTTTGTGGCCACAGATTTTTTTGTTTGTTTTTGTTTATTTTCTCAATAATAGGATTAAAGTTGACATAGCATCTCTTTCCGTTTTTAAATAATCTTGATCAATAATATACAGTTATATATAGCTAATATTATTTTCACAGGGATGTTGCAGATGTGGTTCACTACATAATAAAGTGAAAGTTTTTACAAATTGCAGTGTTATTATATTATTGTTATTATTATTTTACTTTCACTTCACGATCCTTAAGCCAGTCTTTACAAAGTAACCAGGTCTCAACCAGAGACCTAAGTGTCAATTTACATAAAACATTTTCTCAGGATGTGCGCAGTTCCTAAGAGCACAATCTTTTGTAGCTCTTTAGCACAAGGGTTCCCGGGGAGCAGCTCCAGGCTGTCATTGAATCCCTTCCTTAGGGTTCCGAGCACTCCAGTAACAACTGGCACTATTGTTGTTTTTGTGGCCCACATTCAATTTATTTCTATCGACAGATCTCTGTATTTACTAGCCTTCTTGGTTTCTTTTGATAGAAGATTAGTGTCATCTGGGATCGCAACATCGATTAGGAGGCGTGTTTTCTCTGTCTTGTAGTGGACCACTATGTTAGGCTGGTTCGCCAACATGGCTCTATCAGTGTTAATGGCCATGTCCCACATAACTGTGATTGAGGCACCGATGTTTGTGACTGCTTGTGGGTCGTGGTCAAACCAGTGCTTAGGCACTTCATGGCCGAGTTCCTTGCAGATCGACCAATGCAGATGGCTCGCCATTTTGTTGTGCCTATGAAGGTATTCGGTAGGTGCTAACACTGGGCAGCCAGCCACAATGTGGCTTACATGCTCATCAAATTGATGGCATACTTTGCATTTACTATCAACATCCATCTTAAGAATGGCTTTTTGATATAGTTGTGTATTTAGTGCCTGGTCTTGGACGGCAAGCAATAAACTCTCTGTCTCTCCATTGAGCCATGAGTTTTGAAGCCATGTGTGGTGGAAAAACAGTCAACAGCAAATACCTTTATTACCTAGGTTATTCAGTGCACAGAATAAGCCGAGACAAGAGGAGTCTCCCCTCGACACCCTCAAGTCTGACTAACTGTTTCTAAGGCAAGCTTATATCTCTTTCTCTAACAAGCACACCCTTGTTTGCCACTTCTTGGTTCCTTATCTTGTTGTTTCCCACACTAGAACAAAGCTCGTTTCACTCATTTTCAGGTGGTCATGCACACCCCCTTGTTTCCTGCCTGCACCACCTGGGTATGCTTGATAGAGACAAATTACACACAACGTCACATTTTTCCCAACACTATTTCTATTAATTACTGAAGTCTCACGTTCTAATAATTTTCCATTACACCATGCCAGTGACGCTTCTTTATCTATATACTGTTGGTCAAGTAGTTTAAAGAATTGTCCATGCAACGGTTTTGCTTTTAGTTTCTCCTCTTTGCTTTTCAGCATGCTCTCTTTCAACGGTTTTTTTGAAGAGGAGCTTGATGAATCTTCCAGATGGAATTGCTCTTTGACTTCAGCTGCAATTTTGGAGAGTATTTCGCTTTTCCAGCTTCGTGGTTACTTGCATGGTTACCATGCAAGTGAGCCTGTCTTTGCCCAATTGAATGTCTTCATTGAGCCCGACAATGGCGATATTATATGAGGACTCGAGTTCTATTAGTCCGTGGCCACCATTTTATTTCCAGATGTACAGTTGCTCTACATCTGCCTTTGGGTGGTGGATACCGTGCATGGTGAGAAGCTTCCTTGTTTTTTGATCGCGCTTCTTGACCTCTTGTCTCTTCCAGTTGATGATGTCAAACCTATACATCGGTATCGGTATTGATACTGTGAATTCTGACTTAAATATTTGCTGTCAAATAATGCTGAACATTGCTGAATATCAATTATACAGAATAATCAAATATTTCCAAAAACTGTCCATGTCATGCCGCTTCCACTGTTGCCATCAGAGGGCGCTCCAGTTTCAGCACTGAACAGCAATCTTGACTATATGACTAGCAAAACATAAATTAATTCCATTAGGAACTGATTCCATCTGTTCTTAATATCTATTTTTGTCCCTGAAAGATTTTTCTTGGTTACAGCCCAAAAGCTACACCTGATTCTCAGTGTGATTCAGAAATACTTTGTCTGGTACTGATATATCACAAGTGTGTTGGGTGAAGCTGTAAAAATACGTGGATTTTACTTCCGCCTGCTTTTTCATTGTAATCTCATTATGGCATTCTTCTTCTGTGCACAATGTGACAAAGAAAACTATTTTTTTTTTTGCTGGTTGACTAAAAGTTTAGCACAAAATGATCTGACTGACGACATCTGAATCCCCATGTCAGATAAAGTATAGAGAAAGAGGAAAAATGCCCAACAGAACTTTGATAAATGACAATCCATAAAAGCACAAACTGATAGTTTATTAGACAGTCATGTGCAGAAACAGTCAAAAAATCTCAACTTATAGCTTAACTTTGAAAAAGTTAGGAAGGTAATGTGAGGCTTGTTCTGACAGAAACGCATGGTCATGGCTCTGGATACATGTAAAAAAATACAGATCTGTGTTTGTTTACTGGGGCTGCCTAACAAGCATGTAAACATTCCTTTCAGCAAAGTGCTGATGTCCAGAATCCTATTCAGCACTAGCGACTCATCGGACAGACCAATCAGTTAAAAATAAACATGGCTTGTGAGATAATGATAATTGTATTTTTGCCCAAATATGAGTGGACCTGTTGGTCGCATGTCGCTCGGCCAGCTCCATCGCAAACAGGTAATTTCTTGCCTGCATCTGCTTGGTCATCTGGACAGTCAGCTGGAGGCAGTCAATGTGCTGGAGCAGCAAAGAGGGTGAGCATCAAGAAAAAGCATATGAGCAACACCCACTGGCAAATGGCGGACACCAAGCAGAGACTGGTCTTGTGCAGGACAGACATCGTAACTGTCAAGGACAATTTTGCTGATAAGACAAAAAAAATAGGGATGTTAGAGACTGCCATAGCAATGTTGTTCCTCCAGCTTTGAATTCTCAGTTAAAAGACAAACAGGCTAACTGGTGTCTCTAAATAGCCAGTAGAATATGTGTGCGTTTATATGCCATGCGATGGACTGGCATCCCATCCAAGTTGTACCCTACCTATTGACCTGTTCTGCTTGGAATTGGTTCTAGCCCTTTCTTCCATGACCCCGAGCAGGATAAGTGCTTAGAAGATGGATGAATTATCTACATACTGACATTAAACAGTTGTGACAGATGCTGAGTGTGTCCAACCACCAGGTGACTCTTCTAGGTGACACGTTGGATTAACAGGGGACTGAATACTGGAGGAAACACACGAAAGAAGGAACAGGAAAGCTCTGAAAACACACTGAAACGAGGAATCGTGCTTGTGTGGGAGTTATCCAGATAATCTACATGGCTTCCTCTCACAGTGAAAAAACATGTGATTAGGTGAATTATAATCTGTAAATCAGGGGTCTCCAACCCTCTTCCTGGCAAGTAACTTTTCTGAAAAGTCTGGATCCAACTCAAATACAACAGATCTGATTCAGTTAATTAGTGTCCCTGAAAAGTTTAGATCCGACCCGAATTGAAAACACATCTGCTTGCAGCTAAATGAAGACCTATGAGGGCATTAATTAACTGAAGTAGCATGAAGATTCAGTTCATAGTGCTATTCTATGAGAAAAATTAATGATATTGTCTCCTGCGGATATTGCAACCAGAAATTAAAATAACAATCCAATTTACAAGTGCCCATACATCCATCTATCTTCCAATAGCTGCCTGAGCAAAATTTGTTTAAATATATTACTATAATAAAAATTCAGATTATTATATGTGGATAACATGCATCATCAGTGATTAAAACCCCTGTAAAATGTTGTACTTGTCCATCACTGGATGCTAGGCTCCTGCAGTATGTATGTGATGTATCTGCCTTGCTGTATGTGGCTTTATTATAGACAAAAGCATACCCTGTATGCAACAGAAATTAACATATATACATAAATGTGTACCCTGAAGCCTACCCCAGAAAGTATAGGGCTATGAGCTGGGGTCCACCTTGGGTGGGATACCAGGACACTGCTGGAGTCAAGTGCCCTTGACTCAGACAGTACTTTTGGTACTTCAGCCCATTTTTTAAATTGTTTGTATTTTCTTGGATTGAAAGGGATTTCATTGAAATCATACATCTACTTATATCCCCACTTTTTTTCTTCGCTGCTATAATTTTATCCTAGCATAGAAATATCACCAGGGTAAATGGCTACAGAAAAAATGCACAGCACATAGGATCTACCTAATGTAGCCCTCTGTATTACTTTCATCCTTGCCTCAGGGGACATAGCTTGTAATAAGCACAATTAAAATGAACTCTCATCGCAGACTGCAGTGGGATGAGTCAATCCAGTGCATCACTGACAATTTGGCTAATTAAATTAATGTCTATTAATTTTCTTTTTGTGCTATAACTATAAGTCTTGACAAATGCCATGACTGATTTTTCCATAATGAAAGTAACAACAAATGGGCAAAAATGAACCATTTCCAAGCCATTAATGCAGTGACAAGAGACATCCAGATCCAGCTTTAAAACCAAGGCTGGGTGGTATTGTCATATGCTGTCAGTCACTTAGTGGATTAACCCACTGTTATGTCCTTGCTCACTGTCGACCAGCAACACCTCCATTATTTTCCATGCATCGTTTTTCCCATCAGTGCACCACACCTTCACACAACCAAAAGAGCAATGCTGATATTTGCTAATTTATTCCTGGATCTACGTTCCTACCCTTACCTATGATCATGAGCTCTGAGTGGTGACCAAATGAACGAGATCATGGATACAAGCGGTGGAAATGAGCTTTCTTCACAGAATGTCTGGGCTTAGTCATAGAGAAAGGGTGAGGAGCTTGGACATTCGAGAAGGACTCAGAGTAGAGCCACACCCAGCCTACTTCAATTCATCATTCCCTGAGTATTATGAGCTGACAATCATCAAGGATACTATAAAGACCTGTATCATACTCATCGAAGTTTTATGTCTCGAAACAATTCTGGCGAATTTCTGCTATTTTCTTGTTTTTCTGTGTATGACCCTTGCTACCTTTTTCTTCTTGTTACATCTTGTTGCCTGATGATTTGGATTTGGTTACTTGCTGGATTGCTCTGCTTGGATATCGTCCGGTGTCTGTACCATAATTACATTTTGCAGATGACACTTCAGATTTTCTTGTTGCTCTCTAATTTTGTTATTTTGACCCATTACCTGTCCCTGACTACCAATTTTGATTACTCATTAAATGGCTTTCTCTGCCCTTAGATCCTTCCCATGCAATCATTACAGAATTCTTCACCTCCAGTGGATCCAGGGGAATTCAGAGCAAGATTTTTCCAGTTGGAGAAGCAAGTAACCGGTCCAATCCACCCCTTGCCCAAAGAACTTCAACTCCCAGTTGTCTTCTCCCAACTGATGACATCGCCCAGTTTGCTTGCTCTTGGTTCAGAGATGCATTTGTCAAGACTTGGTGAGACCCCTGCTTAGCCATCCTGAGGCCAATAGTGTCTACAGAAGACGCTGGTATGAGAAGAAACCAGGGAATGGTTTTGAAATGCCTGTACCCTTTATCCAGGATCTGGTACCTATGCAGGTGTAAAGAGCACCCCTTACCAGAAAAGAATGCTCGAGACAGTTTTTACAGCACAAGTCTGTGTTTCTACTGTGAAGAAACTGGACACATGTGCCTTGAATTTCCTGTCCGCCCAATACAAAGGAACAACCAGTCTGGTGCTTGGATGAGAGCCTTGTTCTTCTAAATGGTCCCACCAGCAGTTTACTGTCCCAGTTCTTTTGTCCTTTTGCACCATCGCCCTATGTGTTTCATCTGTATTGATTCTGGGTTGGCTTTCCACTTCATAGATACAGACTAGGCACGTCCAACTTCAAACCCAACCCCTACGGATACAGGTTGGCATCCTTCCTAAGGAGGAGGCACAATTGCTGGTCATGTCTTCAATGCAAGACCCATTGGTCGTGGGGCATCAATGGCTGTGTATTCATAATCTCTCCATCTCCTGAGGCAAGGGTAAGCTGGTGGATTGGAGTACCAGTTATAAATTGCACTGTCTGACTCTTGCCTCTACTCCTCCCTCACTGACTGTGAGCCCACAGAGAGCTGAGATGAGTCTTCAGTGCCACCAAGGCAGCAAGCCTGCCTCCACATCGTACTTGAGACTGTGCCATTGATCTATAACCTGGGGTGGCATCCCCAAGGGGTAGGATTTATCCTGTTTCTATAATTGAAAACAAAGCCATGGACCAGTACATCAGGGAAACCCTTGCCTTGGGCATTATTTAATCTTCAACCTCCCCCACTGCCTTGGGTTGCTTCTTTGTTGAAAAGAAAGATAGAGGTCTTTGGACATGCATTGGATATTGTTACACAACAGCCTGATGGTTGGGAGGGAGAGGGAGGCGAAGGCGAGGTGGTGATGTTTTTATTTTCCAGTGCAGTGCAAAATTCTCAAGACCACAACAAATGAGTGAAAAATGAAAAACAAACACTTCCAAGAAATTAAATCCTAAATCAAACAAAAATTTTACAAAAACAAAAATACACAATTGTGCTGTCCAAAACCACACCGGACTGTACAGCTCTGCCCTGCATATATGAAGGCTTCAAAAAGTAAAGAGCCAACTCCAAATAACAACAACAGCAAAAGACTCATAACAACAATATGTGCAATATGTTCATGAAGATGGACTGTGGTCTACCTACCTCATTTTACCTACCTCATTTTACACTACAATTCATATTTTGATATTTTGTGTACACATGCTACCTCCCATATTTAATATTTCCTTATTTATATATTTCTCCCTATTTATTTTCCTGTATAAATCTCTCTGACAGAGGGACTGCACTTAATTTCGTTGTACCCGTTACAATGACAATAAAGATATTCTGATTCTGAACTAACTAGAACCCTCCTGCCTTCCTACTTATATAGGGAGAGCTCCACCCATGGCTAAACCATTTTATTCTCAATTAACAATTACATGTTTTATTTCTTCAATATTAAAACAAATACTTTACCAAATAAAAAATAATACCAATTAATGTAATTTCCCTTAGCAGTTTACTGTTTTACTTCCATTTTACATTAACTCAAAATGTGGCCTACTTCCTACTAAACAGAGCGGCCATCTCCTCCTCCTGCTTGGGGAAAACCACAGAACAAGGTAAGGTACCTACATTCAGTTAAAACACACAACCTTAGAAATAAATCCACCGTCACAGCTTAACCTGTGACATCTCCCCACCCCACCCTAGACGCCTGTCGAGGCATTCTCGAAAGGATGTCTACAATATAGTTTTGAGCACCTGCTCTAAACTGCACTTTGAAATCAAAAGGTTGACTAGTTATAAACCATCTGGTAATCCTCAAGTTGGAGTCCTTCACACATTTTAACCAAGACAGAACACGATGGTCAGTCTCCAGCACAAATGTTCGACCCAACAAGTAATAACACAAAGTGTCCAGTGCCCACTTTATAGCCAGACATTCTTTCTCTGCCGTAGAGTACCTGGTTTCCCTTGATAAAAGTTTTTGGCTAATAAATGCCGCCGGTCTCTGATGTTCTGGATCCCCCTGCAAAAGCACTGCCCCTAGCCCATGCTCTAAGGCATCTTTTTCACGGTAAAGGTCTTATCAAAGTCTGGGCTCTCCAGAACTGGTTCCCTGCAAAGAGAGTCCTTCATATTCTGAAAAGCCAATTCACAGTCATTAAACCACACAACCTTATTGTGTCTGTTCTTCGTAAGCAAGTCTGTAAAAGTAATCGCTCTTTCAGAAAAATTGGGTAAAACGTCGGTACCAGCCCTCCAGTCCTAAAAACAATCAAAACATCTTTCTTAGTCTGTGGCTGCACCACTGCTCTAATTGTGTCAACCTTACCCACTTGGGTCCAGATCTCCCTATGCCCTAGCAAAATCCCCAGGTACCGTGTTTCAGGCTGGGCTTGTGTGCACTTATTTAGGCAGATAGTCAACCCAGCTTCCTTAATTCTGCTAAGAACGTGCTGAAGGTGACTCAGATGATCTTCCCAGGTCTGGCTAAACAGAACCACATCATCCAAATAAGCAGCAGCAAACCCTCCTGTGCCTCTCAGAATCTGGTCCATCATTTTTGAAAGGTGGCTGGGGCCCCATGTAATCCCAAAGGCAAGGCCGTGAACTGGTAATGACTAAATGGTGTCTTGAAAGCTGTCAGCTTCCGGCTCTCAGAAGCTAATGGGACCTGCCAGTATCCTTTACACAAGTCCAGGGTACTCAGGAACTTAGCCCTACCCAGCCATTCTTTAAGGTCATCCACCCATGGCATTGGGCACAGATCAAACCTGCTGACACTATTAAGTTTTCTAAAATCCACACACAATCTCAGACTGAATGCCCCAGCTTCAACTCACTCACTTGCTGTAGGCCAGGGAAGAATTGGTCCTCCACATTCTCTTCTTCCTCCACTGCTTGAATGAGGAGAGACTGGATGACTGCGGCAGCTGGTACTGTGGCCTCCAGTGACGCTGTGCGTTCAGGTCATGCATTTCTTCAGTATGTTCACATAGAAAGCCTGAAGAGACCGCTTCCTTGCTGGCATATAGACCTCATACATCACAGACCCCATCTTCCTTCTGATCTGAAATGGACCTTGCCACTTGGCCACCAACTTATTTTCTGAGGTAGGCAACAACATCAAGACCTCCTCACCTGGTCCAAAAGTGCGGGATCTTAACACTTTGTCATACCACCGTTTCTACTTTACCTGGGACTGACTAAGGTGCTCACATGCCAAATCTGTGGTATTCTCCAACTGTTGCCGGATCTTCAGCACGTAGGACATCATGTTCATTCATCCTGGCTTGTCTGCTTCTTCCCAGCTCTCTCTCAGGACATCCAGGGGCCCCCAAACTTGATGACCATACATAAGTTCAAAAGGAGAGAACCCTGACGATGCCTGGGGTACCTCTTGGTAGGCAAAAAGGAAGAACGGCAGCCCTTGTCCCAGTCTTTGCCTGAATCAGATGCAAACGTCCACAACATTGTCTTCAAAGTTTGGTTAAAGCGCGCCACAAAATCATCAGTCTGAGGGTGGTAAGGGGTGGTTCTTACCCGTTTTATCCCTAGCAGCTTATAGACATGACTTAGTGTGCGGCTCAGGTTTTACAGCGATTATGTGAGTACCAACTATTTGCTAAGACCGAGAAGTATGAGTTCAACTGTACAATCATCTCCTTCCTAGGATAAGTACTAGGCTGGGAGGGTGTCAAAATGAAGGAAAACTAGGTAAATGCAGTGCATGATTGGCCATTGCCTATCACTGTTAAGGAACACCAACGCTTCCTCATCTTAGCTAACTTCTATCACAGGTTCACAAGGAAATTCGATTGGTAGCTGGCCCAGTGACTGTGCTAGTGAGCAATAACGATCGCCGGCTTACCTGAACTGGAGAAACAAAAATGGCATTCCAGAAGCTGAAGCACATGCTCACCACGGCACAGGTTCTTGTGCAGCCTGATCCATGACATCCCTTGTGGTGGAAGTGGATACCTCTGAGGTCGGGGTAGGGGATGTTTTATCAAAACATCATGAGTCCCCCTCCAAACTGTTTCCATGTGCTTTCTTCTCACACAAGTTGTCTCCAGTGTAATTATGATGTAGGGAGCCAGGAGTTAGCAATCAAGTTAGGTCTTGATGAATGGCACCACTAGTTAGATGGGGCCTCTCATGCTTTCCTAGTTTTACATGATCATTGCAACCTGGAGTAAATCCATGGGGCCAAATGACTAGACCTTAGACAAGCACGGTGGGCCTGGTTCTTTTTTCCCGTTAAACTTTTCATTTGCCTAGTGCCCTGGCTCAAAAAATACCAAGGCATATGCTATCTCCCGACAGTATGAACCTCAACATCAAGACCCACCTCTGGGGGCCATCCTACCTATTTCCTGTATTGTCACCCCATTTGATGGGATATTACAGATTCCCTGCAAGACGTCTTTCAAACATACCATGGCCCACCTCATGTTCCAGTAGGAAGGCAGTATGTACGTACCAGCGGTAATCCGGCCGCAGTTGCTCCTGTGCGTATACACCTGCCTTATTACGGGTCACCCTGGCATCATTCATACCATGACCCTCATCACATGTAAATTCTGGTGGCTATCACTGGCTGAGGACATCAGAGACTTTGTACTCATGTGTCCTGTTTGCACCCAATCAAAAACTCTTCACTCACTGTTAGTTGGAACCCTTGAGTTGCTACCCATCCCTCTATAGCACTAGTCTACAATTACAAAGGAATTTATCACAGATTTACCTTCTCAAGGGTTTACTGCCATTCTAGTGGTTGTGGATACATTTTTGAAGATGTGTCGTCTAATCCTCATGTCTGGGTTTCCCACAACCATGGTTTTACCTGAATGTTTGTTTAATCAAGTTTTCAAGATGTACGAGATTCCCAAGGAGATCATTACTGATGTAGGACTGCAGTTCATGTTGCGGGTGTGGAGAGCATTCTGCTCATGCCTGGGAGTCTCAGTGAATCTGTTCTCAGGCTACCGTCCATAAACTAACAGACAGACCGAACAGCTGATAAGGAAATAGGTTGTTTCCTGCGTCAATACTGCTAATCAAGATGTACAACAGGTCTGGATCACCATGAGAGACATCAAACTCCATCTGCCACCTAGGAAACCGAGGCCCTGATACACTGGCCATTTCAAAATCATATGCTGGATTAACCATGTCACCTACTGCCGGCAGTTGCCTCCCCGCTACCGAAAATCTCCCAACTTCCATGTGTGCCTGCTTAAACACGTGTTTTACAGGCCACTTGTCAGTGCTTCCATCTGATCCTTCAACTCTACTTTATGTCGGGGGGGCTGCCTATACTGTTTCCAGCTTGTTAGATTCCAGACATCACAGAAATAATCTGAAGTGTCTGGTGCACTGGGATGGCTACGGCCCCAAGGAGCATTCCTGGCTCCCTGCCCACGCTATCGTCAATTTGGCTTTAATTGAGGACTTTCACCACACCCACCATGACCTCCCAGTGCTCTGTCCTTGTAGACGGCCCCCATGCCAGTAACATAGGACTTCTAAAGCCATACATGGAGTAGGGGGTTTTGTTACAATGGAACCCGATCTACCACACCCAACCCACTTTCATTCATCATCCCCCAAGTATTATGAGCTGACATTCATCAAGGACACTACAAAGACCTGTATTATACTCATCACTATGCAAAGTTTTATGTCTCCAAACCATTACTGAGAATTTCTACTGTTTTCTTGTTATTCTGTGTATGACCCTTGCTACCTCTTTCTACGTGTTACATCTCGTTGCCTGATGATTTGGATTTGGTTACTTGCTGGATTGCTCTGCTTGGATATTGACCTACTGCCTGTACCCTGAATTACGCTTTGTGGATGACACTTTGGCTTTGTTTGTTACTACCTTTGTAGTTTTAACCCATCACCTGTCCCTGATTACCGATTCCAATTACTCATTAAGAGGCTTCCACTGCACTTGGATCCTTCCCATATAACGATTACAGGAACCAAGTGGAAGGTTTCTACTACTGCCTGGGCCACAATACGCCTCACTCCACATAACCGTTTATTTCTAAAGACCCTGCTCCTATTCCATGGCATTACTGTGATCCTTGTTGTGGTGTGCCACCTTTCCAAAAGGCCTTGAGAAATTTCCCCACAACTGTTTTGCAATTGCCTCATGTTGGCTATTAATCTGTCCTCTTTGGTTGCCACCTCCAGATTAAACCAGGAACTCGTATATGTCCTCTGCCCTTGCATCTCTGATAACCAGGAAGGTGGGGCTGAGTTTCTCCACCCGGAAAGAATATAGCCAAAACAGACTTAAATGTTCTGGAGCAGGTATTGCATAGGGTATGGACTGTTCTTGTTCTTGTTCAATTTACCATTATATGCCTTATGGAAAAATTATTCCAACAGAGCAGCCAGATCTGGGGGAATATCCAGCACTAAATCTGGTTACAGAAACAGCCTGGGCTTGCAGGTACCATCCGGGAAGAAGGTCCCAAGGTGCAATGCATTCTTTACTGTGTAATGTTACTCAGTGTCACCTAATACCTGAAGTTTTCCCTGCACTTCTAAATAAATTCTACTTTCCATATGCTGCTGAAGCAGACAGCTATCAACCCTGCCAATATTCCCTGCCAATCCAAAAGTCTCCCAAACATTGCAAACCACTTTCTGAATTCTCAGACAATTCATGGCAGGCTTCAGACTGGGAGGGGAGGCAAGATTTTGGCTATGTATAATATTGTGACAAAGACCTCACCACTGAGTTCCACTGGACTAACTCTCGTTGACTGCCTCCTGGGCTTGGAGGGCAACATCCTAAGATGCAAGCCTCCCATCACATTCCTGCTTTTTGGCAAAAGGAGCATGGGGAGATACTGATATATTCATCTTCCGTTGCAGGAGTTGGGTTTGTGTCAAACTGTTTCCTGTTTTTGGCCTTTGGTGGTGGTAAATTTCTCTATTTCCCTATAGCTGGTTCCTCCACCCTTAACCTATCCTGGTTTCCATGTATTAATCCTGCCTTCCTATACCCTCACTTTCTGTTTCTCCATTGTCTTCAGGTTGCCTCTCATGTCCTCCCCAGTTTATATAATAAAGACCCTATGAAGATATTTCCATTATAGAGCTGGATACCAGGTTGTAGAAGAGACGGATACAGGGAAATTGAAATATTAATATTATATGCTCTTGATATGCCCGGTGACAGCCAGAGAGGACGGGCCTCCCTTTTGAGTATGGTTATTCTCAAGATTTCTTCCTCTCTCTGAGGGACATTTTCCTTGCTACTGTCACTTTAGGTTTAGTCTTTGGGAACCTCAGGCCCAGGGTTTTGTAAAGCACCTTGGGACTATGCTCTTTAACAGTGCTATGTAAATAAAATTGAATCGAATATTATTCTAAAGACAAGTAGGCACATCTCAGTCAGCAGACATACTCTGACACAGCAAAGCATTTCCAACCCATCACCTCACAGCAATATTGAACTGTTGCTATAAGGTTGTTACAGAGGAATAATGTTTGCTTTTTGCTAGTCATAATGCCAAGTACAAGTTTTTGCTTGTAAAGTCACGAACACTCACCTTTGGCGAGGCAAAAATACATTATATACACAGTGTATATATATATTATTTAACCATTCTGAATAACTTGGTTTTATGCTGTACCTTTGGAGAGATTTTGGCAGAGGAAGATTAACTACACAGTTGTAAAAAATCTATGGCTCATATTGTGATTTGAGCCCTAACTTTATAAGGGATTTCAAAAAAAAAAATATCGGATTTCTTTACAAATTTTCTTTCATTATAGCATAATGCGATGCCAGCTGGGCTTTAGTAAAGGTCAAAATAAGTGAGATCTCTATTTATCGTGGCTCAATCAGTTGGTTTAACTAGGGGCACAGTTACACAGTCAACTGATGATGGATTTAAAATCTGAAGAAAAAAATCCAGTAGAATTCAGTGGAAGTTCTTTACCACGGTGCTGAATTTGCAGATATTGGAATATTCAGTTGTGCTTTATTGTTGTTATGCCCAGTGAGGAGGACCGCCAGCTGACTTTTATCTCCCAGTGATTTTTTTTTTCAGTTTTTGCTAATCTGTTTTGCTCTCTTCCATTACTTTTTGCGTGCAGATTGTGCTGTGTGTGTTTGTTTATATATAGATGTGGCCAAAAGTATTTGAGGCCCCTCCATGTTTAATAAAGGAATCATAATTTTCCATAAAATTTGTTAAATCTGACAAAAGTAACTGGCATTCACCATTCTTAATTCCATATTTCATAGAGCAGACACTTTGATTTTGATTTATGACTTAGCATATTTTTCTAAATATTGCTTACTATATATGTTTGATGGGAAGGGGTCTATATAAAAAAAGTTAAATTTCCCTCAAGGGATAGGGTTCAAATCCCAGCTGCACTAAGTGTGTGTAGAGCTTGAATATTCTCCCCATGTTGCTTGAGTTCAAGCTGAGTGCTCCAGTTTTCTCCCACAGTCCAAAAACACACAGGTGGTGTAACTGGTATCTCTAAATGGCCCATATTGTTTAACAGAGCACGTGCACAAATGCACCCGGCAATGGACTGGCATCCCATATGGTATGTCCATTGCCTTGGGTCCAATAGGTCCCTGGTCCCCTGAAGAATTTTAAGGATAGGCAGATACATTTAACAAGAATACGGCTGACACACGTGGACTTTTTAACATTTGCTCACATATGGTACCTTACCTGCTGTAGAGGGAGGATGACTGACACCTCATTTTTGACAATTAATCCATCCACCCATTTTATAACCACCTAATCCTATTCAGGGTCTCGGAGGGGCCTGGAGCCTATCCCAGGCAGCCTTGGGGCACAGAGTAGGGGACACCCTGGATGGGGTGTGATAATTATTCAAATAATAAATAATCAATACACAAAGAACTCTGATCTGTTTTTAAAAGTACTGTTTTGCAGTAGGACACGGGCAGAGACATGCATAAAACTGATGGATATACTGTGGTGCTGTGCCAGAAGAGAGCTGGTAAACACCAAAAAAGCAGACAAAGTTAGTGGGGCATCAAATCGAGACAGACACCCCCGAGGCTATCCTAATCCCCTGGACCAATGTTTAACAATGGCCCCTCTGCAGAGTAGCACACTATGAACAGAGCATGCTGTAGACATGGCCATTTCTACTGTCTCACTGCTCACCACTTTTTCCAAAGGCTAGGATTGCTCTTTTGTTCATGGGAAATCTGTCCACACCAGAGGACCCATGGGGTGCCACCCGTGAAATAATGCCTAGCTGTCTAACTGATAGCATATCTGATTTATAGATGCACCCAATGGTGTTGGCCCTCTTCAACTTTTGTTTTTAAGTCACAGTTTTCTGTGAAATAAGTTGAAACTGACAAAAGTAATCAGCATCCACCACTGATTATTGCAAATTCCATACAGCAGGTACTTTGCTTTTGTTTAGCTTTTAAGGCTTAAAGTACTATTTTAAATGTATTACATTTAAAGCCTGCCTTATTGTTTGATTATTTTTAAAAAACATCATAAAACAAAGGTCATAAAATAAAAGACAAGGAATTTTTGCCGTGCTCTAATCCTTAAGGCCAAATCTCTGTTTCATTAATGTACAGTACTGTGCAAAAGTTCAGGCAAGCAAAAAAAATGTTTATTTGTTATATTTGTAATAATATTACTTTGGTCAAAGTGTGTCAGTTTACATATTTCAAAACATCTGAAGTCATCTCAGAATTTGCAGTTAGTAACAAATATACATATGTATTTTTAAATTCAGCTATGAGCATACCTTGCTTGGCTAATCAATACTTCATAAAATTAATTACCTAAATAATTTGATTAATTCAATGAACATGTGATGAAATATAACAAATATTTCGAATGGCTGGAGTGCTCTTGAGGAGAGGTTTGGGAACCAAGCAGATACATTATGTTGGGTTACCTGCCTGTACAAGATCTCATTCCAAAACCAAGGGTATAAATAAGAAGTTGGTTCTCCTTTGCCTCTACTCTTTGGGAAAGGCTTTATGCTAGATGTTTGAATATTATTGGTGGGATTTGCTGTCATTCAGCCATAATAGCATCAGTGAGGTTGGGTATTGATGTTAAGTCGTCGGGTCCCTTTCTGTTTGTGCGGCCTATGACATCACAACTGAACTCTGGTTGTTTATAGAAGTTTCCACATCACAATCGCTTCACTTGCAGTTAACCAAGGCAGAAGTTTGATACTGACTTGTTGGGAAGGTGCCACCTTATGATGGTGCCACATTGAAAGTCACTAATCTCTTCAGTATGACCCATTCAATCACGTGTTTGTTGCTGTAGATTGCATGGCTGTGTGTTTAATTATACACCTGTCTCAGCAATGAGTATGGCTTAATTACTTAAGTTGAAAAGTATGTGACCCCCCCTTATTAACCGGTGTCCCAATACTTTTGTCCATATAGTGTATCAGCAATAGCAGAATAGAAGTAATAGGAATACAATAAAAAAACAATGAATTTGAATATATTCTAGTGATAAAATGCTTTTTTGAGCAAATGTACACTTACTGCCAAGATAAATGGCTTTAAACATTTTCTTTGCCTGCCTAAGACTTTCGCATTGCATTGAAGGCCTATATCCAAACTACTGTACTTGTTGTATTGATTAAATGACTCTATTTCTGTATTCCTGTGACCTTTGTGGAAATAATTATTCTGAAAATCTTTACAGTTTATGGGCATGTTGCAACCAGAAATTTGGTTGTTGCAATGTGGAACACCATTGGAACATTAAGTATGTACTGTACCATGATGACAGCAATAGGTTTTGGTTTTTATCTTCACCTTCTGATTGTAAAAAAGACCACACTACTTTTGGGCACAGTGGTGGATGTGGGCAGTGTTGTTGTTGCATTCCATACTTGGGTGACACCCTGGACGGCATGTGATAATCAATACTAAAATTACGAGATTTATACGTGTTTGTGGAGTTTGCACTTTGTCCTTCTGTTTGCATGAATTTCCTCTGAAAAAAGAATGTAGTTTAGGTGAACTGGTGACCAACTTATGCTCAGTCTGTAAGTGTCCTTTAATGGATGGGTATGCTGTGCCCTGTAACTCCCTAAGCTCTCTTCCCAGTAAATAAACAGTTACAGAAAACTTATGGCCACTTATTTATGTACTTCTTCATTTTATGGGCTAATTATATTTCCATTGCAGCATGACCAAACAGCAACAGATTGGTATTGGTTGCAATTTTACATAAGCATATAGCCGAAGATCACAAAGTAAGCTATATTCATATCATCCACTTACATAGTTATCAGATGTGTAGGAAAGGGGTGTGGTTGTCATGGTGGGTGGAGTCAGGTAACTGGGGTTTGGTTCCACCTTTCTCTCATTCCCATAAAGATTTTTTAATGAGTGGGTTGTGTTTTGTTTCAGACAGTTAACTTCTGTTGTGGGTTAAACGTTTCTATACCCCCATTAGTCTGTAAGTATTGTTTGTCTTCTCATCAGCTAAATGTCCTTCTTTACCTTTGTGTTTAATTTGTGTCATGACAAATGATCCCTGTCACAACCCATTATAAATGATCGTGCCTTGTTTAATTCCCATTTCTCTGTTTACTGTTCCAAACACAAGGGCGGGGGGATGGGGGGGGGGCAGTGGGAGGCGACATGAGATGCCTTTTCAGATGTCTGTGATATCCCAACAAAAAAGGCTGCATAGATGAGCCTAATTACCTGGCCAACAAATGCAAAATTAGGTTTCAAAAGCTTTCAAAAAGGCAGAATGAAGCCATGCTGGCTGCATGGAAAATTAAGAAAAACATCAGAAATCGGTATATGGTGCCTCACACTGTGATGCAAGGGAACGATAGTGTAAGACTGGGGTAATCCATCATAGAACCACCATAAATTCATGGAAACAATGTCTACAACCACCCAAACAAAGCCAGTGGGTGTAGATAGGTTGGACCTGGTGTGGGCTCTAAGGCACATTACTGTCTTTCATTGTCCTCATCCCGGTAAAGCCTGCATCTCACGTGGGCTGTGGTTTAAAAGCTTGGTGGGGGTCTGGCGACGACAGCCAGGCTCCTGAGAGCAGAACAGGAAGCACAGGGAGAATGACATTACGGGTAAGAAAGGTTCTGGGGACAACCAGGGGGCAGCGGGAATGTGTTTCTTTGTGTGCTTTCCTGATACTCGGCTTGCTTGGGTGCCTCCCTTCCTTCTGTGGTTTCCTGAGATGGCTCTAAGCCTCCCCACAACCTCTCTCGGAGTTAATAAGAGACCTGTTACCATCCATCCTTTCGCAAATTCATGGGGATCTTAAGTTCACTTTGCACAAGAAGCTCCTGAGAATGCTGTACGTGTCTGCATTTCAGTTGCCTTTTCCACCAGTTGCTCAGTCTGTATTTGAATCAGTCCTGTTTTATTACAATAACAATGAATAAGTTTGAAACACAATGTCATTTGTCAAGCAATGGGGTTTCTGTACAAATCAAATGAAAATGCCACAGTGCTTCTATTTAAGCTCCACTTCTGGGGTGAAATCTGATCATTTGCATTATAAAATGGGTTTCTGCATGGAAACACTGTTATAGTAGATAACGTTTATGCTGTATCATCTAAACCCTCCAATGAGCAGGTGCATATGGGACATTACTTATCAGGCTCAGACTGACCTCCTCTTTCAATTAATTTACACAAACATCATTCATATCAATCATAGCTCTCATTTAAATTCATATCTAACAGAACATAGCCCACCAGCAAATTTGATTTAAAATAGCACTAAATTAAAAAAATGTACATTACAAGATAGCAGTTGGTTGTGATTGCTTTTCAGAAGGAATTGAAAATGAGTATCTTGATTAAGGGTAGTAGTTACCATTTAAACAGGAAAATGCTTAACATGGGGATACCAGCATCGGCATATCCCCAGCTCGTGGGGAGCTTGGTGAGCTACCATAGCTTGCCAAAGAGCCACGACAGCTTCCAGCCATGTGAGGTACAGGTAAAGTGGCTGACAAGCAGTTTGAAATGCTGTTTATTCCCTGAACTCATCCAGCTCTCAGTCAGCCCAGGTGCCAAAAGTCATCAGTCATCTTCTGAGGCCAGTGAGTGTCAGAAATATATTTCCTGTTATCTTTACATTTCCCTCTGGTGCACTGAGATCATGACTGTTAATGATCAGGGAATAACTGGATTTAATTACTCTTCCCATTTCCAGCTCTCCTAAAATAAATGAAAACAGTCAAAAGAGGAAAATATTTCATTTCAAACAGGGCAATGGTTGCCATCTTCAGGTTCTTCAAATTAGTTTGTTATTAAACTGAGGCTACACAAGATACAGGTTAAAATATTTTTACCCAAAGGATGCTATCCTTGATAATTTTGGTGGTGGGGTCGAGCTAGAAGAGCACTGACATGGCTGTAAGTGGTCATTGTGTCCTTCAAATGGCAATCTGTGCAAAATGTACCAGGCTGACCAATCTAAATGGTCTCCCCATAAAAATACACACCTTCCCGGGGCAATGAACACACAGCAGTATTAGTTAACAACAGACTGACATTAGCAAGCTGCAATGTAAATTTTAGTTATCTAATTATCTTGGAATTGAGACTGAACAGCTTAGCCATATGGCTGAATATCATACATTATTTCACCTAGATATCATTGCCAGTAAATCGTGTCAAAATTATGCCATTTGTAGAGTTAGACTCAGAAACATACATTAAATCAATAACTCCCAAACGAAGGCTCGAAATGCGAACTGAAGAGGGCATCAAATGTGCATTAATTTTAATGTGTGTGAACACTGAGAGGTGGTGTGGTGGTACTATAAATTACTCTTATCTGCCGAAGAGGACCTGACAGAAAAGGTCTTGGACCAGTCATGATAAATTGTGACTGAGGTCTTGGGAAAGGGGGGAGGGGCATTGCGCCCCAATGTTGGCAATCCCTGCTCCACATTCATAGTGCTCAGTGGAGAGGTCATCTCTAGCCTGTCTGGGGGGGCTGAAGCTTTCCAAAACCGGAAAATAAAATGATAAAGGAGCCATGTTCTGGGGTGACAGGGCTGTCGCTGTACACTCTGCTCCCTAGAAAGCTGCTGGAGCACTATCCATTTTCAAAGCCTCCCTGTCATTTTACTAATGTCTTAGTTTGAGGCTTCCTGCCCTGACGGCTTGTGTCCTGGATGGAGCATCATCATTAAAGGGGAGCCACCTTCTAACGCCAGCAAGTAAGTGCCCTGCCCGGCCCTGTATGTGCCAAATGGCTTCAGGAGATGTCAGAGCTGTGCTTCTCCACGCAAACAACATTCTTCTCAGTATCATCTCAGTATTGATGAATGCTCACTGTGACCGTGTCCAGGAGTATAGAGTTTATGGACAGATGGGTGGATTGATGAACAGGAGAATGCTCTACTGTTTAATGCTTAATTCATTAACAGGACAATGTGTTTTTCATTAGTGTGCAGAATTGCACTAATTAGAATGACGCATTAACACCAAAATGCTCAGGCATCACATCTCTACGAGAACTCACTTATTATTTGCAATCAATTCAAAGCCAAAATGATAGCTTTCCAAAACAAGGATATGAATAAAAGTCAATTTACAAACGAATTCAAATATAAGGAGTGTAAGAATATTTTCATATCTAATTTTGTGGATATATTGTTGCATATCTGATTATTTTAATGTAGTATGGTGAAGGATTTAAAGTTATTTGTAAGGGGTCTGCAGATACAATTCAATGTATTGTGCCTCCATGCTGAATTTTGTGTAACTGACTCTTTCTGGCAAGACTAGACCGACTAGCTAAACAAACAAAAAAAAAAAATCATTTTGCACTCTAAGTGCCCCACGTTGTCCTGCAGATTTCACCAAATGGTCAACTACAACACTGTGCATTAATGAGAGTATTTTGTGCATCACTGAGTCAACACATTACACTGTTTAGCATTGCTTTCCTCTGAGACAGGCCATTACAGATACTATCACTTTTTTATTTTTAGAAAATCCATACAACACAGGGAGAACACGCAGCCTCCTCCCTCCACCCCCCCCCACCCACACGAAGCCCACCACTACC
>JAACJT020000105.1:8801557-8855618 GCA_009936485.2 Gymnarchus niloticus | reverse complement strand
TGGGAAAGGTTGAAGGCAAAAGGAAGAGGGGACGGCAGAAGATGAGATGGATAGACAGCGTAGTGGAAGCAATGAACTTGAGTTTGGGCAGGCTTCGAGAGGCGGTGGAGGACAGGGCGGCCTGGCGTGCTGTGGTCCATTCAGTCACGAAGAGTCGGACACGACTGCATGACTAAACAACAACAACAATGCCAACATTTTATATCAGCTTCCAGTCGACAGCCAACTGCTCCCCAAATAACAATTAACAACGCAATACAGATGATACATTTTGGTACGTCTCTTTTTAAATTTGCGCTAAGCATGGCAGGTACAGCCAACTCATAGAAGGGTGAGAAAACTGCAACTGCACCAAACCGTGTCCATCGCATGAACGCTGCCCATGCCTCATCTCGAACCATCACATTGTGTTTTTGTGTTTTCGTGGTCTGGAAGGACTCCGGAAGCACTTGTCCCCAAAGAAAGTTCTCATGACCAGCCAGAATGAAGGTATTATTCCACTGTGCCGTGAGCTCCATGATTTCCTATTGAGAAACAGAAAGACCATTCAGCACGCAGCTCAGTGAAATCACAAAGGGAAAGGGGAATATGAGGCTATTTATATACTAGTTTAATGGTTGCATCTGCCTTATTCTTCCTCCCCCACAGTGAAAATGGAGGGAATTTAGTCTATTTTTCATGTCAAAAGAAACGCAGTGCAATTTTGTGAAGTATTTGCTGTTCAGAAAGTTTTTTACAAGTAACTTGGTTTATGAATAATGCCCAGTTATAACCTGCTAAAAGTTCTGTTTTTTTCCTCATGTTCTTCTAAATATGTGTCTATTATCAATGCCAAAGACCCTGAGGACATATGCTGGAGAGGTAAGGGCATGTTGATGCCCATTCTACTTAATTATCGTTAAAGGGCATTGTGGTTAAATTATTACATCCAAACATAAGATTTTTATTCAGCCATTAAATTTGGCAGTGGGAGTTTCACAGACTGGGATTAGTTTGCAACCTTAGGACCGAGAAAGTCTGAAATAATTGAGAGAAACAATGAATTATGAATTGTGCCAGCAAATTCTAGAGGATCACTGGAAGGGGTACAGCCATGAAAATGAGACATGCAGAAGATAATGGTAAACGTGACTAAAGTTTCAAAAATCAGAAGAATTTCTAGACGTCATAACAAATGTCATATCTTGGAATATTCAACAGGCAAAAAAAACTAAATAGCTAAGGCTGTTTTAGAAGGAGGGTGTCAAAATTCCTCCAAGCCCACATTCAACATTGATCATCAAATACCAAAAATGGTTTATTAAAATCTTCACTGCTATTTGGTTTGCAGTCCTCTTCTAAGAAAAACTGTGAAAATCGGATTCTTACACAGATATAAAAAGCACATCTCTGCTTTCTTCCATTCAAGGAAATGGTCCCAGATCAGCACGATACGGATGTTGCACAGTAAAGGAAAATGTTACATTAAAACACTTATTTACACATATTATAAACAGTGCAAAATTGTGTAATTCATGTTCTACTGTTACCTAAGAGCTTTGTGACTAATGTAATTAAATTATTCACCTAGCCCGGTACCTTCTTGTTTCAGCTTAACGTTATATACAGCAGAATATTTCATGAGTGCATGGTGTAATGCTGGTTTGTCCATTGTCATGGCAACTAGGAACAGTCATCTGTTTCAGGGACAGTTCTCATTGGTTTTATCCGACCCTTTTAAACAAGCCCATTTCTATACACTGAAAAGCAAATTCAGAACTATAATGTTACATCCCGTGGTTCTTTCAAAAACAGAACAATGGATGGTTTATGATACAGATCATAATAAAAGGAGAATGAATGCAATAGTGCCAGACTAGGACAAAACTACACCATGAAAAAAATGAAATCTGCTTTATTACTGAAAGTATTCTCAAATACCTAAGTGTACATTGATTTTGTGGAAGCACAGGCATCTGGGGGGGTGGACGGGCTTCAGCCAAGAAAATAAACAGGATGATTTCTAACTGGGTAAATGTAGCACAGTTCAAGTAACGACTTTTCTTAAGTTTGAATATGTGACTGCGCATGGTCTGGTCACTTGAAGGTAGTAAACCACACAAGCCCGTCAGAGTGCCGATGTACATACCTTATATCCTTCATCTTCCATCTTCCATCTTTATCTTCATCATCAATTGGCTAAGCAGCGCACCCCTTGGCAGGGGTGGGATTCCAAATTACCTGCACGACGGACACGGTGATTCACACAAGGCAGCAAGGAATTTACCCATGCTCATATACCGCACCCACATGTACACACAGACGCACACGGAGCATCCGGAGACGTAACCAATGGCAGCACGGCATCCATTCTACATGTGGTTCTCAAATAGAAATTTGCCAGCCGCTTGGTCAAGCCTTTAGGTTTCTCACAGTTAGACAATGATCCCTTCCATTGGTCATATATGAACCAATCACATCTTTGTTCTTTCATTGGAACTCCAAGAAAATGATAAACAAAAACAGCACTTTTTCAAATAGCCTGGATATATTTGCATTTCCCGAGTAGCAATACCTCCCATTACAAAACATCTTAAAAAAATGTGACTTAAAGGTTTTATGATCTGCTCCTTCTTTAGTGTACATGATTCAACAACTGTTTGCTCAGCCACAATAGCAGAATATTCAGATAGAATATTCATTCTAAAAAAAAAAAAGGAAAACACTGGCATTTTCAACTCTTCTTATTGGCTGTGTCCCACATTGTCCTTGCTGCAATAAAAGAAACTTCGAAACCTTGGTGAAATGGCCTTCCATCATTTTTTGGTTACTGCTTGTAGGAGAATTGATCCACAATTACAGATGCAGGCAGTAGGTCAAGTGTGGTTGCACTAGGAGAGCACGCAACGTCACGGGCAGTGTGCACAGAAGACGTAATAACGGAAAGTCTTGGGGGGGCTAAAAGCTTATAATGAATACACAGTAACTGTGGAATCACAGTTGTTCTGAAGTCATGATGATTTTCATTATTATTATTCTTAATGTCTTTAATCTCATTTGAATCAATTTGCTTTATGGAATAAATCAAGTTCCTTAGCTTCCATGCTAGCAGTTTTCGTCATTCTTTGTATTATATTAATTGTTTTCAGAATGTCTGTTATCAATTTCCTTGTTACAATGTGGAAATCATAGAGGAAGAATTAGGATTAGGATTTAATGTGGACTTTGGTATGTGACCATGATTTTTAAAACGAGATAGCAATAAAATAAATTACAAAATAAATCAACAAAGTACAACTGAATGTTAATAACAGCTTTGTATTGTAATAGCCAGTTACACATATTTGGGTTTTATTCCTCTTCTGTATTCTACTGTATATCCAATATTAAGGTCTATTTTTTTGCACACTAATATTTCATTTTTAGCCATTGCTAGGTTTTATTATATATTTTGACAGAATAATAAATAATACAGTTTCACCTGGCTTAACCTCAGCAGTTTTAAGCCTGTAGGTAATGCGGCCACATGTAGCTATTTGGAAAAATCACGCTGGATATACTGGTAGAGCAGTGTGAGCGATCCGGACAACAGGAGGGAAATGAATGAAGACCTTAATATGCCTGATGAGAATTCATTAATCTCCTTAGAGTGACACGCTGACTCAGTATGTATCACTGGTACCCTCCACCTTCAGAAGGGGGGGTTTAGATGTTCCCCTTGTGGTGTGTATTGAGTTTGTAAGCCCCCCTGTGCCCATGATGTACTGGTGTTCTTCAGTCCAAACACATATGGTTGGATGACTTGCAGTTTATGCCTAGTGTGTGTGTGTGTGTGTGTGTGTGTGTGTGTCTTTTGCCCTGTGGATGGACTAGTATCCGATCCAGGGTATTACTACTGCCTTGTGCTTTAAGTGGCCTGTGATAGGCTCCACCCTCCCCCCCATGACCCTACACTGGATAAATGGTTGGAAAATTGATAGATTTATTTGTTTTCTCCTTAGGGTTGTTTTTTTTTTTTAAATCTCTCCAAAGCCTTTTAAAATATTCCGAGATCTAAGGCAATTGCCCATAGTGTTAAAGATGTTAACAAACATGATACCTCGGGAAATCTGTTTTTAAATTTCAGCCATTTATTATACATTACAATTTAAATGGAATCAATTTTTCTAGACGTGGTCAAAATGACAAATCAAGGACAAAAACAGCTATATAAAGGTGAAAGTGGGTTATCAGACACATGTAAGAGTCAAGTAAACCGAAATTCACCAGTGCGTTCTGCTTTGTTCCCTCTCTGGAGAGCTAAATGGTACCATATTTTATTTGATTCAGTTTACTGTGAGGGGCAGCTAAGCCCAGAGATAAGATCTGCTTTAAAACCTGACACGTTGTCAGAAATAAGGGAAATTACTTTGATCCGGCAACTAATAGGCCGTTTAACTGGAATCTGCACTGTGCCAAGAGACGTTCCGGTTTCTTACATCCCATTTTCAGCATCTGTTTCCTGATCTAACAAAAAAGGCCCTCGTTAGTAGCTCTCTTTAGCATTATTCAATTAATCGTTATTTTTTTCGGGGACCATCAGTAATACACAACAGATTCACAGAAAATGTAAATTTATTAACTACAGCCAGAACTCAACATACGGTGTGATAAAATGGCACACCCAAAACTATGTACATTGTCCACACATTGTCAAGTCGTCCACTTGTTAGTCCTTTCTGTTCAGGTGGTGGACCACTGAGTACTCAGTGCTGACAGGACTTGACCCACTAACAAAGTTGAGGTGACTAAAATGGACTCAAGCACTGTCTTACTAAATAAGATCAGCATTTGAATTACTTGGTATGCTGGACTTGACAATAACATCAGATTCTTTGCAAAGGGTAAAGGTTATAAAAGCAGAAGAGAATTCATCAGGAGATACTATTTCCAATAAATTCTTTGAATGTATTTTTATTGTTGTCCTAATTATCAGGCACTTTCACTTTAAGAAATCTGGAGCTTTCAGTTTGTTCATTTACTTAGCAAGATATTTTAAATATTACTTACTTTGCTCAGCCTTGAGAGGAGCAGGGCGGTGCAGTCCGAATCAACTTAAGGAACGATATCTTTCTTCAACAAAAGAAGCTGAGGGTAAAAACATTTCAATTCTGCAGATGAGAAGCAGTTTAATTTACATGCTGAGCTCCAACCCTCATGCCCCAAAAATTGCTAAGGAGAAGAATATTCATCTCTAGCGACTGTGTAATCACTTTTCTCCCTTACGGTGGCAGGGAGGCTTGAATTAATTCTCTTCTGTTAAATCTATTCACTTCTACACAAAATGAGAAAAATAAATTATCGTGAACATAGGACAGATTACTACAAGGAATAAATTGAAGCCTACCATGTTTTGCATGCCATAACATCCTGCATCTAACTGTGATCTTTCATTTTCTCTTGAAATGCTTGGAGTGATGTTTTACATAAATACGCAAATTTGATTCCGTCTACAAAAGGACACTGCATCTGTTTAATGGTTTACTTTGCTGAACAGCCCAAATGGCTTATTTCACAGGTACAGTAGCTGTAAACACGAAGGGGAAATTGCACCTCCAAACTTAAAGACACACACAGTAGATGCAGTGTGAATTCATATGCATGCGATTTATCTATTCATGTCATACATACATCTATAAATGTATTGCTGTTCTGCTTTTACTGAAAGAGCAGCATTTTGATTTTGCTCTAAGACAATCTTTTTATGAAGAAATAAATACAATTTAAAATTCTTACAGGATAAATCTGGAGTAAATACAAATAAATGTTCCCTTTGTATTGAAATACATCGGTCATTATTTGTGACATTGAAGTATGCTAAAATTTATGTTATTAATTCAAGGTTTTTAAGATAACTTAACCAGTGGAATCAGGAGTTGTGTCTGTTATATTCTCAGAAATGGAATTGTGATTTTCAGCTGAAATTTGGTAACATAGATTTAGAAAGACCCAGGAGGTCTTTGACTATGCACAGAACACTCAAAATTGCTGTCTGGTTTTAGCAAGCTTTATTTGTCACTTGTACCATTTTGCACAGTGCATTAGAATGTGTTTTTCACTTATCCTATGTTGTTCTCCATGGGGACACACACAGGTTAAAGGCAACTCGGAGTAAGCCATTTACCCAGTAGCCCTGAGGCAGTTTTAAAGTTGGATACAGTGACCTGGACACTTTTGTTTGCCACTCATGGGATTCGACCTAACAACCTTCCGGTCATGGGCACACACACCCAACCCCCAGAGTTACATACCACTTCTTCAGAGCTGCTATAGTAGCAGAATAATTCAAAAACAAAAAATAACATCTAAACGAATCCATCTTTTTAATTGACAGGGACAAGCAGTATATATCAACCAAAGGTATACATGAGTATAAATACATTATTTTGCTACTGAAATAAAATGTTTACCATGACAAGTAAATCACTATGGTCCTTTCTAGAGTAAATTCAGTGAAGTATGGTCTTATGATGAACCACTTACAATCACCATAAAAGGGTAGAACATTCAGCGACGGTCTCTTTTACAGCAGCTCTTGAGTAGTGAATACCTGCCTCCCTGCAAGATTTTTACTTACTTATTTTGTGGACATGGGGCCGGTTATGTCAGTGCAACGCTGCACTGTCTTAATTTAATCAACTATTTATGGGGCTACACAATAATGTGAGGTTTCAGTGTCTCAGTTTAGCAGATTGGCTTGAGGCACTTTGTAAAAAAAGAGGAGATGACCATCAGTCAATGTGAGAGCAAATTTGCCCCCTGGACTTGACTGATGGTAAAACTTTTGAAGAGAATCGTAAATGTAGCATTACACCTACGAGATAATTCATTTCATTTGAGGTGGAGTGAAAGCGTGTCATTTTTTTTGGTTTTGTTTTTTTGTTTGTTTCATTCTTTCTTTTAGCCTGTTTGTTATGCCTTTGGGATACCCAGCGTAGTCAAACTGGTGGCTCTGTTATCCACGAAGGTAAACAAGGTTACCTGATTTTTTTTTTATAAGTATTATCGATCAAAATTCATCTAATCTTCTTATTTAGGTTTAAGGAAGCTTCTTAACTTGGACACAATGAAAAGCCTCTCAGTCTTCAGTTGACAGCTTGTGTCTTCAGTCCATGATGTAATCTCACCAATCCCTTCACGGAAGACCAATTCTACACCCCATTCCCAGGATCCAAATTCCTGGCTCTAGTAATTATTTTAAGGAGTAAAGAGCTGATCTTATTAGATAAGAACCTTGGACTCTATTTCCCATCACCATGAGCATAAATGACAATTCATGGATATGTGTTTAGGTTTCTACATACTGGATATATTTTATGTGTGTGTGTGTGTGTGTGTGTGTGTGTGTGTGTGTGTACACTTTGTGATCTACTAATCCAAAAGCTATAGGGTCTTCTGTACAACCACCAGAAAGGGAGATATTCTGTCAGATCCCACACACAGACATGCACACACACACACACACACACACACACACACACACACACACAAACACACACACACTTGCCTCATGTAAAATGCATTCAATGGAAAAGAATGGGGCCATGATGCCTCATGTCAACAAGGGAGAAGTACAACTGTTAATTAATGCAACGTAAATGTCTTGTCAGCGTTGCATCTGTTCTGTTTTTTTTTTCTCAGTAAGCAAATGGCAGGTCTGATATTGCTGGGCTCAAGAGGGTCTGATGATACGCAGCGAGTCTCATCCTCTCCGTCTCAATCCATTGCTTCACTTCAAATTCGAAAAGCATAAGGCCGCTCAGTGTTTGTGTTGTGTTTTTTTTTCCTCTGTCACAGGGAAAATATTTGGCATTAATTTGAAGGATGGGAGTCTCACACTTCCACAGTTGTGAATCCAATCTGGTCCTGTTAGTGTGAGGCTTGCATATTTTTCATAGTTCGCATCTGTGTTTGGTGCCCAGCCACGGACTGAAATCCCAGCCTGGCTTTCGGTCCCCTGCCTGGTGGATTGTGCCTCCTAAGAAGCTTCTGGGCCTCCGTGAACCTGTACTGGTTAAGCAGCTATGGAAAATGGATGTGTTACCAGAACAGCTACTTTCAGAGAATACTGAAATTTGGCCAGCATTTCCAAAGAACTACAGCATATCAACACTTGACCTACTAGATGTATTACCCGTTCTTATTTTCAGATCCGGTCAGACCAGGACCGAGATATTCAGATCCGGTACAGCATCACAGGAGCAGGTGCCGACCAGCCGCCCAACGAGGTGTACAGCATAGACCCCGTGGCAGGAAAGATGTTTGTCACCCGACCACTCGACCGAGAGGAACGGTCATCTTACCATGTAAGTTTCCTGTTATATTTTTATCAACTAATGGTCTTCACTTGTATGTGTGCTTGAATACATGATAATAGTTATTGCATAATCTCACAGTGGATGTTTTGCTTTAAAGAGACTTATGAAAAATATCAGTCCTGTGGACTTTCATCAACCACCTTTAATTTAAATGCTTGCATGTAACAAAGTTAAATCTGCTTTAATAGAGTGCACACAAATGTGATAGACTAGAAACAGTAAATATATAATTCCTCTGAAACACTGTTTGAATTTTTAGAAGAAAGCATTGCCACACAATAATCATTAACACTGTAACTAAACAACCTAATTCACTGAATTATGCAGAGAAATGCAGGCAGCTTCCTAATCGAGATTATAATTAAATATGCCACGTGCCAGTCTATTTAAAAAAAAAAAAACTGTTTTTGAAGCCATTTGTGATTACAAATGGAGTGTTGAATCACAAACAAAGCAAGCAGCAATACACAAATACACTAAATTCTTCAACCCTGACCAGGATAAGTTTTTGCAAACATGGATGACAAATGACATTGCTGAGGGATTGTCATGTTTTTAAATGATGCAGACAGTTCAGTATGTTTTACTGACATATTTTACTTTTACAGCATTGTAGTATCACAGTGATCCACTGTCAGATCATACCTGGAGGGTTGTGGGTTTGAATCCCACCTCTGCTCTGTGTGTGTGGTGTTTGCATGTTCTCCCGGTGACATGTGGGTTTCCTCTGGGTACTCTGGTTTCCTTCCACAATCTGGATAATCGGGGTCTCTAAGTTACTCTTGACGTGTTCATATGCCCTACAACGGACTTGCATCCCACCCAAAGTGTAGCCTGGCCTCATGCCCTGTGCTGCCTGGGATATGCTCCAGGCCCCCCGAGACCCTGTCCAGGTTAAGCAGCTAGAAGATGGATGTAGGGCCATGATATGGGGTTGATTACAACCATAATACTCCATAGTGAGTGTTTGGAGTCTTGGTATTTTGTCTGTGGAAGTAATGAGCAAATTATGAAAAGTGTCTCTTTGTGAATCACAGCAATTCTGCTTCTGAAACATGGCTGTGCCCTTTCTTCTCCTTTTAGTAGAAGCTCCCATGCTGAGACTTTGTGCTCAAAGAAGTACTTTGAAGAATGCACTCATTGTTACCACGGACTCCAAATATCAGGGGATTATCATCTCCTGACGCCAAGCCCAGGATTCATCATCACATTCGATACATATGCTGCATATACTGTTATTGAGATTATTGAATATTCCTCAGACTATCTACAGTTGAAAATTGCATCTTCGCACTGCGTGTTTTTTCACCGTCCAGCCCATGAAAGTGTATCCACCCAGATGTTGAGACAGATGTGTGACATGCAGAACTGATCTATCACATAGACAGGTCCGTGAGCCAGCATGTTCCTGCTGAATTTTTGCAAGTCTCTATTGGGATGTTGTGAACAGCTGCACATTTTGAATCTAAAAGTGGCTGTACTGGGTTTACAACGTGAGATACACTTGCACTGCAGAAATAAACCTGTTATACATTCACATGCATTGATCAGTGTCAGAAAATGAATCAAATTGAAAGTCTCAAAGTTCTATGCACATTGAATTTGTCTCGGTGCATCAGGTCCTGCCCAGCGCTAAAATATCAATGAATTTGTATTTATGTTCTTCAGTCTTGGTAAAGCTTTCATCCTATTTCAGTATGTTGAAGACAGAGGTTCCCCAGAATTTCAGGGGACTTCACCACCCTGATGGTTGCACCATTAGCTTCTAAACAGAGCTGTTGGCCAGTGTTAAGGAAAATTAGTTTACATTTCCACTGTATGGATCAAAAGGTAGAAGTCTAACTCAGTCCATTGCCTTCAATTGACCTGAAAGTTACAGATCCACTGGCTGGTGGATTGATGTAGTGTATGTTCTGTTGCTATGCGAGAGTTCGGATAAAGGTATTGCATGTGAAGCTGTAACCCCTAGGAGTATCCAGGACATAGGATGCAGTAAATTCCACGTTAGCTGCATAGCCTCCTGACCGAGTCACCCTGCGTATGTCCAAGAACACACTGTGCAACAGATTTAAGGTAGGGTAGAATCAGGCATTTCAATATTTTTATTATAAAAGATGTACGTGAACAGGTCTGTAATCATTGATGCCCATTCAGAAGTGGAGCAGTAATAGAAGATTAAGGTGGAACTGGACACTGATCAAAATATTGCATGAATATGCGTGAACTGAGATGTGCCGGCGAGATTTTCGTGTCGCTGCTGCAGTTCGTTGAGCTGAATAGATTGTGACCCCACTGTCCCGATTATGAAGGAGGGACTAATGTGGGGTTGCAGGGTGGTTAGCTGCCAAGTGCTAAAATATGGGCAGCTTTGAAAGCGTGAAGTTAGAGTATGGTGCAGTGCCAATCCGGGTGGATGAGAGTCGTCTACATTTAAAATCTATAGTAAGAGTCATCGAGATCGTTTGGCATAACCTTGTATGTGAGCTTCTCTTGTTATAATTAGTAGGTAAACTTTCAGATGCATGTAAAGGTCTTACATATATCTTTCAACATGAAAGCACATGATTATTATTTGTTCTGATTAAAACTCTCACTTGCTGGCTCTTCCCAAATAGTCCTGTGGCTAAGCATCATAATTCAGGATAAAAATACAATTATCCCTGATCGTCTTGAGTGAAATTATACAGTTTTATAACAAAACAGTTAATATGTAAAACAAACAATGCAAGAGAAGAATTCAAATATCATGGCAGACTGAACAGACACCATTTTCGATCTATAAATTGCTTCTTTTTTTTTCTTTATTAAACAGTGGTTTACTGAACAAAGTATGACTGTCTTTCTTAAATTTTTAAATAAAAAACTTTCTCTCAATACTGCAGCAACCTACTAAAAAATATAATATTTACTTAAAAGTAAATCAAAATCAATATTCTCTTAAGGAAATAAAAATAAAATAAATATCCATTAAGGTGCACATTTAGAAAATTAAGTGTACCTGACCTCTACTGTATCGACATTAGCAGCTTTCAGCTTCAAATTAGAACTGTGCAACACAAATATTCTGAATGCTGCTCAAGAGAAACACACAAACACACAAAGGTTTTGCATTTGCCGCATTGGTTCGGTACATATGCGTGCCGAGCCGAAAGACCCATACTGAAAATTTTCGGTACGAATACGTGTATCGTTACACTCCTACAATATACTTATGAGTGCAGTTTTTCTAGTTTTTTGACTTGTAATATTTTTCTCATCCAGATTACTCAACACTTCTGTCCACAATAAAACAGGGATGCCCAGATAAACACTAGTCTAATTCCAAACTCCTTGTGTGCCGTTCAATTTAATGACCTGTCTAGACTCAATTTTTAAAACACTTACAAACAACAACCCAACACAGCCATTGTCTGATGCACCTCCTCTCCACATCAACACACACAGCAGTTCCCCCAATTTGACTGGAATCCCATCAATTTGAACCTCACCATCTACTCTTCCCCTCCCCTAACAGGCTCCAGGTTCACTGTAACTTTGCAGAAACTTTAAAATGGAACAGATTGTTTTTGAGTCTTCATAAAAAAAACCTCAACACCAAATTTTCAGAATTGCCATTTAAAAACGACAGCCTGAGAATAATTAAAGTAACTTGTTCCACATGTCTCTTATTTAGTGTTTCTCGATATTTCTCTGTTCTACCTTCATCAATAAATGGACCTCGAGGAGTAAGATAAGTGGCATCTGCATTTGTGATTTTATTTATTGATTAATATTTACTTTTTCCCAGAAAGGCTTGAATTATCCTCTACCATTACTCCTTGAAAAGGGAGACAATGAAACAAACCCTTCTTCTGCTGGTGAACCCACATGTGGAGTGGTACTTCATGTTCCCACAAAAACCCGGCCCTTTTTCCATCACTATACCCCCCACCACCACCACCACCACCACCACGGAACAGAAAAAAAAAGATCCCATTTTAAGAGAAGTAGCTATTTTTTTTTTTTTTTGAAGTTTCTGTTGCTTTTCTTCTGAAAACCACGAACGAATAGTGGCACCAAGCAGGGAGAGCTGTATTAACTGGTGTACGTTTGGTGCTCAGGGGACACACAGACAGGGGTCATGCTCGAAAAAGCAGTGGTGACCTGTGATGAATGCACTTACGCAGTTAATCAGGGAAGGGAAAACTGAAACCAACACTAAAGCAACTCTTTTTCATCCCTTGTCCTCTATCTCTCTCCCTCAGAAACACATCAAGGTTTCTTCATCTGAGACTGCTCTTCATGGCTCTTTACCATCAGAGGGACCTGGAGTCTATTCCTGGATGGACTGCCAGTCCATCACAGGGCACATTAACACGCAACAAACATTTTGATGATGACAATTACCTTATATAAGTACACCTACACACTGCAGGAGAAAACGTGTGTGTCGCTGTTATCTTTATTCATCAACAAATACCATCTTTGCTATGCAATCTTGGGTCTAACTCCCACTTTGCATTATTTTATATATCTTTTGTCCTTGTGTCACACCCTGTCTGTATGTTGCACTGTAGTCCTGGAGGGATGTTATCTCGTGCCACTGTTTACTTGTATATTGGTGGCATAACAATAAAGCCCACTTGACTCGGCATGAGGTAGAACATGTAAACATCACACATGCATGTACAATCCAAGAGATGTAACACACGAGGCTAACCAACTATTGTATACTCATATCACATGCTAGAAAAGATTATGCTAAGGATCATTCACCTTAGATTGGAGCCCTACGTAGAAAGTGAATTGAGAGATGTACAAGCTGGATTCATGAAAGGCCAAGGAACACAAGACAGTATTGGACAAAACGCACCATGGACAAAAGAAGAAAAAACAATGGAATACAAGAAGCAGATCAGCATGTGCTTTGTTGATTGTGTTGACCGTGTCAAAGTATAGAATATTCTCAGAAAAAATAGACATACCGCAGCATCTCATAGTCCATCTGAAGAATCTGTACACTGGACCAGAAGCCTCAGTCATGATGGACTATGAAATAACTGACTGGTTCCAGGTTGCTATAGGAGTTAGAAACGGTTGTGTATTATCACCATACCTAGGGAACTTGAATGCAGAAAATACCCTGAGAGAAGGAAGATTGGAAGAAGACAGTTGGTGGAAGAAACATCAACACCCTTAGATATGTGGACTGAAGCATTCATATAGTAGAATATTATACCTACAATGAAAAACCTAGAAAAAGTCTTTAATAATACTGATGCATATCTAAAAACTAAGATAAGAATGTTTCAGCATATCATATATACCGTTACTCTTAATGGATATTGGAAAGCTGGACAATGAAGAAGCAAAGCAGAAACTAATGTACTAATGCCACTGAACTTTGGTACTACTAAAGACTTTGAAGAATATAAAACAAAACAAGCACCACATTCTTGATCAAATCAAGCCTGAATTTTTACTTGAAGCACACATTCTCAGCATTCTCTGGTAGAAAGCAGAATTATTGGTTTAGTTAATTATGACAAGCTGCCCAGGCCCTTAAACAGCAAGGCATTCCCACACCATCACAATACCATCAGAATGTTTGACTGCTGGTGTGATGTTCTTATTGTGCAAGGCTATGTTATCGTCATGCCAGATTTAAGGGGAGTCATGTCTTCCAAAATGCACCACTTTCGACTCATCAGTTCCATTCCAAGAAGCTTAGGAGTCAAAGCGTTTTTTGTCAAATGTGAGATGAGCCTTTATGTTCCTCTTAATTTTCAGTGGTGTTTGCCTTGTGAGTCTCTCTTGAATGCCATTCATGCCCAGTCTCTTTCTGATGGTGGAATCATGAACACTGACCTTATGTGAGGTGAACAAGGCCTGCAATTCTTTACATGTTGGTCTGGATTCTTCTGTGACTTCCTGGATTACGTCATTTGGAGATAAAGGATCTCATTGTGATTCACTGGAGTCCCAGATCCCTAGAAATGGATGTGTGAACATTTCCAGACCAATGTACTTTTAGAATTTCTTATCTCTTCCAGAATATCTGTTAACCTAGCATCATGTACGGTTTGTTGAGACCTTTCAGCCTACTTAATGTCACAGATAAGGTTATATTTAAGTGATGTTTGCATTCAATGGGGCTGCCAGTAATCAAACCTACATACGTCTTGTCTAATTGAGCCCAATTGTTAATTAAATTTGGATAATTGGTTGATTACGCAACTAAGGGGCAATAAATTTTCACGCAGGAGAAGATGGTTTGAATAAATTTTATCTGCAATCAATGAAATAAAACTATTTTGCGTTTACTCAGCTTATCATTGCCTTATATCAATTTTTTTGAAGATCTGAAACAATGAAGTGTGACAAATATGCAAAAATGGAAGAAATCAAATACTTTTTCACGGCACTGCACACGTAAAAAATTAAATTAACATGTTTTCCTTGTTGACTCCATTATCTTTGTGTTAATTCTAATTTCCAAGATAATTATCTAAATAACATAGCCAACAGAAGTCATTCCTAATTAATACAGCCTCTGATGTCCAAAATCAGCTCAAACCGTTTAGTTGCTTAAGTTCACTCTTTCGTATTTTTTAATTAATGCTACGTTTGAAAGCGTAGCATAGTGGCTGAGTGGGTAGATGGATGCCTCACACTTACTGAGATGGGGTTTGAATCCCACTCCTGCCCGGTGTTTGTAGAGCTATTCTGCTCCCCCCATGTCATGTGAGAACTCATTTTCCCTCCATAATCTACAGTAAGACATGCATTAAGGTTAAACTTCTGGTATCACGTGTACAGTATGTGCCATGGCATCTCTATGCTGTATGGGATAGGCTCCATGCCCCCCACGGTCTTGTCCAGGAGAAGCAACTAAAAGAAGGATGGATGCTACTGTAGGTAGACACTCTGCAAAGCTGGAATACGAAAGGTGCATAAAAATATAGAGGGGCCCTGGATGCTCCAACAGTCACACAACTTAGTGCACGTGTATCTTTTCTGTCTGACTTTTCACCTGTTTCTCTGTCTTAACACCTTGGCAGCTCCGAGCGCATGCGGTGGATATGAATGGCAACAAGGTGGAAAACCCCATCGACCTCTACATCTACGTCATTGACATGAACGACAACCGACCTGAATTCCGTAACCAAGTCTACAATGGGTCTGTGGCCGAAGGTGCTAAACCAGGTAGGCTAAAAAGACGATGGGCATTGTGATCTTGAATACGATTATAATTTTGACAACACTAATTGTGATATTAGTTATAGTAATTATGAGACTAGTCCTCATATAGATAATGATAATTATTATGATGCACATAGATATGATAATAATGTTTATGTATAATATTTGTAGAAGACAAATAGTTTCTCCCAGTGCAACTCCTTCACAGTAATAAAAATGTTTCCTGTGTTCTCCAGTTAAGGAAATCTTGTTTATCTGATCCAAGAGTACCTGAAGAGAGTATAACAGTAGTAAATAAAAACATAAGGGCCACTGATATGAGTAAGACCCACATTAAAGCAATTCAACAACACATGGAAATTACACATGGTTGTTCTTGGCTAGGACATGTTCTAAAAAGATTCACCCAAGCCACATTTTATTGGCTGTTTTCTCCAGACTCATACAATGTTGACAGAAAGCTAGTCTGCTTCCCATACCATCATCCCACCGTTGTATTGCCCATAGATCTGAGAACCCTTGTCAAGTCTATAGAAAACCCCACATTCCCCAGCAGAGTTATGATTTCAAAGAGGGTGCCGGGGAAAAGGATGACGTCTATCGAAAATGAGTGACAAAAGGTCAAGGCAGCACAGCAAGCAGTTCCTGTTATCATGCTAGGATTACAGGATCATTTATTCTCATTAGAGCTGATCAAGTACAGGAGAGTCAAAGTGTGGGGGATACCAGTCGATCCGGTCTCCATCGGAGCATGAGCTCTTGTATTCTCCAAAGCAGTTAATTAAGAATGAGAACAATACTTTTCAGAGGGAACAAGCCGTCCTCTATTGATTCTAACACTGTGTTGAAGCTAAAAGGACTGTCCTTTGGATTAGAAAATGAAGACACCTTCATAGGAGCTAATGCAAAGTGTATGGTAGATTTGGATACATGGAATCAAAGACTTTGCATTATTTATGTTCATTCTGTTATCTTTTCACTTTTCAATTCCCTTATATGAGAGGTAACGTCAAACGTTATTTAGCTCAGGAGTACAACACCATGGCAACCAGAATTTAATCTTGTTTTACAGACTGTATCTTACGCACTAGTCTACACGCTACACACTGGTGCTCCCAATCAAATTGGAAAACCGGATTCTATGCATGCATGGGAAAGTACCTTGTATTGTCTAGTATACATAAAATTTGCCAGGAAATTTCGTTGAAACCACTTCTTGGTTCAGTAACTGGCAGGCAAAGGCTTAATGAGATCCAAACATAAATGAACTTTGGCTAAATGTGAATTTTAGAAAATATAGAATAAAAAGTTCCAATTTTAATGTCTAATAACAGTAGAGAGACACTCGATTTTAAGATCTTCTCACAGGTTACATTTAGCTTGTCCATGAGCAACTGAGTATGAAGTACTGCTGTTTGTATGATAGCCATATGCTGTAACTTGTAGAGTTCAATCTTCTGATTTTCCACAATTTTCACTACGTTTAATACATTAACTACATTTAACTCATAGAGGAGCTCATTGAATAGGTTTCAGCGTAATTAAGGGGTAAATTAGAAAAGAATAAGTGGCAGGGGGAAAATGTCAGTTTAATGAGAGAGAAAGACGACCTGATCTCATCGGGGAAATTCCTTGGTCTTACTTGTCGTGCTTCATGGTGTTTGATATCAAATTCCAAGCCATTAGAGCATGAAAGATACTAGAAATTGAAGATTAGGTGTTTAAAAGTAAAACTAGATGGAAAGGTATATCGCAAGGAAGAAAAAATAAATAAACAGGAAGACTGAAGGGTAGAGCAATTTTCCAGATTCTGCTTTTTATGGGTTTCTGTTGCCAAGCAGGCCGTTACAGACTAGCTGCATTGCAGAGCTACGACTCACAGTCTCTGGTCCTGTACTCCCATAATCCTCTGCTTCCCTGTGTCGCTCCTTATGTTCCTTCCCTCTCCGCTGCAGTCACTGTCTCTGTGTTTCTCTGTCTTCCCCTCTTCCCTCCTTTCTCTCATGATTTTGTCAGTGGAGCCCATTTAAATTCAACTCAGTAAGGCCCTCAGCAACATGAACAGAACTTCCAAATTTCCGCTTTTGCAACAGTAATTTACGTACGTGCAAAGAACTGAACTGGTAGTACATATAATAGTAGGTGCTGATAATGAAATTCCAGTGAGCTTTGATTAAGAAGCACGTTTTGAGATTTTTGATAAAGTGCTGTAGAAACTGTATTGTTTTTAATAATTATAATTTTAAAGCGGATCAAAATACATTGAATTAAATAACAATGGCAAGAGCTAGCAATAAATTATATTGAAGCAAAGATTCATTTAATCCCTCAAGCTGCAGTAACACAGTCGCATAATGGATCATCATTTTGGCACTGTCCCCACATCCACCCGTTCCCAGGGGATTGCCACCTTTTATTGTTCAGAAATCAAATTGCAGTTACATTTTTTTATACTTGTTTGGCACTCAGTGTCTGTCTTCATTCCGACTTGCTTGTTGATTAACACACAGCATTCCGCAGGAACTGCAACCGGAAGTCGATCTATGTCCACTTCACCGACTGCATATTTTGTGTAGTGCCGTAAATCCGAATGGAATTAATATTTGCCCAATGAATAAATTACAGTAACCTTTTTCTGTGCCTGGGTTTGTGGACAGGGACAACTTTATAGGTTGAATGTAATTTTTAATAAAGTGCCTGATACAGCAGGTGTATCTATGCAAGTGATTTTGAATGACGACATCTGGATCTCTGTAATACCTCAACCCCCTACCACCCCCCTTCTCCGAACCCCAGGTACATACGTCATGAAGGTGACGGCCAACGATGCAGACGACGATACCACAGCCAACGGGATGGTGCGCTACCGCATCCTGTCTCAGTCGCCTCACAGTCCCATCCCGAACATGTTCACCATCAACAGTGAAACGGGGGATATCATCACTATGGCAGCGGGCTTGGACCGAGAGGTGGGTCAGTGGGCAGGCTTCCTCTGAACCTCTTTGACAGGGATCATAAAATGCTAGGCCTGTAGTTACAATAGGAATCTTTTGGAATCTGTCTGTCCTCTCTGCGACCAGGTGTCTGGCCAATCACGACAGCACTCAGCTGTCTTTACTCTCTGCGACCAGGTGTCTGGCCAATCACAACAGCACTCAGCTGTCTTTACTCTCTGCGACCAGGTGTCTGGCCAATCACGACAGCACTCAGCTGTCTTTACTCTCTGCGACCAGGTGTCTGGCCAGTCGCTGTGGAGAAAATCATGCATCCTGTCACTTAACTACTTCAGTTCCTGTTCAACCTTCAATGACATCAACAAACTGCCTATCACAATCCCCTCGGCCAAATGAATGCTCTGCTGGAAAGGAAATGTTTTACTATGTGAACCTGTGGGTTTTGATTTTAATGCCATTAACACTGTTTTATGCGTATTTTAATATTCCATATATATATATATAGTTGCATGTATAAGCCAAATATTGTTATGTGTGACTGTATGTTTGTTTCACACTGAGTTCTGCTGCATGGGCCCAAAGTATCCTTGCTCATTTTCATATGATGGAAACTGAGAATGTGGAGACAAAATATATACTAAGACTTAAAATTTTAAGAGGTTAAAGTTGTACATACATCAATTGAGGCATCCCCCTGAACTGGCCAGTGTACCATGTTTAATCCTAGAGAGAAATCCAACTGGTTATCAATACCTCTTGGCATGGGAAATCTGGTGATCAGTCACCATGGTAACATTGCACGTCAGCTAATCCTTGCCCAGTGCCCTTTTCCCACCTCCTTTTGACTTACGTTTACAGTTTGTACATATATGTGTATGAGCGTTTGTTTGTGTGTCTATGTAGCTCTGTATTGTATGTCCGTATGTGCACAGTTATTTGTCTTAGAAAAAGCTCTGTGTGAGAACTCAACATGTCTCTTACCCAGATTCTAATTGACAGCCTAATTGCTACAGCTGGTGAGTGACTGAGTGATGTAAACTGGGCCCTCGATACCAAAAGTCCCCATATACAGTGCCCTCTATAATGTTTGGGACAGTGATATGTCTTTCCTTCATTTACCCCTCTGCTCCACAGTTTAAAATTTCAAATCAAACAATTCAGATGTGATTAAAGTGCACATTCCATACTTTAATATAAAGTTCTTTGTACACATTTTAGTTTCACCATGTAGAAATTACAACACTTTATATACATAGCCCCCCTCATTTCAGGGCACCATAATGTTTTGGACGTTTGGCTTCACAGGTGTTTGTGATTATTCAGGTGTGTTTCATTGATTCATTAGTGCAGGCATAAGATACCTAGGCTTGCTTCTATCATTTAGAGTCTGTAGTTGCTGTTGTTTAACATGAGGAGAAGAGCTGTGTCAATGAAAATCAAAGAAGTTATGAGGCTGAAAGCCAAGAATAAAACCATCAGCGATATCGGTCAAACCTTAGGATTACCACAATCAACTGCCTGGAATATCATTAAGAAGAAAGAATGCACTGGTGAGCTTAATAATCGCAAGGGGACTGGCAGGCCAAGGAAGACTTCCACTGCTGATGACAGAAGAATTCTCACGATGGTAAAGAAAAATCCTCAGACGCCTGTCCCACAGATCAGAAACAGTCTTCAGGATGCAGGTGTGTCTTTGTCAGAGACTGCTATCTGCAGAAGACTTCATGAACAGAAATACAGAGGCTACATTTCAAGATGCAAACCACTAGTTAGCCACAAAAACAGGATGGCCAGATTACAGTTTGTGAAAAAGTACTTAAAAGATCCTGCAGAATTCTGGAAGACAGTCTTATGGACTGATGAGCTCAAGATTAACCTGTATCAGAGTGATGGTAAGAGGAAAGTGTGGAGATGAAAAGGAACTGCCCAAGAGCCAAAGCACACCACCTCATCTGTTAACATGATGGTGGGGGTGTTATCGCTCAGGCATGTATGGCTGCCACAGGTACTGGCACACTTCTTCATTAATGAAGTAACCGCTAACAGTAATCGCACAATGAATTCTGAGGGGTATAGAAACATCTTATCTCCTCAAGTTCCAGTAGATGCCTCCAAACCCATTGGATGGTGCTTCATCCTGCAACAAGACTGCTAAGGCAAAATGGGAGTTTTTCAAAGCTAAAAAAATGGAAAATTCTTGAATAGCCAAGCCAGTCACCCGATTTAAATCCAATTGTGCATGCCTTCCATATCATGAAGAGAAAACTTAAAGGGACAAGCCCCAAAAACAAGCAGGAGCTGAAGGTGACTGCATTAGAGGCTTGGCAGAACATCACCGGAGAAGACAGATATCACCAGGTGCTGAGTATGAATCGCAGACTTCAAGCAGTCATTCCATGCAAGGGATTTGCAACAAAATACTAAACATGATTGGTTTTAATATACCTACCATTGCTATGTCCCAAACATGATGGTGCCCTGAAATGAGGGGGACTGTGTATAAAGTGTTGTAATCTCTACATGAGTTGTTTAAACTGAGAAGAAGCGGGGTAAATCAAGGAAAAATGTCTTTGTCCCAAACATTATGGAGGGCACTGTACGTAGGCTCACTGCTCCAACACATGCAGTTACGCACAAGAACACAAGACGACACACACACCTAATCAGCTGCAGAGTCAGCGCTGAGTTACCAGGCATGTTACCAAAACTGTGTACAACTGGATAAAGTGTGAAATTTAAGCCGTGACGACCACTTGTTTAGTCTTTATGTTACTGTAGATAGAATGCTTTTGAACAGGGCAGGTTTGGGAGCTTTGTAAAAAGCGATTGCCTCACATCCTCCGTTATAAATGTGTCAGTTTCATTTTTGCTGTTCAGACTGGGGTTAATATTCTAGTACTGTTCAGTTTGAATTTTAAACTCCCATCTGCAGCCACTCGCACTGTAAAAGGGAGCATTAGCGTTAGTGTTGAATAGTGTTTCTTTTGCCTCCCATAATCCAATTTGGCATTGTCTTTCAAGATGATCATCGGCAAGAAATTCTTTATTTAGACATAATAGCAAGATTTACATCCATGTAGGCATGCCCTGTTTAACCTCAGCTGCAGTTACACTTGGCAGATTGAATCACATAACTCCAAACACTGATAAATTGGGCCACTGGAGTGTGAGCAGGTGATAAAGACTGCTTGTCACTCCTGTGCATGACCTGATTTTTGAAGATCGGTACTGGAGCCCAGGTGTAGTTTACTGAATGTAGTGCTTTTTTCCAATACCCATCATCCTGTTCTGCGTGTGAACCCTAGTAACCCACTTTTTACTGGATAAAAGTTGCTTTGAATGAATATGAATCTCACTGTAAGGCCTAGATAAATTCCTTTACTGTCTGAATGGCTTCAAGTTTGCATCTCTGGAAAAGCACAGTATTTTTGCATTGTCAAGTTACTCACGTTAAGCCATGGCAGGAAATATCTTGACCTAAAGAGCAGTTCAAAGCTTTCATCCAATATTTGTGTCATGTATGCTGCACTGGGAGGTGGTGAGCCTGGATCTCAGGCAGCACAAAACATGGAAAAACCTGGGCAGGATGGGCCAGTCCATCGCATGCAACGCACCCAGGCTCTGTGGGCAATTTGGTGGCACCGATTTAGTGATACCAGAGGAAGGAAGCCTATGTGAATACAGGTGAATCCTACATATACAGCAAACACTGAGACCCGGGTGTGAATCAAACCTCCAACTCTGGAAGTGTGAGGCTGTCGTGCTTACCCGTCGTGCCACACGGTGTAAAAAGCAATTTGCATAAATTAAGATTCATTGAAGTATTGAATAAATTGAACAACATTTTTAAATACTCAACAAAAAGTGGCAGCGTGAAATGATTGCCAGATTGTAACACCCTCAACTGTAGTGCATTTTTGAGATTTTTGAGAATTTGTTGTGATCGTATCGATTTCATTATGACAGTAATAGGGAGTGATTTGTATTGAATTTTCATAAAGGTCTTTTATTTGATGTCAGTTGATGTGTGGCACCTAATGCTTAGCTGACCCATTAAAGTCACATTTACTGCTTAAGAGCATTCAGTATAGCTGGAGAGTACATCGATTACTTGACCTTTATTGACACCGACTTCCTCCGGGGTATTCGACTGAATGAGAGCAAGCCTGTTTATCATTCTGCGATGCGGTAGAGGGGGAAAAGTAGCTTGTGAACAGAAAACAGCAGCCCCAGATAATCCTGCATTGCTGTGGTGTACCGTGTGTTTTAACCCTAAATGTTCAGGCAAATTAAACAGTGTGTGCAGTCCTGTTCTCCTTGGATTCAGTCTGAGTAGTTCTGGGCTACAGGGCTCACACCATCAAGCAAAGATCTGCACTAGAAAAGTCAAACATTGAATGTGAACAGAAAGTCTAAAATACCAATGCACTGCACTGCAAAGTATATAGTAGGTTTCTCAGAACGACCTACAACTGAGACCTGAACAGCTGTATCATGCAAATACTGGCAATGCAAGTTTTACTCTACAAAAACAACAAAAAAAAATCAGTCCTGATTATCCAAAGAACTGAACAGTTTTATTCTAGCCTAGTGTTCACACACCTAATTTGACTAATCAGCTAATCATCAAGCTCCTGATTAGGTGAATCAGACCTGTTAGTACCAGACTCTAGCAAGAATATGTGCACTTCTGGGTCCACAGAAGAGAAAATGAAGCAGACAGCTGTAGAATATTCATTAAGGGCTCCTCCAGATCTAATCCTTTAACTTCTCCTGATTTCAAGAGGCAGCCAAAGTATCTGGGCCGCTTGACATTTGGAACAGTGCCCCAGCTGTCTGAACTCCTCAAGAGGAATTGGTCCCCCTTTTAAAGGCCTTTGTCATTAACACGTGACGCATTGGCCAAAAAACTGCTGAGAGAGTAGGAATGCTCACATGATTCTTATAAACCTTCTCCTTTGCACCACTCAGAAGAATAGCTTTGGCAAAGCTATATATAGCAAATTGTCATTAACAGTCAAACAGCTGAAAAGTGTTGGGACTCACCGATGTAGAGCCCACACCTAATGGCCAGAATTTTTTCACATTTTGCTTTGCATTATTTCTCTGACCAATCAGGCTGTAGAGGCTGTGGTGTGTTGGAGATCGGATGAGAAGCTGCGAAGACGTTTCAGCATGCGGCCTGTGAAGGAATGGGGTTTATCTTTTTTTTTTTAAAGTGCCAGTGACCCTGTTAAAGTGACGGATGGTCTGCCGCAGCCGAGGATCTACGGGGGGACTGTTAGGCAGTAAGAAACAAGGCTCTTACTCATAACCTACTCCTATCCATCAGAGCACTTGTTTCATCATTTACTTTTATTTCTTTGGCAGACACCTTCATCCAAAAAAACTTGCGCAGCTTATTGCCTTTATGGCTGGAAGTAATAGGTGGTAAGTGCAAGTAGAGATGGCACTTTGGTTGACTGCATGGAACTGCAACCTGCAACAGTTCCAATGGTGTGTCAGCAGGAGCTGCAGGGCAATCTTCCCTGTATTTCTCATCCCTACAGAGCTCTCACGGAAGAGCCCCAAAAGGCAATATGCAGTCTTTGAATGTTTAACAGGCTATTATGTGTGATCTGTGATCTTCTTTCAGTATTTCTGCCTTTAATATTTCTGCTGTGACCTTCTTTTCAGTGATGGTACTCAGCTAATGATTAGAAGCTTAAAGAAATGTACTTGTTAAAAAGCTGGTGGTCCGTGTGCTGTCCTTTGCAGAAGGTGTCTCAGTACACCATCATCATCCAGGCCACTGACATGGAGGGCAACTTGAACTTCGGGCTGTCCAACACCGCCACCGCTCTCATCACCGTGACCGACATTAACGACAATCCCCCGGAGTTCGTTAGCAGGACGGTGAGTGATGTGGCTACAGTAATCCTTCTTCGGTAGCTGGCGACACACATGCAGCAAGCAACCCAAAATTTAAGTAGGGTTTACAAAACAGGTAGGGGTTTGAATCCCAGCGAACAGCCGTAAATACAGCATCGAACCTCAATGCCTTCAGTTACGTAAGCATATCCAGGTGCATAATTAGGTCGTGCAGGAGTGCGGAGGTTATCTAAATGTTTGTCCAAGCACATTTATGAGATCCCATTAGACATGTAAAATAAATAGCAAAGAATGGAACAGATTGAATAACCAGACGTGCTGTAAACAGCTTATGTTACATTATAAAGCCAGTAGTATGTGGACACCCCTTTAAATTAGTGGAATGGCTAATTAAGCCACACCCATTGCAGATACAATTGTATTATTTAGCTGTCAGGGGGGGGCAACTACCAGAGGGAGTTGCATTTATTAACATGACGGCAGGACAAAATGTCATGTACGGGGCAGGTGAGGCAGGGCATGGCTGGCCGGTTTCGCACGGCTCCGGGAGACGGTCATTTCCCTTGGCAGCTGGCAGTCTCCCTCATCGATGCTACTGTTCATCCCGCCCCTGTGGCTTATCCTGCAATGGGCCTTTGACTTTTTTTCCCCTGGCTTGACCCTGTTCTTTTATACGCCGAAGCGGCCCCGTAGCAGACAGCCATGCAAACTCTGACTTTCAACATTGCACCATCATAGGATGCCACCTTTCTAACAATTCACTTTGTCAAATTTCTGCTATCGCCACCTGTAAGTGAGGTGGCAGTCAAGTGGAAATGTCTAGAAGCAATGTGTTCAGCTGTGAAGCAGTAGGCCACACAAACAGAGACCTGATCACCTAGTATCAAAACCCAACTCCAGTAACGCTGTTATGGTTGAATGGCAGCAAATCCCACCAAGAAAATTCCAATATTTAAACTAAAGCCTTCCCAGAAGAGTAGAGCAAGCAAATGGAGGACCAACTTCCTATTTATACCCTTGGATTTTGATGCAGATGTTGCACAGGTGTCCACATACATTTGGCCATACAGTGTATGTCTGTTTTCATTTCACTTCGAGACTTTCCTCTGACAAAAAGGAAATACTTGGAGGTGGATTGCAACCTACAAAATTAAAGACAAGAAAACACTGACCTAAACATTGTTGCAATACTGCTTTACCGATCTTACCGTGGGTAAACTCAGAATCATCGGTTTATCCATTTATCCATCTTTAAAGCTGCTTATCCTGGTCAGGGGTATAATATAATTCTACTGTTAAAGTAAAGGTCATTTGCAGATGAATAAAATGCATAACACACAACAGCGCTCTGTTTCTGAGGAAACCGAAAATAGCTTTGGCCTCTGTGAAATGTGAAATGTCTCACTTGATTCACGAAAGTGCACTTCATATTAAACTCAGACAAACTGGCCGAGGCATGCAGTTTGTCAGTGGTGGAAGTGAACTTCAAAGTAAGGGAGATCAGGCCTGGAGGCACAGAAAGGCCTAGTAGTCTCGGCCATCTTTGCCAAATGCAAGTCAGCAGTCTCTAAATAGTCTATCATCTTGCCCATGCAGAACAGAAGACAGGCCAGGACAGCCTTGATAGCCGCTCTATCATGCTGCCATTTTTACAAGCTATCAGAATAACGTCCTATCCTGTTCCTTTTTTATGCATAAGACTATTTTACCTTGATAGCTGGGTTCATTTTACAAGGGACCAGGCTGTACCACAGAAGGAAGTGGATTGGGCATGTGACATCGACATCTGTCAATCAGGCACAACGAAAACGGACATTCCTCACTGTCAGACTTACTGTTTCTAGTGAGGATTGAGGCTACAATGATTGTCAGCTCTTTATCATGGGATTACCCATAATGCCTACTTCATACCTCACAATTTGTCATGCTAGTCAAGAGTTGCTTCTCCTGTTAATTGCCTTAGAGCAGTACAATGAGTTTGAAAGTGTTATTACTCCCTTCTAAAACAGCATGGGTGTTTTGAATTGTTGGTGATACCGTATGGCAAAGTGGAATATTCCAAAATGTAGAAAAATTCACAAAAAGCAAAAAATGTTTAATCAGCCATCTTTCACATGGCATCTTACTTTGCTCTGGATTCCAGTAAACATTACTTTACTGTTAATACTGCTATTATATTTATTTTTGTTGATTTATCAGAATGCAAGTGTATTCACAAAGTTAATACATTTATCTACATCACAACCACTGCATTTCTACAGAAGCGTATTAGGGCCAATGATTAAGAAAAAAAAATTACATAGATTTTCAGAATAAAATGGAATGATTTCAAGTTTTTTCAAATATTGTCTGTGTTTTCGATGTTCAGGTAGCAAAATGTACTGGAAAAAATAGCAATCATCTTTGGCTATGCTGAATCATAATTACTAGTGTATATATGCCAAATTTGGATTTCAGATTATGTTCAGAAACAGAGCAACATAAATCAGATGGAGAGAAAAGTTTTTGGTTTTTTTTGTCTTTAAGTAATGACTTCCTTTGACGTAAATGAGTAATGGTGTGATGAAAAATTATAATGTATTTGTAAATCCATGCTAATGTGAAAAACATTTTCCAACACAAGCACAGAGTGAATAAGTCCTATTTGCATGTAAATTTTAATTTAGCTAGTTTTCTTTCACAGTTTAGCATGTGCCATGGTTCAGGAACATACAAACATATCATTAGATTCATAAACGTTTCAAATGGCTTTTTTAGCCATGATTATGTTTTTCAACATTCTCACCTCATTTATATGCTACAATAACCTATAAATGTGGCTGAATATTTTTTGAACGAATGCAAATCTGTAAAATTGATTTGATGTTACAGCATATAATATGCAAATTAGTGTACAATGGGATTTAATTTGCTAGTAACTTTTCCAGGACTGATGTGATAAAAATGTTTGGTTTGGGCTAATAGGTCAAGAAGAGTTTTTCAAAATAAAAATCAAAATGGAAAAATAAATAAAATGGAGATATAAATCACTGAGACAAAATTAGTTCTTTATGAGGAGACAGATTTGTGTTCCTGATTTTGTCCAAGTTTAATGCCTAAGATATAGAAATGGTTTATACCATATTCATCTACCCTGCAATTAGACCCCAAGCCAAAAATCCTGCTTCATTTAATGAATATTTTTCAGCAGCCTTCGAGCTCTAGGCCTTTAAAACCAAAAGCAATATCTCCTATATGGCTTGAAAATAATGCTATTTGGTCACCCTTTTCAGTAAGACGCTTCACCTAAATTGCTTCAGCACAATGCTTCAGTGTGCGATTATAAGAGTGATATTTCTCACTTTCACTTTAAATTGTATACTCACATCCTACCATTGTGACCCCTCCAAGACTGATCACTGGTAATTCACCATAGCATCCATCACTTTTTTTTTAGCTAGGCCATATCGTTTAACGTATGTTGGTGCATGGCTGAAGACAAATCGTTATGGCAACTCGGTCGTATTGTTGACTTAGTTGATTTGTTATCCTAATGTAAGTCACTGGTAAGGGGCGTGTACATTTGTGGTTGTGTTACTTCTAAGAACTACATTAATGGAGCTTCTTTGTCCTTGGCAAGATGATTTCACATATATAGTCCAATATGGCTTAGCAAGAGCCACAAGACTGTTGACAAGAAATCGCTACTCATAAAGTGGTCTTACTTGGTGTGCAAATGGAGACCAGATCAAAGTATTCTAGCGCTACAGTTCCAGAGGATTCTGGGAAGGCAGCCCCATCATCAAGTTCAATGGCATCTACTAGAATTCCCTGATTCATGGAAAAAACCTGAACAAATACTGGTAATGTCAAGTGGCGCATCTCAGATGGCAGCAAGATTGTGATCACATCAAGACAAAGCACATGCACGGTGTATTCTGCTCCGCAGAGTCATGGAATTCCTGGCAGGTCGGACTAATCGCTTTTGGAGAGGTGCATTGCTGAAGGAGGCGGGACATGGAGATCTATTTGAGAAAAGGGACATTTTGTCGAGTAGATCCTCTAAACGGTGGGATGTGGAGGAAGCTTGCGGCATGCCTGTGCAGTTGCCAGTATCTCCTGGTAATGGGCCCCACAAAGACTTGTGAAGTTCAGTGGCTCACCCAGAGGCTAGGATGTCCTCAGGCTGGCATGCAATTTAGCCTCAGACTGAGCTCCATGACTGACTCCATGACTTCACACTTTCTCTCACGCACACTGTGAAAAGTTTAGATGAGAAAAAGACACAAATAGCATGTGTTTTTTCTTTTTTCTGAGATATGAAATAAAAGCATGCCGATCTACATGTTTGGATGTCTGCAAATTTACACAAGGTACACAAAAAAACTTGAATATTTGTTCATGCAATAAAACAGACAAAAAATATTAAAATAGAATGTAATATAGATGGATTTTTTTCAGCATGCATATTTTATCAAGCCCTGTTTGTTGAATTATGAAGCAGTACGAAAAAAGGAACCCTAGTGTTAATTACTTTTCATCACTTGAAGGATTTTCTCGGTGATAATATTTTGGTACTACCCTGCCATCTCACAGAATATTCAAAAGCTTCTAAATACTCTGAGATCTTGAAAAATGTTTTGGAATTTAAATGACAGCTGGTAATGCATACCGCGACCTTGTGGTGTACGCCACCCTCTGCCGCTCCGCACATCAGAGGAGTCGTTCTGGGAACAGCAGTACTCAGAACTTGGCGTGGAGCAAGTCCTCTCCTATCAGAGTGAACAGAATGCACCCCCAGTGTTGTTTGGTATTGACGATGATTCTCACGTCCTTTGTTGCTCCCAGCTAACTGGATGTCCTATGCTACATAACTGCCACTAAAGCTGCTGTAACTGACACAGTGAGAGAACACTAATCATTGAGTGACATCATAAGAAAAGACTGAAGTGGAAGCACTGGACTTTTTTTAAGTGTCTCTCAGAATGGTGGGGTAAGATGTAAGACAGGAAAAGCTTCAGACTCTTTTCACACTTATTTGGTGTCATGAGTAACAGCAAATTAGTACCTCAGTACAAACATAGGTTTTTTTTTTTGGTGTCACATTTTGGCATGTGTGTGCATGAACAATTTGCTTAATACTTGATTTTTGTTTTGGCCAACGAATTCTAGTCATTTTATTTTCAGTTATTACCATGACTTTCTGGATTGTTTTAATCATTTTCAGTTTTAAACTCTTATTTTCATGCAGGGCTTTGGCCATAGTCTTAGAAGAGAATATAATTTAATACCATCTATCCCATCCATCTATCCTACCCACCCATCTTCCCACTGCTTAGACAGTACAGGACACAAACGGTTTGGAGTCGGTCTCAGACAGCATAGAGCACAGATGAGTAACGGGAGGTCCATAATCCGCATGTGACTCCTGGCGTATACAATTGTGACTTTTCAATATCATGACGATAATAAAATTTCAGTGGCAACAAACAGAGGAGGCACACGCTTTTCATCATTACCCCCGTTGCCGCACAGCCACACCCCGTTTGTGCAATTTCCTCACCCCACCCCATCCCCCCCTTAGCTCTCTTTCATCACCTCACCTTTGTGATGGTTGATGTCAAAGTGATTGAGTGATTGGCCATCCCTGGTGTAAACCCAGCCGTCAGGGAACACCCTGGCCCAGATACCATCCCATCATACAGCGTTAACACCCGTGCACACAATCACACACTACAAGTGGTTAATAGACCGCAATTCTCCTAACTACTTATATCTTTTTTTAATATTTTTACCAATACGAATGATATATTGCATGCTGTGTAAAACCTAGTGATGTTTAAAGTACAGATAATTGCTTGCAGTGAATTATTTTTCCTATATAAAAGCAAAGAAGTGACTACGTCTGTAGTCCTCTGCAGTTGTCACAGCGATGTAGGGCTATTCAGAAACCGTCCGCGGTGTAATTTCACTGTCGTAAGTTGTGCTATTGGTGATGACACTTGCCCCGGAGACCTGAGATAAATGGGCAGCACTCACTGCCTGCACTGCCCTTATCTCAGACCTGTCACTCCAGAAGGGGCACTCTGCCTTTATTGGACAGGAGTGTGTGTTTTTTTTTTTTTTCTTTCCTGTGTGTCAGTCACTGATGGCTTCTGAACAGGCTAAAAGATGTGCATTAGTGTCACCTCCAGGGTTTTCTGGTAATCAGTTTCTTTATTCCTAGCTTTTTATCCCTCCAAAACCAAGGCAGCCCTGTCAAAAAAATTTGCCTCGAAAATCCCTCCAAAAACCTCTCTGTGTTAGAGATCTACAGGAACCAATTCTCTACATATGTTGTCAGCCCTTATCCCCTTAGACTCCCGGCTGTCTGTAACTGACAAGAAGCAGTGAGATAGGTTAGATGAAGCACACATATGAGGCCGGGGATACTTTAGTGCAGGGGATTAGTTGTGCTTTTACGTGCGTTCATAACAGGAATTATTTCAACATGAAATATCTCACTAAATAATCGGTTTTACGGAAATTTCCCTTAAAGGGTTTGCTACAGAAATATGAAACATAAGAGAATTCGATACAAACATTAAATATAGCTTTCTTCAAATGAACTAGCAGAAAAAGATTTTTGTTTGATTTTATTAATGAATTTGTCCTGCCAGGTGCCGGCCAGAAGAGGATAGGCCTCCTCCTTGAGTCTGGTTCCTCCCCAGGTTTCTTCCTCCTGAGGGAGTTTTTCCTTGCAACTGTCACACTTGGCTTACTCTCTGGGGACCCTGGTTCCAGGACTATGTAAAGTTCTTTGTAACAGTGCTTCTTGTTAAAGGCACTATATAAAAAAATTGAATTAAAAATAAATAATTCTTGATGTACTTTGTTTCTATAGTTTGAAAGTGTTTAGCTGTCTGTTTTTGTACCATTCCTGACATCAGTGAGTAACATTAGTATTTCTGACTGTCCTGGAATTGGGAAGGAAAATTGAAATTAAGAAATCTGTGTGCAAAGATAATCTGCATACTTAATTTGTTTACTGTTCGTCACAGCGGTGCTGCTGCAGGGGGTGTGGATTCAATTTCAGCAAGATGATGAAGCTATTACATGTAGCAGCAGTCGGCAGGGAGATTCATCAACGGTTTAGCTGTCACAGGAAGACAGGGACTCACTGTCATAGAATGAGCCGTGTGTGGTAGACGAAACTGTCAGCTCTTGGCAAATTAGCAAACTTATTGGTGCAGCATTATGTGACCGATTTTATGTGAGTCCTGTGTGGACAGTGAGCTTGCCAGAGCCTTGCGCAATCTAATTGGTAACAGTCTCGCGGTCAATGTAGGTGGTCCTGGATAAGCATATTGATAGATGGGGGGAAAGTAATAAATTAAACACAGCATTTTAATTATCATCATTTGCTCAGATAAAAGGTGCTGTGAACTTTAGCCTTTGCATTAAGTAAAAAAAACGTGTGCAAAATAGAAACGTTTTATAGTTCATTTCACATTCAGATTTCCAGTGAAACCAATGATGGTGCACCTTAAACCATCTAATGCCATCCATCCATCCATCCATCCATCCATCTTCTTTAGCCGCTTATCTGCAAGGGTCGCGGGGAAGCTGGAGCCAATCCTAGCCGACTTCGGGCAAAAGGCGCGGTACACCCTGGGCAGGTCGCCAATCCACCGCAGAAGCCACCTAATGGTTTTACCATATTAAAAAGAACTTTTGGTTCTTTACCTGCTGCAGCTCTACAATGCCCTATTTGCTGTCCGTGCTCATGTAGTGGGAAGCAAGCACTTTTACTGAATTGTCAGAATTAAAAAATAAATCCTCAAGCTCTTTAGGATCTAAAAACTCCATAACGCTCTCTCTCTCTCTCTTACCATCTGTTCCCACCAGTTCTCGGGGGAGGTGCCAGAGAACAAGGTGAATGTGGTGGTGGCGAACCTGACCGTCAATGACCTGGACAAGCCACACACCCCCAACTGGAATGCGGTTTATAAGATTGTTAGCGGAGACCCCTCCGGTCACTTCACTATTCAGACTGACCCAGTCACTAACGATGGCATGGTCACGGTGGTGAGGGTACGTATTCTAATGTGACTGCTAGACTAGTTTACCGCATTAACTTTAGCATCCCATTGTGGTTCTACCACGGCCTTGTGTTCTGTGCTGCCCATGTTTCAGCCAACCCCCATTGACCATCACCAGGATGCACAGTTAGAAAATTGATGATTGGTTTGGTTGGAACATCCCATATACAGTATACCGTAATTGTTAAAAATTCATAACATTATATAAAAACGTTGATTTTTTTTTTTCTATTCACAAATGGCATGTTCAAATTATAAAAAGCGAAAAGTGTAGATTAATTGTAAATTAGTACCTGGGTCGTCTTTTTGTGTTTGTGAATGTGAAACTGAGTGAAAAACACAAAAAAATACATTTCCCACAAGCCCTTTCACGCAGTGAGACTATGTGAGTCCTGGTGGCTCCTTCACATGCTTGGAGGAATGAGAATAAGTGGCTGAATGAGGAGCACACAAGAACCTCCACCGCAAATGAAATATTGATTTTTCCATATCTCTGGCATGTTTATCTTTATATACCCATAATGTTTGATCAGCTTCAGTATGTTTAGCCGTGTATCAACTGCTTCAGCTAAGAACTACTTGCTGCTCAGTCTCTTCATAACACAGAAGAGCCATATGGATTAATGATCTCCTGTGGGAAGTGGAAATCAGGTTGAGCAGAAGCAGCTTGAAGCTCTGCCTGAACGGTGACGTTCCATTACAGGCCGAACACCCAGTGGTTAACAACAGCACAATAACCCTGTCAGCCTCCTGCACCTAGGGGGAAGCGAGTGAGGCTTTTTCTCAAAAAATTCAGTTCTTACTGTAGAAATGAGCTATTTTTGGGATTCTAAAGCAACTGAGCATGAATGAACATATGTAAGATCAGTGGGATTAAAGATATTCGAACAACCAACATTTTAAACCTTAAACCTTTTATGCCATTCCACCATTAAGCCACACTCTTTTCTTTTGGCTGTTGCCCTCCTAGCTGTTAGAAAACCCCACTTTAGAAAACATCTGTGTGATGCATTTGTGGAAGACCTTCGAGGTTTTGCAAATTTTGCTTTAACCTTTGAAAAAGGCATTTTATAAGTTTTTTCCCATTGTTAATTTAATTTAATAATTTAGAAAATAAAACATATAAACGGATCGTTGTTCTGGTAATGTATAACTATTGCAAAATCACAAACATTTGTTTTTGTAGACACTGACTTTATGCATCTGTTATAGTCATAAAATTCTGGAAGGTGAGGGGAGCTGAAATTAAAACACTCTCTGAAAAACAAACTGTTTTGTATGCCGTGTAGTTCGATTCTCTTGTACATATTAATCCATCATAGGCTAAAATGAAGGTAGACTACCTCTGTGTAACATATAAAGCAGGAGATAAATGCACAGATTTTACGTTAAATACAGCATTAATCTCAAGTAGGTATACTGTATGTCTTGTTTAATAGATTTGTCTGCGATAACAGCTATTTAGGTTTTTAACTTAATGCTTTATTTAAACAGAAGATATTCAGCTGAACAGAAGTAACCCTCACACAAATTGTTGCTGGATTTGTAGCTGGCCAGTGATCTCTGTCTATAAACACTTTTCTCCTTCCTTGACATCATCCAGCCAGTGGACTACGAGATGAATCGTGCCTTCATGCTGACAGTGGTGGTGATCAACCAGGAAGCCCTGGCTAGCGGGATACAGTCCTCCTTGCAGTCCACGGCTGGGGTCACCATCTCCGTGGTGGATGTCAATGAGCCGCCATTCTTTCCCTCCAACCCCAAGATCGTGCGCTTTGAGGAAGGAGTCCCAGCCGGCACCACGCTCACCACCTTTGCTGCCACCGACCCTGACCGCTTTGTGCACCAGGTGGTCAGGTACGCCCTCTGTCTCTCACAGACAGTACTTGCATCCTCGGCAGACACTCTCTCGCACATATACTGTACTTTCTGTTTCGTATTGTCCCTCACTTTTACGCATGTGAAGCTGCTAGTTATGGCAGATGTCTTTAAGAGAACCATGATTTCAAATTGAATTACTTTGTTCTGGGGCAGTCATACAAAAAGCGCATTTTCAAGATAAACAGTTTTGGGGGGCCACACTGGTCAAGATGCTTGTAACCAGAAGGGTCCCCAATGCTCGGCTCGAACCTCAGGAATAGATTTGCTGAAGGGAATGTTGCGAAAGACGTCTATGCTTGATTACTTTAATAAATGATACAGGCACAGGCGAATAAAGGTAACGAGCAACTGTCTAGTTTCGCTTGCTAGGTAGCTTGGCCCGTCTATCCCAATTACAGATTTCCTTTTACATCAACAGAGGACATAGCATGAGGAGACAGACAGAAAAGACACCTACAGTATGTTCCCCTTGAGGAGGCAATTAGCCAAAATTGCCAAGTAGTTAAAAGTTATGCAAGATAAGCACAGAGTTTATGAAATTACATAATGCCCCCTGTAGCTGATACTATATCTGATAAAAGCAGGACAGGGATTGTGTTATGGTCTGATACTCAATCACAAACATTAAAGAAGGTGAACTCAGGGTTGGGCAGAATACGATTGAATGAGTATTTAGTGCCTCAAATGTATTCAGAACTACATTCTTGCAGAGTACCCAAAATGTGTACAGTACCTTATTCAGAACACTTTTAGAATATTTTTAGAAGCTCTAACATATATGCATTGAAACAGAGTTTTTATGTTTTGATGTCATCAAGATTGTTGTATATAATAATAATAATCAGTACTTTATTCATCCCTGTGGGGAAATTCATAGTTTTCACACTTTCCCCATCTTGTTCTCCAAGTCGAGAGCACGCAGGGTCAGCCGGTGTCCAGCGCCCCTGGAGCAAATCGCGTTAGGGACCTTGACTAAGGGCCCGATGGCAATGTGTAAACTCTTGCCAGCTGCAGGATTTGAACCTTTTGATCAGAGGCATAGACATCAAACCCATAGAGCTACATCACCATCTATACATATGGCAAATAAATATATATATATATATATACTGTTAATAAATCAGAATTTTTTGGCTTTATTTTTGGCTATATAATCTACTGTATCCTACAATAACATTTATTCACCCACCGTGTTCAGAATCTCAAGACCCACAGTATGTCAAAGCGTGAGTAGTACTTTAAATATATAAATTACTTAAAGTACTACTTTCACATACTTGTGCATGCTGAAATTTTAGGAAAAGGGTGTGTTCTTTAGCAGAAACACGATTATGATTCAGGGGTACAGGACGATTCTTAGTGAACTGATATTTTTCCGAGAACACTGCAACCACACTGTACAGTAAAAAAAAAACAGTATACTCAATATTTTTTAACAGTATTTGATGTCAAAAGAGTAGCCTTTGAGCATTGAAGTATCGATTTTGGTATTGATACACCCATCCTCAGTAAGCACCACTCACACTCCACAAAAAAGTTTTTGCCGTCCAGAACTTCATTGAATTTAAAATGGTGACAATATCAGACAGAACACGGCACCAAGGTGACACTTAGCCTTCCTGTCTAGTCACGACTCTAATTGCTAAGCCCACTACGTGGACAGCAAGCATAGAAGGAAAATCTAATGTTACAGTCAGAAACAGTTCTGCTAGTTTAGTTTAGAAATTAGACTAATGTAAGATTTTAAAATATTTGAAAAGCATTTTAACTCCTACAGAGCCTACATCCTCCACACAGATGAGGTTCTCTAGTCCCTGTCTGCCTATGGACACTTTCTGTTTTTTTCATTTGTTTTTATCGTATTTAACTTTTGGTCATTTAGCACATGTATTCTAATCAAATCACATGCAGGCCATCTATATTACTGAAAACGTTATAGTTCATACAGGGTTAGGTTTTACTGGAATACAAGTACTGGAGTTATGTATTCAGAATACTAAAAGATGTATTCTGTATTCAGCTCACGTTACAAATACAGGTACTTAGTGACATTCAAGTCTAATACTTTTTAAATATCTCCTTCAAGAGCAAACTAGGCTGACTCTTCTGTCATCACCAGCCTACTTTCATGAAAAAATCTGATGCACGACTACTTATTCTATTATTAATAAAAATAATTATCCAGGGCATAGCTAAAGAAGCCATCTGCAAACGTGACTCACAATTGGCACTCTTGTTTTTGATTTGTTGCATATTTCTGGGTTAAAGCAAAGGTTCAGCTGCAGCTCTTCTAAAGCTCAGCTGTTTCATTTTTTTTTTTTTTTTGGGGGGTGGTGGGTTAAATGGGTTAACTACTAAAATGCATCCATAAAAGAAAGCCTCTTTTAAATGTTCCATTATTTCCATTTGTAGTCCTCCAGTTCTGTTTGGATTAACCTACAGAGTCGGGGTATGTTCTCAGTATTGCCTACTCCCAACTTGTTAAGTAATGACGGCAGTAGTCATGTAGTGACTTCAGGACTGAACTGCAGCTAGCTCCAATGTGTTTCATATAATTAAATGTGCCGATTAGGTGGGAAGTAAGGTTTTGCCAGGGATTTGGCTGGAATTGGATGGAGTCAGACGATGGGCTTTGTTTAGGGGAATGAGGTTGGCAATGAGAGGAGCAGGACACATTTTCTTATCCGGTTTTCCAGCATTGCATCGATTTTCTTCTTTGGCCTATGGAAAGAAGAGGGTCAGACTAGTTTACTCATTTGCAGCAGATGGTAATAAATGGCTTTAAGTAAATGGGGACTTGCCAGCTGGATGCTAGGTTCTTGTCTGGCCAGAGACTACTGACCTGGCACAAACACAGCTATGCTGGATCTCTTAGGATGAGTCACTACAGTTCAGGTTCCCAGAGCTGTGTATATTTTGATATTTATTGCTCTGTATGACCCTTTTGACTTTCTTAAAAGAATCGTGTCAGACTTTATTTCAATAGCTAACTGGTTAACAGCCTGGATTTTTTTTTTTTTTTTTTTTTTTACTGAAGCAGGTTAATCACTTGAGGAAGGGGCCAATAAACGGCTATCCTCTTTGGACATGAATTAACAACTGATTCTTTTAGGAGTCCAGTTCAATAACCATCTAAGAGCTCTTTTTAGAGTTATTAATTCATGTTTCTTTTGTTACATTGCCAGTCTGCAACACATATGGTTTGTCAATCACAACTACACATGCACTGAAATGTGTTAATTAGTCTGCTAACTCTGTGGATGAAGACCACTGAATCAGGCTCGATTGCAGTCATTTTGGTTTAAAACAGACAAGAGATGTGAGAAAAAATATTTATAATTGAATTCTTGAATGTGAATTTTTAAAAGGCCTTGCATGTTTTTTTTTAAAGCCTGTAGAACAAACCTGTTTAATGCACTATAATTAAGTACATTTAGACTGAAGGCTATTGCCCTGGATCCCTAGAAAGGTTTATCAGCTTAAGTTTTGTATATTTTTATCGACATAAAGGACAGCAGGTGGTACAATGCTATACATAAGAGAGTTGGTATCCAGTACATTGTAGGGTTGTATCACACGTAAAATTTGCTGTACCACTAAGCTAACTGCTTCAGTAAATATCTAGATATAAATCCTGCTGATAGAAGCCATAAATCATGGGATCTCATCAGTGTAAAGGAGAAGCATAAAAAAACCACCACATCCCAAGCTAAGAACAAGGCTTCTATTGTTCCATTAGTTGAATCCTAGTTTTCCAGTGGCTGTAAAGTGCTGCCACTCATTCTCAGATTTAATCGCACAAAGTGTTTCAATTCACTAAGTAGATGATTTGTAATACGTATGCAGCAAGCTAACCAACAATTAGCCCAACACTCTGGGCTGTCAGTGGCATGTTGGCATCGAGGATTAAAGATGGGGGGGATGGTGTTGGATTGTGCTGACATAGCATAACTCAAAGTAAACTGGTAAATGCATGTAAGTTGGAAGAGAGAATTTATTCTAAAAAACTAAAATCCAATTTCTTCTCTTAACAAAACGAGCAATCCTGACTGCATCTCCTGTTTTCCTTCGTATAATACTTTGTATTAATCCAAGAGGGTAATTAACTCCCTGAAGTCTAATGGAAGAATGAGGAATCAAGGCAAGATTACCTTATTATAATAGGTTTTTTTTCTTTCTCTATTTATAACTTCTTAATCAGTAATGCATTTTATGTTTAACTCTCCTACCATGTTGTGGGTCAATTATGACTTAAGGCATAAGATCTTTTGTTTGTCATTGTAGTTTGTTATGAAAAAATTTCATCCAGCATGTCCCGTAACAGCAGCAAAAATTTAAAACAAAACAACCAGACTGAATTTAAGAAATGCAGCACCATAAATACAGAGACATACATGACTAAACTGCAAACTGAGCATGGTAAAAATGTTGCAAAATGTGCAAGGTAGGCAGGATGTGCGAAGGAGAGCAGTGGTAAGTGATGATTGTTATTCTGCAGTGTGCTTGTTGCAGAGGTACGTTGGGGTGTGAGGACAGCTTCAGCTCTTGGACAGAAGCTTCTCCTCAGTCTGTTTCTGTGTGTATGTATTGCTCTGTACCTTATGCCAGAAGGTAGGGAGTTAAACAGACAGTGTACAGAGTGGGAGGGGTCCTTGATGATGTAACCAGCCCTCTTTTGCAAATGGTTAACATACACAGTGTCCAGGTTTGGTAACTCTCTCCCCATCACTCTTTGTGCTGTTTTTACCACTCTCTCCATGTCTCTGCAGTTCTTTGCTGTACAGCCTGGGCACCACAGACTTGCACAGTGAGACAGGATGGTCTCCATGGTGCATCATTAAAAGTTAATAAGCAGTTGCTGAGGTAGATAGGCCTGTTTCAGCTCACCAGCTTTTCTCACCAGGTAGGCGTTAGCAACTCATGTAAGATCCTTTCTTATGCAGGAACTTGAAGCTTTTAACCCTTTCTGCCTTCCCTCTGTAGATGTAAAGTGGGCGGTGGACAGTCTTCTTTGTTCTCCTGAAGCCCACGATGATCTCTTTTGTCTTAGCGGTGTTAAGAATCAGTTTGTTAGCCAGACACTATTCAGACAAGTGTTGCACTTCCTTCCTGCAGGCTGTCTCCTTGTCCATTGTGATAAGGCCAACAATAGTTGTGTTGTCAGCGAACTTAACGATACTATTTGTCGGGTGGATGTGGGTGTAGTCGTGTGAAAAGAGCGAAGAGGATAGGGGTCAGCACACAGCCCTGTGGCAATTCTGTGTTCATTATGAAGGCGGATGAAGTATTGGAACCCATTCTTACCCTTTTAGGAAGTCCATAATCCAATGGCATGGATGGTCCTAATCCTAGGTTAAACTGTTTCTCCACAAGTTTATGGGGCACTATTGTGTTGAATGTCGAACTGAAATAAACAAACAATTTACACTTAAATTCGGCTTATCCGGGTGTGTGAGGGTTGTATGGGACGCAAAGAACTTCATCACAATAGGTGTAAGGGCAATCAGGCGATTGTCATTAAGGCACATTACTGCTAACTTCCTGGGTATCAGAACGATTGTTGTAATTTTAACGGCGTTAAGCCTGTTGTAGTGACAGGTTAAAAATGTTCGTCCATGGCATGCAATGAACTTTTGAGTTCTTCATACTTCAACCAATCCAGATTATTCCTAGCTGAAGAAGAAGAACATTGTATCTGCTTACAATGCCTAAATCCTGTGGATTGATATAAACCAGCAATGGAATGAGGGAAAATTGCACCAATGTTGGCTTTTCCTGAAAGAGCACTTGCCACTCCCAAGATCTAGAGGCAAACCCTGCCACCTCCATCCCCAACAGCTGTAGAAGGTACCAGCTGGTGTATCCTGACCAACAGCCAATCAAAAAGCAATGGATGCACACTTACATTGTGTTCATCATGTGGGGAGTAATGAAAAAGTGAGAGGATTATTTTGACAAAAGGTGTGAATTCATGTCTACAATAATAGTAATTGAGATTACTTTTGCAAAATAAAACTACGAAAAATGAACAGACCTGTCATGCTTGTCACCGGACATGGGGTGCAGGACCAAGAAATTAAAGAGGCGTGGATACACGTACAAGTGCAAAACAGGGTATTAATGACTAAAGGAGTGAGCAGAACCACTGAGTTCTGAACTGAAGGCAAGGGACTACCAAGACTCAAATGGCACGTTTCCGTCGCATGGTACCAGCTTGACTTGACTCAGCTCAACACGAGTCTACTCACTTGGCATTCCATTTCCATTGCAGAAAGCTGGTGGTCATGACGCTACACGTAATTTCCATGTCATCTTCAACGCGACAGACAGGAAAGAACAATGGATGATATGAAAGAGATTCTGTATTTTATTCTCGGTATGTGGCTATTTGTCACAGCAAGGAGAAAACTTTTATTTCAGAAGAGGCTGAGTGCAGCAAAACAAAACACCACTGAAAAACGGTGGTCTACTCGGTCGAACGCCCAAACAGACGGTCTGCGGGGGTGACTCTCTAAATAGTGAAAGATCTGAAACACACATACGCAGCATACCCATTTTAATATGGAATAGTAGTTGACCGTGGCGTGGTTTTGCGGGTGTCCATATTGGTTAAAGTTAAAAACAATAGAGGGTCAGTCGAATCCAAAATGGCTTGCTAAAATGCTTTGCCCAGTATACCCCGTGGTGTGTTGATGACACAGTGCTGTTGATTTGCTCAGTAGCCTGCAACGTTTTCATGTGACCATCATGGTACCTACTCGACTCGATTGGAACCACGTTAGACATTGTACCAAAAAATGTGACCAGGTACCAGGTACTATCCTCAGTTTTGCCAAATGTAAACGCAAAAAAGGCAAGTAGAGTTGAGCCGAGCCGGTTCCATGTGGTGGAAACAAGGTTAAAGAAAACAAAGGCAAGAACAGGGTTACAAGGACTAGAGCACAAACAGTCAAGACTAGGAAACTAGGGGGCCGCAAACTATACTGGCTGTAACATTAACAAAAACAGCAAAAATATGAACTTAAGTAACAAATTAACTGGTGGGACACATAAGGGCAATCAGGGCAAGGGTAGTTAAACTTAACAGAGAAACAAGAAACCGAAACCTGACAGGCACACATGAAACCCCTATCAGAAATCCAGGAACCTGGAATACCTGAGCACTGAAGTTGACATGAACAAGACCTTTATACGGAAAGTCTTTGCATTATATTAATTGACCAGTGCTATCAAAAAGCCACAGTTTGTGAGAAAGGAAATATGTTTATTAAAGGATTGTTAAATGTAGTATATATTCCATAGGTCATATTTCTTCTTTCTGAATTTCTGAACATCTGTAATAAAATTTTCTGGTTTTGATGTGATTCTTTGCATGTTTGTGAGTTTATGACGTTTGTCTGGGCAAATCCGACCGTAACCTAATGGACGTCATTTTTTCTTCAAAATAATAGGTGGGTTAAATTTGTGAGCAACAGAATTTCGATACTATATCAAATACTTTCTCTTGTCACTATCATCAAGATTCTTTTGGTAGTAATTTTTTATGTGAATTTGTTCTGAAGGAGGTGTCAGGGCTTTGACTCGTAACTCCAGTGAGTTTTTCTGGTAATTCAATGCCAGAAAACTGTTGTTCTGTAAAAAATTTGGAATTGTGAGTTGTTCATTTGGACCAATCATCGTTAAGGTGTGTTATAACAAACATTGTTGATGTGTGTAAGTTTCTGCAAAGGACTATGGTCAGGAGCAAGGTGTTGTGGGTTGGTAATCTGTGAGATTCTCTGTCATCTCTAGGTATGCTAAATTTGAAGATCCAGCCAGCTGGCTTAGCATTAATTTTAGCAATGGCCAGATTGTGACCACAGACCTCCTCGACCGTGAGTCCATCTACGTAAAGAATAACATCTACGAGGCCAAGTTCTTGGCAGCAGACAACGGTGAGTCTCCAGGTCAACTCCAGTCCTGCCCTGAAGGCGGTCCAAGTACACCATCATTGCTCCATCCATCTTAACTTGGCAAAATGGTTGCAGTCTGACGTTCCCAGAGTCCATGTTTACCATTGTTTGCTATCGATACAGAGCTGCTAAACAGATTTCCTGATCTATGTAAACCTGATTTACCTTACCATGTACTCGTTAACTCTTTCCCATGTTTCATAAATGGATTTTTTTGTGGCACAAAGACACTTTTTTTTTTCTGATGTGGAAAAACTGATATTCTCATGATCAAAAGCTACATCCATTTTGGTCATAAGCCCATTTCATAACCACATCACCTGCCGTTTGCCCTGTGTACTTTACCTGGTAAATGATGGACTGTATTTGTGACGTGAGACTCCAGGCTGTGGTAGTACACAATAGTCTTTTACATTTTGTTCCACAGCTGAACAGGTTTTCATGAGTTTCCCATCAGCTGTCGCCATTTTGAAACAAGCTATAACATTTCTCTTTTTTTTAACTCTGTTGGGCAACTGCCTCTGAATCCTTTAAATACTAAACACAGATATGTTTAATGCCATAATTTTGAGTACATCTTGTCTGATTTTCTTAGTAATTCATAATGTTAATGACAGTAACTGTTATCTAATAAATGTGCTTTTCTTGCCTAGTCTTGAGTGTGTTATCTTGAAATTGAGAATGCAGCTCCTACCACCCCCTGGTAACTGTTTTCTCACAGTTTAAATTTCTTTGTGGATCTGGGATCTGATTGTTGCTTATTGAGATTGTCACACTTACTTTGGGAGAACTGCTTTGCTAACCAGGGTGGCTATGTGAACTGTATGGGAACTATATTGCTTTTCTAGCTTTATCGGAAATAATCCATCCTTGGCTAATTTGTGCTTTCTCTGCCGTATTTTACATCTCATATGTGTCTCATATTTAAAGTCAGCTCATGGGAGACATACTGTATTACTCTACTAAAAATTCTATTTAAGCAGCTTGCTTTCTGTCTTTTTTCTGGAATTTCCAGCCTAAAGAAGATAGAACATAGATCTCCATATAGAAGTAGCTTTTTGTATTATAGAGATGCTAAGGACTAGATAACATTATTACAGCTGTGCTAGTAGACTCAATGGAAGCTCCAAATTGTTTTGTAGCTTCATGCTCAGTGGGACTTACAGCTGCTTCTCAGGTACCATTTGAGGTTTCCACATAATATTGAATAAATTCAATCTTTTCCTTCCATTTTGTACATTCATCTGGACCAGTCATCTCGGGCGATTTGCATATCCTCCATATACAGTACATGAAGGCCAAGTTACAGGAGGCATTACAATAATGTTGGTTTATGACATTGCAAATTTGTATTAGTGTATGAGTACATTATTACGAGAAACATGAGCCATTAGGCTACATAGTATTTTTGACCCTCTCTCTTCAATCGTGCCCAGGGTCTCCATCTGCCACTGGCACAGGCACACTGCAGATCTACTTGATCGACGTAAATGACAACGCACCAACGCTGGTGCCTCAAGAGGCACAGATCTGTGAGAGGTACCACGGCGGTGGAATCAACATCACCGCGTCTGACATTGACGCCGACCCCAACGTGGGCCCCTTCGTTTTCGAGCTACCTGCCCACCCAGCCAGCATTCGCCACAACTGGACCGTGTCCCGGCTGAACGGTGACCAGCTTTTCTCGATTTTAATATTTTCACGTAACAATTGCAAGCCAATATATTCTCAGTGGCCACTTTATTAGATACACCTAGCTATTTTCAGCTTGGACTCACTTTTGCCTTCTGAATTTCTTCAAGGCTAGAGGCATAGCAACAGGCCAGGCAAGGCAGACAATTGCCTGGGGCTTCCAACTGGGAGAAGGCCCCCAAGGGCAGCCAAATATATACCCAGCAAACAGGGAACGTTCCCACAATGTCCAGTAACGTTCTCATTACGTTCTTAATGTTCCTGTGACATACATGTAACGTTCCCTGTTTGCTGGGTAGGTACACATTACAGGGAGGGCCCCATTGATTTTTTTTCATCTACGGCCCCCAGAGTCCCTAGAATTGCCTCTGTTCAAGTGTAGATGAGGTGTGAATTCAGAGACATATTTCTAACCACCACTGTAATGCTGAGATGTTATTTTTATACCTGTTCCCTTCCTGTCAGCTTCAAACGGTCTGGCCATTCTCCTCTGACCTTCTTCATTAAAAATGTGTTTTCAGGTAGATAACTGCAACTGACTGGATGTTTTTTTTTTTTGTTGCACCACTCTCTCTAAACTCTAGATGTTGCACTGTGTTCAAATTCCAGGATGGTGGCTAGGATGATCTAGCATTGGCAATCACACCACATTGAAATCTCTTTGATCATGCGTATTAACCATTCTAATGCTTAGTCAAAGAGAATTTGAACCTCTACACTGTGTCTGTGTGCTTCATATATTCAGCTGCAGTCACATAACCAACGTTTTGGCAAAGCAGGTTGTTCACATTAATAAGCAAGTATATCTATTATTATAGCCATCTAGGTGAAAAATCAGATATATTCTTTAACTCACATATTTTCTAGATTCTGTTTCAGTTTTCTGCTGATTCTTCACAGTTACACATTTTGAGACAGACATTTAATAACCGCAAGTCCAGTTCCTTAACAAGCCAATATATTCCTTAACTACAGCGCCCCCTGCTGTTCTGTAGATTCTCCTGACCGGCCCCCATGTACGGTCCACAGGTTACTATGGCCAGCTGAGACTTCGCATCCAGTATTTGGAGGCAGGCGTGTATGAGGTGCCCATGGTTGTGTCCGACTCGGGGAACCCGCCACTCTCCAGCAGGTCCATCATCAAGGTGAAGGTGTGCTCATGTGACGAGCATGGGGACTGCACCACCGCTGGGGCCGTGGCGTCCGCCGGCCTGGGGACTGGAGCCATCATCGCCATCCTCATCTGCATCATCATGCTGCTCAGTGGGTGTCAGCTTGCACACACAGCTACACACTTGGACATACACTCCAAGAGACTAGGTACAAGCACAATTTGACCTCAATGCAGGTTGAGTCCTGATCCCCTCTTACTAACCTAGGTCCGGGCTTCCCCGGCAATCCGACACGCGCACAAACGCCATCTGCATACACACACAACACTTGTTCACAAAGACATACATACACATACACGCAACATATTTTTGGCATCGTTCCAGTCCTGGTGCTGCTATTCGTCACATGGATCAAGCGGCGGGACAAGGAGCGACAGACCAAGCAGCTGCTAATCGACCCCGAGGATGATGTTCGGGACAACATCCTGAAATATGATGAGGAGGGAGGTGGAGAGGAAGATCAGGTAAGAGCAGATCAAGCTAAAGTGGTCCACTGTTTAACAGTCACGCATGCAGATATGTAAACACCCATGTAAGCACACATTCATACATATATACTGTGCAATTTTCCTGGTACTGCAGGTAATTGGGCTCCTTGCTTTGAAAATGCATCTACTGTTACACTGCTTTCCCCTAATTTTTACATACAAACATACAGCATATAACCAAGGACATAATTGTGTGTTTCTCACATCAGTATTATGTTTATCCACCCATCTGTCTTCCAGCTACTTATCCTGGTTCAAGGCTCGACAGGGGCTTGAAGCTAATTCCACTGCACACCCACGCACAGATTATGGGCAACTTAGAGACATCAAAGCGCATGTGTTTGGACCGTGGGAGGAAACCCATGTGACATAGAGAGGACATGCAAATTCCAGACATGGGAGATTCAAACCCACAGTCCACTGACCCTTTGTGCCACTCCATGTATTATACACGATATGGACAAAAGTATTGGGACACCAGTTAATAGGAGAGTTCACATACTTTTGGACTTGGGTAATTAAGCCATACTCATTGCTGAGGCAGGTGTATAATTTAACACTCCAACAACAAATACTGGTGGCAGAATGGGTCATACTGAAGAGATTAACGACTTTTAACGTGACACCATCATAAGATGCCACCTTCCCAACAAGTCAGTATCAAACTTCTGCCTTGGTTAACTGCAAGTTAAGTGACCATGATGTGGAAACTTGTATAAACAACAAGTGTTCATTTGGGATGTTATGAGCCACACAACCAGAAAGGGACCCGATGACCCAACATCAGTACCCAAGCTCACTGATGCTGTTATGGCTGAATGGCAGCAAATCCCTTCAGCGATATTCAGACTTCTAGCGCAAAGCTTTTGCCAAAGAGTGGAGGCAAAGAACTAATTTCTTCCTTGGTTATGGGATGAGATATTGCACAGGCAAGTGTCACAATACTTTTGTCCATATAGTGTACCTATTACTAAATTCCGTGGCTAATCGTAATAGCATGTAGATACCAAAGCTCAATGTTTTTTATGAAAATACATTACAGATACTGTCAAAATTAAATGACAACTGCAAATTGTACCTCATACAATGGAATTATTATATAAAATTCAGTTTTTTTTATATCATTACTTCATTGAATCTTCCATTCATCCATTTTCCAAACAACTTAATCCTATTTAGGGTCACAGGGGGTCTGGACCCTATCCCAGTCATCTTTAGAGCATGTGGCGGGGGATACCCTGCATGGGGTTCCATCCCATCTGATGGCACTGTCACACACACACTCAGTCATACATTATGGATTTAGCCACTTCTTTTAGCCTACACTGCATGTATTTGGACAGCAAGAGAAAAGTGGCGTACCTGGAAAAAACTCACAAATAACATGCAGAGAACATGCGAACACCACGCACGAGGAGCCAGAAGCAGAATTCAAACCCCGAACCCTGGAGGTGCAAGGCGAAAATGCTAACCACTGTGCCCCCTTCACTGAATCTTAATTTACATAAACGGTTTTAAAAACACAGTGCATAGCACTGTAGCCTCCTCACCCTTCCTGGTCTGGGGGATCATATCTTTTCACCAACTCTCTATGTATGTATGTATATGTATGTATACTCTTAGTGTTGCTTGAGCTTCCTCCAGGTACTCCAGGTTCCTCCTGCGGTCCAAAAACATGCAGTTAGAAAAACTGGAATCTCGAAAATTCTGTCAGCGTGTATGTACTATGTAATGGACTGAAATCACATATGGGGTCTTCATGTGTCACTGTCCTGTTCTTCCCGGCATGAGCTGCAGGAACTGTACTGGATGAGTTGATGAGAATTAAAATGTATTTAAAAATATGAAAATGTCAGGATGAACAGAACTTGCGCACAAATGCATTTCAGGGCATAATGAGAGCATCAATTAATTGACAAAAGGAGAGAAGATATTAATGATTTGTTGGATTCTCTCATTTAGTGTTTTCACAGAGTTTTCTATGTTGTTATTTTGTAAAATCCAACCGGAAACTGACAAAACAGTTCATTATAAACCAAATGTTTTATGTCTAAATTTTAATTACAAAGTCATGAATTCATCAGATGAATGTGTCTTTATTTTTACTAATGTAATGCTGCTGTAATTTGCTAGAAGAACAAATTAGAATAACCTGGACAGTATATGACATGAATGCAAATTAAATTCCACAGTAATAAATGTAAGACACAGTTATGATAAATGGCATGGAAGGAGGAACTGTTCATCAAAATTGTGCAACAGAGAACCAGCCACTGGTACAATGAATCGGTAAAATCCTAGGAAATGTTTTCGTACAAGAGAACATCAGTAATGAAATTAAAACATCGAGGTGAACTCTCACCGTACCGCTGCAGGATTACGACCTCAGCCAGCTGCAGCAACCAGATTCTCTGGACCACATCATGATCAAACCTCCAGGTGTGAGACGGGTCGATGAGAGACCTGTGGTGACGGAGGCCCAGTACCCCATCCGGGCCACCTTACCACATCCTGGGGACATTGGGGACTTCATCCACGAGGTACGCTGCTACACCTTCACAGCCTCTCCTCTGGCAGATACAGACGTGTAAATCCAGGCATGTCGCTCTCATAAACTCACATTCTTATAAATACCCATTCGTAATCTCACAATGCATCCACAAACACAGTGCAAACACACAGACGCCTGTCTTTCACATTGTTTGACACACAATGCCATCATTAAACTTAATTATAAGGTGCATTGATATTCTGTCTTCATTTTTTTAGTCAGTAACAGCTTACACGTACAGATTTATTTTCAGAAACACGTTTTATTCGCATCCTTTAACATTTTGTGCACAGGAAATGAGAGCCACACCGTTGCACTTTGTCTCTGCTGTAATTATCCAGAAGCCTGAATTCCACCCACACCATAATCTACTGTACTTTTCATTTCAAACCACTGCTCCATCATAATGCATATGCAAACTCAATATGTTATTTACCTTCCAATAAATCTTTGTACCACAACTCTCGTGCTTCAGCGATACCAAGCCGTCACGAGCCACACTGTCGCATCTGTCACCGCAGGGCTTACGAGCGGCAGACAGTGACCCAACAGCGCCACCCTATGACTCACTGCTGGTATTTGACTATGAAGGCAACGGCTCCACGGCTGGCTCTTTCAGCTCCTTCGACTCCTCCAGTACTGGCGATCAGGACTACGATTATCTCAACGATTGGGGGCCACGTTTCAAAAAGCTGGCTGACATGTACGGCAGTGGAGGTGATGAATAGGGCCTGGAACTCAGACACTGCTGACGCTCACCGATGGATCCCCCCCACACCCAACACCCACACACACAACACCAACAACACCATCAACTGCAACAAGGCCTTTTACGGCAACAGGTGTGTTGAGGCCTGCAGTTCAGTCTCCTGCGGACTCGATTCAATGACACATCTTGCTTTTTCCATCCTTATTTAGTGGTAAGTGTTCAGTGTGTCTTACTGCCGCTGATATTATTTTCATTAGTGTTTAAACATGAGCTGTCCAGTGTCCTGAGGCCTCGTTACAGGACAGCTGAGAAAGGGTCGGGTGCATTGCACTTAAGAAGAACTTAATTCTTTGTTTTGCAAGAGTGTGGAAAGGCACTCATTCCTAACTTGAATTCCTTATAACAGAAGCACGGTTGTAATGAAGTGCCTTTTGCGGTGTGTTCCACTGGAGTCCCACTATCTCAGGACTACTGGCCGTTCGGATACTTGCCCACGGCACAATTTGTGGTCGACACCTCTGTCCTTCTCTCACCCTTTTTAGACCCCCAGAAATTCTTGGGTAGTTTGACTGATAAATTGGCCTCTAAAAAAATGGTGGTGGTTAATTTTTTCCAGAAAAAAACTATATGTTTAGTTCAAGCAATCCATATATTTTCCCATGGGAACTGATAAACGTATTAAACAATAAATATATTTACTGTTGATTCAAACACAGAATGTAACCATATGCCAACAAGGATCTCCTGCCAAGCAGAGTAGTCATACATAAGTTAAAAATGATAATAATAATTTCTTATTGGCACAAAATCTTAACATTAAAAGTCCAACAATATCTGTCCAACACAGCATTAAAAATATATTTAAAAAAAACACGTTGGGATTTGTGCAAAAGAGGAATCTTGCTTGTTCTTCTGTGTCATGAGTCTGGGGCCATTAACTCTTTGGCCCCCATAGTTCTTGTATAATCTGTGTTGCTTTGCACTTGTAAAAGTTCACCTCAGCATGATATTGAGAACAGTGGTAAGACTGTGAGACAAGGCAATGAGAGAGAAGACGTTAAAAATACGTTTGGGCTGTTTTGGGTTAATGACGTGAAAAAGTGCATGAATGTCTTTTCGTTTTTTCCAACAAATCTGTCTGCGTAGCACTCTTTACTGTTTGCTGAGATTGGGAAATGTGATGTGAAACAAATATTTAAACTTAAAAAAAAAAAAGACTCAAAGGAGAAGAAATTGTGTAAAAGTACTATTTTTGAAAATATTAAGGGAATACAGTTACTGGTGTGTGTTCTAGTTTTGCCGAAGGGCAGAACTACATTTTGGGGCCCTTGTGGTTCAAAACTTCTGCTTTTTTCCAGATGCGCTGCAGTACTTAACTTTAATTTTGAAAGATTTTCAAGTGTTGTACAGATCTGTTGTTTTGATACAAGAAATGCAGATTCCTCTTCGTGTTCTTTGTCACTGCATAATGTGTTTTCAATGACTACTTACATTCTTCATACTTGAGAAAAGCGTTTCCTCTTAGAAAGGACCAGGAATGATTTCTACAATTTCTGCTGCTGATAAAGGTGACGGGTGCTATGTTTTTCATTTCTTTCCAATCATCTAAATACTCGATATGTGCTTTAGAAAATAAACGAGACCTTTTGAAAAAAGCTGTACAGCATAGCTTCAAATCAAGCCAGTCTCATTAATCAAAGTATTCTTTTCTGCCGGACCACATTGGGGGAGGTGTGTTGATCTCTGAGCCGGTGTCCAGCAGGTTGCCAGTTTGAATCCCCCACCCAGCTTGGTAATCATGTTGTTGTTGGGCCCTTGAGTAAGGCCCTTAGCTCAAATTGCTCCAGAGATGCTCCCCGATCTTGCGTTCTGATTCCAAAACATGCTCTCGCTAGAGTGAAAATGGACGTGACCATTTCCCAACAGGTATGAACAAAGCATGACTGTGGGGTAATCAGGCAGGCGGCACTCTCGTACCCAAAGTTTAGATGAAATAGGGTCAGATCACCTGACTTGAGTCATGCAGGCATGTCTACATTGTACAGGTCACAATTCATTCCTTTGCAGTTTGTACCCCAGAGTATATTCCATCTAGCACAAGGTAATGGGCATTCAGCTTGAATTTAGTGGGTACCACTAAAATGTAAATGCTCAGGTTGCCAGTGTAATTCTTAATAGCTATAGGTAGCACTTTTCCAGATTTAACATACATTTATTATATAAAATAATCATTTATTACTTTCCTTCTCCAACTCAAACATCAATCGCAGTGCCTGTATGGTATATACCAAACTGGCCAGCTAGCTTCAACTTAGCAGATTAAAAAAAAATGTTACCTGGTGATGTTTTTTTTTTATTGTGCCACAAATAAACAGATGAAGAAAAAGTAGACACCATATTTCTGGTTTAAATATATTTTATAGCAAGTCATAGCTTAAATGATAGCTATGATTCATAAACGGCAGTAATATGTCTATCCACTTGGTTTACCTAATGAAACATCAACAGAACTTTTTAAAACTCCATAAAGCACTTTTTATATAGGTTTTAGATTACATCAGTTAGATGAAAAAGTGACTGGTATAAGACATAAAAAAAAATTGGTATACTCACTGTTGGTATGAAAGATGGCTAATTTTTCTTTTTCATTGATTCACACCTAACGCATAGGCATCCAACAAATTTCTAAATAAAATTATGAACATCGCATTTTCTCTCTGATATAAACAAAACAGTTTGAAGCTAAACAAATGGTAGTAACCAATTGAATGAAAATGTGTGAGTCCAACGTACTAATCAAGGAAATATATATTTTTAATTAGTCTTTATTTTGCCTGTGTATTTAATTCATAATGCATACGAAAACAAACTCCATAATGTTGTTTTCACTTTTAATGTTCAGGCAATGATTCCAATGATACCCACTTCAAGTTGCTACACGCTCGTTTACTCATTCTTGACGCTATGCCGTTGAGATCAGGAGCAGCCATTAAGTAGGTGGTTCAATGACCTTGTCAGCCATTGTCATTTGCAGAAGCCAGATGTTGTACCACACAACACAAAATGAACCAGCTTCTTGGGAATGAAAGTAGCAAATTTCAATGTTATTCTAAAACGATTCCTTCATTTATGAACACAATCATCCACACCACAGCATAGAAATGTTATGCGCAAACAATAAGAAGTAATATACTGTCCCCAACCCTGGAGGCATATAGGGTGTGGCTGGCGGATGGGATGTTAATGCCTCACAGAATTCTCAAAGGATATTTTTGAGTCATACCACATTTTGCTCCTCACAAGAGACACCGATGTGGATGTGGATGAGAAGAAATATTTTTTTGGGCTCAGAAGCCAAGGTCAGCCAACACGGAGAGTAGTATGGGGGCCAACAAGGATGTGACTTATCTGCAAGCAACAGGATTAAAACGCACCACCTTGCTACCCCAAGAACAGAGCCCTAACCCTCTGAGCTGCACACAGGATATAGCATATGTTTTAATGAGGATGGCTGAGGTGTGTCTGGAAGAGATGGGTCTTAAGGTGCTTCTTAGCGGTTATGGATGACTCTCCAGACTGGAGGAGTGGTCATTGCGGCCTAGAGTCACCATGTATGAACAATGTCTAGTGTGAAACTTGTTTTGAAACAATGCAGCGATCGCCAAGCAATGTTTGCTTGCTGACCGTAGAGGACAGGATGTAATTTAGGTCCTGATGAGTAACTCAATGTAAGAGTCAGTCTAATAACAGCACTGAAAGTAAGCACCTATTTAGGGAGCCAATGGAGGAAGACAAGGAAGGGTGTAACATGAATGCATTTTGGCTTTGACTACACATGTTGTTGCATTTGGAGTCATTCGTAGTGGCTTCACAACTAGCAGCCCTGCCAGTAAAGTGGTAAAGTAATCTAGTTAAGAGTTAAGCTGGATATTCTGAGTAATAAGGTCTGATCTCCCAGGTGTTATTCAAAGAGAACCTACTTGCTCGTTACCACCCCTTGTGGCCTTTATTAGTGTTACACCTAGTGTTCTCATGCTGCCTTTCATGCTATCTGTGTTATTTGGAAGTAGAATAAATACCTTTACATTTATCCATGCATTTTTATTCAGCATGTTCAGCTGAGGATTGTGGGAAGGTACTATTCAGATCACACAAACTCTAAAAGCTTACCTACATTCATTCATACAGAATTCTAAGCAGGCACAGTAAAAAACTGCAGGGTTAGTAATTGCTGAATACAATGAGCATGTATTATTTTTGTTATAATTAAAACAGTGTACATAAAATAGATGTTATAACTTGTAGAAGCCAAAAAAATACCTTAGAAGTATATTAAAATTAGAATGCATGTGACTTTTTACAGTAAATTAAATACATATTTATGTATACAGTAATGATTCTCCTGAAGTATTTAGCATGCTATGGAAATATTTATACATTAACTACGTAATTAATCACTGAGCCCAAAATTGAGCATCATACTGAGTTTCTGTGAAATCATCAGCATTTCACAAAATCTTCCTCATTATAAAACACTTTGAATGTCTTTTTGTTTTTTCTAGACTATGCAGTAAAGACAGAAATTATATGGGATGAAAAGACCCAGTCTGAAAAAGACTCTAATTGTGTTGGTATGATGGGGGGAGGGGGGGTAAGTACTGTGCATAATTTAGTGTTGATGGAGCTTTTTTGAGAACAAATCACTTAAAGCAACACTGCACTTGAATTCGGAATAGATGAGTCAGCAGGGTTTACAGTTCTTTGTCGTAATGCTGTGAAAGAGCTGAAACTGGTCAAAAACACTCAGAGGATTCTACTGAGTGATGTGAATACAAGGCTACTCTTGGGGACTTAATCTAGCCCAGTAAAACAGCATAAACAGCATATGCAAATTTTGTTTTTAGAAAGTAAGTACATGGGGCAAGGTGGGTTAGGCTTCTCCACCCATATCTGCGCGTCATGCATCTGTGGCTGGGTCTTTGGTTTAGGCTTCTCCACCCATGTCTGTGTGTCATGCATCTGTGTCTGGGTCTTTGGTTTAGGCTTCTCCACCCATGTCTGTGCGTCATGCATCTGTGGCTGGGTCTTTGGTTTAGGCTTCTCCACCCATGTCTGTGTGTCATGCATCTGTGGCTCGGTCTTTGGTTTAGGCTTCTCCACCCATGTCTGTGTGTCATGCATCTGTGTCTGGGTCTTTGGTTTAGGCTTCTCCA
>JAACJT020000105.1:8770205-8791435 GCA_009936485.2 Gymnarchus niloticus | reverse complement strand
CAGGTACAGAGACTGGACTGAAAATGAGAGCCAAAAACTTTGAAAGTCCTTCAGGAAGCCTGGAGAACTATTCCTCAGGACTACCTTAAAAAAACACAAGACAGTCTGGCTCTTTGGAAGCATATGGAGAAATGAGGGGTGGCTCAAGACTTTTGTACAGTACTGTATGTCCCACACCATCAGACTGTAGAACAAAACCCGCAAAACAGGTGGTGAACATGTACATAAGGGCCGCACCCATAGGGGTGAAGTCACAGTAAGACGCAACATTGTTGCAAAATAAATATGGTTGTGAGGGCAGGGTGGTTTCGTTCCTTCGAGACTGTGTGACGGGGAGGAGTTTAATATGGAAAGCTATTGAGTTCTGTTAAAGCTATTGAGCTAAAGGCATTTGCTAGGTACATTTCAACTTCAGCCACTTCTGGAGACGGAAGTTTTCCAATTAGACATGATCCAGTAAAAGAGAAGTAAGCAGAATCGTTTTCCACACCCTTTTGTGGAAAGATGAGGTGTAGTTTGCCATGTGCACAGTACCCGAACGTCTGTTTCAGGATTTAAAATAAACATACAAGAGAAATTGTATGGATGCCAAAGCTATATACCTGCATAACAACGTAAAAGGTCCTCTTATAAATAAGACGTTGAGCACTTAAACAAAAAAGGAGAAAAAAAATATATATTTTGTTTTCAGTCATAGCAAAGGGAAAAATGTTTTGTGTCAGCTTTCCAAAATGACCATAGGCAATGTATCTTGAAGTTTGAAATCCAACTGTAGTGTTTTTTTCTTTTTTCCCTTGTTAGGTTGTTTTTTTTTTTTTGGCTGCTTTTAAAGTTTTGCTTGTATTCCATCTGATTGTACACCCTGCGGTGTGTGGGAGTTAGGTGCTGTGTACGGGAAGCAGTACCAGGGCATGTTTAGTCTTTTTTACCATCTGTCTAAGAGTTGGGGGTTCTGCTGTGCAATACTGGGACCCCAGAGAGTCAAATTCTACCAAGAAAGTTATCTTTTCCACTTGCTGTAGCCATGACTTCAACCTTCCATCCCCTCCGATCAATAGAAACAGTCCATTCTGAAGGTCTCTTATCTGAAAATGAGCATTGACATAAACTGACCCTTTGTGCAGCTTTCGCTCTTATATATCAGTGCTACAAGAGAAAACAGACTAAATGAAAGAGATATGAGGTACTGAGGGCTGCTCGTTCCCTACCACCTGTGCAAGTGGGCAACATAATGGCATAAAACTCAAAGTGAAATGCGTCAATGACAGTGCATGAGATTACGTTCAAAATACGGAGGACCTCTCGAGCCATTCATGTGTCACTGGAGATAGGTGACATGAAGATCATGCTGAAGTTTAACACATTACTGTTTTTCTAAGCTTAGAAGATGGGTTTACTCAAAATCATTGGGATAACAACTTTCTTCGACTCTCCTGATGAAACCTCAGTTCTTGGTCTCTAGCAGGTTATCTAACAGTGTCTGTTGTAATGACTAGAACACTAGTATGATTAAGTTATGTTCGTGTGTGTTAGAATTATGATTTTATGTATGTCGATGTCAGCTTTCAGAACGTCTCCTCAAATAAACATCCAACATTACAATAACATTACCATAATTAATATCTCATGCAGTTAATTTACTAATTAAGTTCAATCACCAACTGAGCTGCTGGTGAACAAATTTACCTGGAATGGCTGGGACTTTTGCCTCATGTCCCCCCCCAGATCCCTGACCAGGATAAGTGATTTGAAAATGGATTCCACTTAGAATGTACAAAACAAATCAGACAAGCAGATTGATTCAGTATAAATACTACCAGCAATTGTTTGTGTCTGTTAATAATCCATTAGTTGTTTGTCAACACCATTCCTTTGCCATACAAACTGACTTTTTCCTCACAATTTCTTATTTGTTGGAGGGTGGCGGTGAGTCGGGACCGTATCCCAAGATGCAATGGGCACTGTACGGAATGCCATTCCAAAAGAGGTCACACACTCACAACATGCAATTCAATGACAGCTGTTTACCCACATCACATGTTTAGACAGCAGAAGGAAGTCAACGTACCCAATGAAAACCCATGAGAAGTCTGGGAGAACGCAGAGACCTGTTAGGGAAGGAATGAAAACTTATATGGTGACACCAGGGCCAAACTGCCTAGTAAGGAAAATACAATTTGCTGTAATTCATATGCATTGCATTTTAAGAGAGTTACAGTTATTTTTTGTAACTTACAAGTATGAATTATCACAAAATTATTGAATACCTTCTATAAATGTGAAACTAAATGCATTCAGTCTGGACAAGTTGAGTGGTATTTGGATGAAAAGATTTAAACAACTCCACAAATATTCAATGTTACGGATTGTGCTGAGTTTGCATTAAGAGTATGACTCTTGCATTGAGCAGGAAATATTCAGGATTTATACACGAGTGTGTGAAATCAGTAGAGTAACAGCATGAAGCCAGAAGGAAGAGAGATTGGAGTCACGTTCGGAACCCCTGTGAGATCTACCCCATCGATTCTGCACTCCATCTTTTTGCCTCAAAGAGCAAAAAAGATTTGCAGTAGTAGGCAGTGGGTCAGTGAAGGGTGTCTGTAGACTTCACGGCCACAGTCAGTCACACAGCTTTCATGGCAATCACAGTCTGCTCATTTGGGAATTTGAGGAGAGACGCCATTTAAAAAAAAAACAAGGAGCCAGTGATTTGCAAGGGTGAAGGAAAGGAGCTCGCAATCATATTGCATTTCACTTGAGGGAGCCTCTCTAACATCAATTACATTCAGGCAACTGCTTCTCCATCTCCATGCTGGGGGTCCCATGTGAACATTGGGTTTTGTTCTAGCTGAACTTGTAATTAACTAAGCATGACTGAACTGTCAGTTGATTTACGACCATGCTTAACATCTTCACGTTTTGTATCAGAATTATTCTGGAAGTCTTTTCAGAGATGTTTGTACTGCTCGGAAAACACGGAGAAAGATATTTAACTTGGCACAAAATAGGCAAGTATAATTAACCATCACAGTGCAATTAAGAAGCATCACGTTGGCTCTGTGGGTGTGTGTGTGCGTGTCTTTCAGTGTGTCCACCCGCATTTAAGGAAATTCAATAAAAATGTGGTGTATCCTGCTTTTGCCCTGTACTTTGTGAGAAGTTTATGGATGGATGTAATTATGATGAGTTACTTAATTTCATACATTGTTTAATTAGCGCATGTCCACTGAAGTTAAGTAAGCGAGTAATTGATTAAGCATAATTAAACTGGATCCCAGTTTCCAGTATTGTTTGTGGTATGCAAATGTAGAAAATTAATGAACAAAATAAATGCTTTATTTCCATAAAACCATTTCGTACAGGTTATTGAAGGATCAGTGTAATTGTACATAAAGGCAAATTCTGTGCACATTTTATAACATACTGTACAATGCTCAGTAATTATGAGGTTGTCTTGTAGCCAAAACCAGATAAAGGATTAAGAACCAATAATGTAGGCATCTAAGGATACACAGAAAGTACAACATAGAAATGATATTTTACAGCAGTAGTACTTGTACTGGAAGAAAAGTGCATAATTGTTTAAATATTTTGCATTTTGCTTACTATTTTTTTCTCTTTTCTTACCTTAATATGGGCTGTATGTAGAGGTGTCTTTAAAGTTACATATCAGAGATGTTCAAGCAGGCAATGGTAGCAATTAGTGGCAAAAAACAAACATTTTCAAAGTGGCAGGGGCCAAGCTGCCAACTTCCTCCCAGACGCCTGCCTCCTACACTCTGACAACAGGAAGTAAGAGTGGTATCTAGGCAACCACAGTGCCCACTTCCACATAAGTGGAATCTCCTGTATTGACTTCATTCTGAGAAAATGACTCACGTTAGGCCAATCAAAAAAGACCACTTAAATAAAAACAGTACAGATATTGCTTTAGATTAGATGTGTGAATGCACACTCTACAGAAGGGATCATCAAAGGCCTCAAATCCTACAGAAATCGTTCAATTATCAATTTATTTTCAGCTGGAGCTTGAAGCAAAGTTAGGTTTTATCCAAACGATGACCAAATTAGCAATTAAAAGACAAAAAAAAATTGCATTAGAAAATATAGCACTACATAATATTTTGCACTAGTTTTCCCTGTAGAGCTGACATGTTCATTTCAGCGTAAGAGGGTTCAAGAATGTGATGGTTTAAACTTAATCACGATGCTCAGTGATGTGATTAGAGTGATTATTTGGAGTTACCTAGTGCTTCAAATGTAAATCAGTCATTAAATGAAAGGTCACTGTATTAGTGGCACGAGTAGGGGTGATCTAATCTTCCCAATCCTGTATCAAAGAAATTGTGCCAAGACAGAAACCCTAGCGTTATGTGATAATCTCCACCCCTTCATCCATCCATCTGGTTTTCAGCTCATTTCCTGTACAAAATCACAGGAAAAATGCAAACCTGACATAAAAACAATTCTCTGTGATTACTCAAGCTTTCTCGGTGACATCGAAACACCCAGAACCACTAGCCATTTGTAACCTTAATGAATGAACAGAAGAATGTAATTTACTCAGACTCCTTGGGACCAAGGTGGAGTCAATTAATTAAATTTTGTTCACATAATCAAACATGCAAAAGAATACAGTTTATATGGAACACAGTGTAATTAGATCTACATTAAAATGATTTCCCTCAGTTATTACTATATTTTAAAATGAGAAATATTACAAAAAATAATTGATTTACAAAATGTTTTGGAAAATAATTAGCAAAGCATTCTGAGAAACAATGTTTTTTTTTTATTATTTTGTGGGGGACAGTGGTTTGAATAATCAGATAGTCGATGTTCTGTTTTCTTAACGCAAGTCAGTTAAGCAACTGATCATCAGTCTATATTTTATATGCTTGTAGCTCCACCTGCTGGATTACTATAGTCACGCAACGCTGACAAAGTTGGGCATTTTACAAAAGCAAATCAGGGTGAAGCACAGTGTCCGATGCTAGAGGAGGAGGATACGGCACCTGACACTTCAGGCTGTGCTGAAGCACTATGCTTCATTTCCATTTGACTTGGTATGTGCATGAAATCGCATGGCAGACCTCAATTACCATGAAAATAGGAAGGTGCCAGAGGACCCTTATGACCTCCATAGCTGAAGATTGTTTTAAGCAGCAGCAGATGTTCGTCGTAAATAATTACCACAACAAGAAACGTTTTGTTAAGCAGGTAGAAGCTATAAGGAAGCTATTTTCTTAGCACTAAACAGAAGACGTGCACTCATGTCAGGTTATAAATATTCTAGAAAGCAAAAAAGTTTTCATGACTGATGTTGCTGAAATTTCAAAATGTTTGATACTCATACACTGTGATTCCTGATATTGCCATAGATCTTCTTCCCACTGCTTGTGTTTGTGGGGGATGTGGTGACAGATCACGGTGATAAGGCACCCTTATCAAATGGAAAAGAGTAGTTTTTCTCAAAACCCAGAAACTTAATAATTAACAACATGAGACCGATTCCCAAATGCATTCTAGTTTTGTGAAATGTTCAGAATATCAGGAAAATGATAACTGGAGTGCCTGGGCTAGGTGTACAGGATAGGAATAATAATAAAATGGAAGCTATTTCTTCAGTAATATCCCAGAGTAGCACCTATGGCCTAAATGTAGTACGTACTATATGTGTCTAATGGGCCTGGTTGCTGTTCCCTTGACATACATTCTGCTCGTTTCTTCTTGATGATTTAGTAACAGGGAAAAGCACAGCGTAGGCATAACATCGAAAGGCTTAATCCTCATGCTCTCCATTTCTATTCCTTCTTCATAGATCAGAAGTGTCCAGTCTTATGCACAAAGGGCCAAGCAGAAGCCACCTCTGAGTTCACTGAAAGCCAAGCTCAGCTGATTAAACAGGTGGAATCAGGTGTGACTCCTGCTTGCTTGGAATGAAAACCTGCGCTCACACTAGCCCTTTGCAGACACCCCTGACTTATATGGTTAAAGTAGGCTTTTAAATGATACACAGTGCATGTTTGCAAGCTGATTATCTAGCATCTGATGGAAAGATCACTTCCAGATCATCATCTACAAGTTAATCCTGACGAATTGTTCTTTTAAACAACTTTGCACATCAACTCAGTGCAGAAAGATGATATCCTTGCTCATTACACCCTCAAGTATGAGCATGCCCCGTAGATTCAGAAATGACACGGTGTGTGAAACACAGAGATTACCCCCATGTGATACCTTCCAGCTGTTATTCAGGGCAATTTAGCAGCAGTGTAGGATAAATACCTTTGTGAGCATTAAGACCAATAATAAGAATTATAGCACTGAATTAGACAAGCAATAAATAATAGCACTGAATTAGATCCAACATTGCCCTCTAGTGGAGAGGCTGGGTAATATGTAATTTCAACTAATACCGTCTTCTAATCACTTGTGCTGAACAGGGTCGGGGGGGGGTCTATCGTAGACCGCTCAGTGAGCAAGGCAGGTGTACACCTGGATATCCGTACATGCACACATTATGGGCTACTTAGTAATCTCAAATAGATTATCCCTGAGAGCACAGCCAGGATAAGTGGTTAGAATGTGGGTGTCATTGGAATGTAAGAGAAAAGCCACACAGCATGGGGAGAAGAGAAGAACACCCCACACACAGGGTAGACACACGATTCAGACCCCCAGCCCTGGAGACGTGAGGCAATTTTGTGCATAATGACAACAGTACATACAAGTAGTTTATAGTCACGGCCTAAGTATAAGGAATAACCAAGTTCACATGTACATAGTATTTTATAAACAATAAGGATGGTACTGCAATTGAAATAAAACCTCGGAACTCACTAAAATTAAGCAGATATACAATTGCATTGCCCTGTGAAACAGGACAAGCAGTCAGATCTCAATTTCCTTAAAAATATTCAGAGAAAAACATCCCATCCTTTACTTGTGAAGGGGAACTGGAAGCTTAAATTTTTAAGCAATAGTATGTGGAGGTTAATAAAAGACAACACAGCAAAAACTACAAAGAGAGTTCTCATTTTTAATGAATGAGTTATCTCTCCTTCGATCCTATATAAAACAATAGCAATTAAAAACTTTTTTAGGTAAATTATTTACATATAAACAATCGACTGTGCAAAAAGTTCAAGAAAAGAGGGATCATCTGGACATTGTGGTAATTTTGTTTTCACTGTAAAAGACAAACTGAAACAGGGAAACAGTTACCAAGCACTGGTAAAAATATTGATTATTAGGAATAATTACAGTGGTTTACACAGGAACAACAAGTCTGTTCAATGGAGATCTACCATATAATCACACATTTTAAAGGTCAGATATTTACAATAATAACATTTAAACATTTTTAATACAATGCTTGCAAAAAATAGAGTCAATGAGCATATTTAATAGAAAAATAAGTAGAAAGGTAGGGGTGAGAATCCAGATGACCAATGAGTCCGAGCAGGGCTGTCATCACATGCAGTCCTTTATCCAGAATACGTCGTATGGTCTTCACCACACGCACAGTATGTGCCAAAGTCAGACATCGATCATAGCTTCCAGGGGCGTCAACTTCTCCCTGGCTGGAAATCTGAGTTCGCCTCAGCTAAATGATATACATTCTGTATTTTCATCACACAACAAAAACTTCTTGATATTGAGTAGAAAAAAAAAAAAAAAAAAAAAAAAAAAAACAGTGCAAAGTATATTTCGCAATTAAAAAAATGTTAATTACATAAAATCGTAGTAGGAAATGTACCAAATGCTTTAGCCTAGCCATTTTTTTTTTTCCTTCTTGAAACATTCAAAATGCACTTTGGAAAATTCGTCATTCGATCAGCTGCAGATCGCTACAGAGATGTGTCATTTTCACACAAAGGACACAAACTGACATGAACAATAATAACCCTTGATTTTTAAAATTAAATAAAAGAAGGTGATTAAATTACACTACAGTAAAAACTAACAAAAACAGAAAAGTCGTCACTGGCAGCTCAGAAAATGACAGTAACTTGAGATTAATTGCTCTGCCTTTAAAAATAGAGTTATGGCTTATTATTGGTAGGAAGGCAACTCAGTAAATGACAAGCAAAGGTCTGTTCTATTAAATGAATCCACAGGCGACAGTAACAAAATAATTATTGTTACAATAATTATGCTTTATAGAAACTTTTTAAATTTTACTTAAAGTGAGCTTTTCGTATAAACAGAAATAGAAAATGGATTGAGGTGACTTTTTTACATTTGTTCATTCGTATGTTACAAAAAGGCATTGGTAAAACGTAGAATTTTCTATTTATAAGTTTATTAAAAGAGGTGGAAAAAAAAAAGCAGGGGGAGGGCATAAAACCAACAGAAAAGGTTACTATTTGAGGAAGGCGCGGTAGAGCAGGTGCGAGTGGCTGGTTCCCCGCTCGTTCTCCAGGCAGAAGAGGAGGTCCCTGAGGTTGACACGAGTGGTGCGCTGCCGCGGAAATTGCCGGGAGGCGCCGGAGGCCGACCCTCCGGACAAGGCTGGGCTGGACCCCGTGCCCTGTGTTAGCGACAAGCGGGAAAGACAGATAAGAGGAAGGGGGGAGTATTTCCATAATACACACTGAGCTCATTTACGCATCAACACAATACAGTCAGTGGGTACTTTACTAGGCACACCCTGTCTAGCTCTAGACAGGACCCACTTCCGCCCCCAGGACCACTTCAAGGGTGGGTGAGATACGTGTACAGCGAAGCCTTTCTGCACACCTCTGACATACCATTTCCGTTCCTGCTTGCTTGTCCTGTGGACAATTTCGTCCAACTCCTCTCACAGAGGAGGTGTTTTCCATTTTTGTTTACTGCACTATTCTTTGTAAACTCCAACCGCTGTAGTATATGAAAATTCCAGGAGAGCGGCCGTTTCTTGACATGCCGCAATGACCACATCTGACACCACACTGAAAAACGCCCCTGAGCACACATCTTAGCCAATCTGTCCAATGCCCAGCTCGAGCACCTCATCCTCTTCACCCCATCTGCATTCCGCATATAGAGTTGCGGCCACATACACGTATATATAAAGAGAAATCAGGATCGACCTGCACGGAAAGGACTGCTTTACGCCTCCATTTCCAGAAAGCGCGGGTCACAGACGACAGTACCTCAGCTCCAGGTCCAGTCGCCGACCAGTCCAGCTTCCGCTTCTTCCGGGGCCCAATGGCTGCTAATGCCGTGAGGTTGGCTTCTCGCTGCCTCATCTGGGCCAACTCCTGTTGCTGCATCTGTTCCACACAAACATCTGGGTCACACACACACACTCAGCCAGTCCAATGCGTTAATGCCATAAGGACCAGGAGAAGAGAATGAAAAAGCCTACCTCTTTGGCCTTCTGTTTCAGCCTCAGTTGCTCCGGATCTTCTTGCCTCGACCGGGACTGCGTGGAATTTACTTTGGGTTAAACATTCAGGCATGTCAGGGTGAAGCCCCTTCTTAAAAATGTAGGTGAGGAACCACTAGATTTAAATAGTCACGCTCATTTCAAACATTTAGGATGCTGGGAGACTCAAGACATTAAATCCAAACCTAGTCTCAGTGCTCAGCTTTCTGTTTCCGTGGCAATCCAACTACAACTTTCCATTCATTGTCAGAGGCAACTTAAGTACCCTAGCAAGAACTACAGACACCACTTCAGGCTTAAACACATCAGCCGTTGAAGCAAAGTGGCCTTAGAAAACTTTAAAAAAATAAATAAATAAACAAAAGCAATCATCCTAAAACACAACTCAGTGCTCACACACAAGCCATGAATGAGAGTGGTGAGGAGGGCCGAAGGACAGATGCATGACCGTACCTTTGCCGCCTTCATTAAAATCTCCCTCTCCTGCTCCTCCTTCCTTTGCTTCTCCATCTGGTCCAACTGTTCGAAGAACTTGAGCTGTGAGCGGACGTCGCTGATTTGCTCGTACCGGCTATCGTCCTGTACGGGGCAGGTTGGGTCACACGCATCTGTTACACACATTTAGCGTAGAATGCAAACGAGATGCGGTACACAGTAAATGCACATACTTACAAAATCCGATTATGTCCATTAACAGATCTACTCTAGGCAATTAACACTGGCACACTGCATATTAACGGTTAATGAGCCTTCTTGCTTAGCATGCAAATTAATTTGGAGAGTTGTTCATTGTTCAGAAAGTGGAGAAAGGAAGGAATGATGACTTATGAATGGGTTTCAATTAAATTAGTTTAGTCTTATCTACTAAAATTTAAAACATTTTTCCTGCCAAATCATTAATCCACTGAAAAGAAAAAAAAAAAAAAAAGCTGAAGTACTACTGAATGTTTATCTTGCGTTATGGCAAACAGCAAAAAACAAACGTAGCAAGACAGTTTTGTTCTATTTAGAAAAGGTTCATAATGTTAAGAATAACTTTTGTTTCTGTCCTAATATCTGATTAACTGCACGTATAAGGGGTTTTGTGACATGTATCGCTATTTAAATGCATTTATGCATATTTATTTTTCTCCCTTATAGGACTTCATTTAAAATCATGGGTAAAAAAAATTTATGTTATAATAAAACTGACATTCACACAAACCTAGTAACGGAGACATTCAAGACTGTTTTAGGCTAAGCAATGCAACGTAAAACGAGTCGGTTTTAATAAATAAGCTTGACCATTAGGGGGCACAAAATAGCTTTAAAATATTCAAACGCTAAACGTTATACTTAGATTTTAACACAGGAACTGTGCAAGTAGTCTAAAGTTTTGAATCCATTCAAAATTTTGCTTAAAAAGAAAATTCACACAATGAGATTTACACTCTTTGAAATAACCTAAACCAGTGTCAACAACCATTATTACATACCCCGGCATTTAACATTGAACAAAACTTTGAATTTTGCACATTCAACTCTAATTTTTCGCCAAAATGTTTCAATCAACTACGAGTTAAATAGACAGGTTTCTAACACAACCATACCTTTGCTTAAGCGAAGTTAAGTTTCCTCTATGAGATCATCTGAGTTCTGACTAGTGAGATTTTAATTCATTGGGTATGGCAGATAACACACTAGCAGGGCTCCAAGATTCTTTTTGCTATTATGTAGAGCCTGTGACCTTAACTTACGAAGTCTAAACGAGAAATCTGTGAAGTTTCAACCAGGCACACACATGACCAACATGATCCTGACTGGAGCTATCGTTAATAAAAATAAATGTACTGCAGTAGGGTTGCATGACGGTTCACCACTAGGGCAGAATTGAGGCACATGACAGCAGTTTTAACCAAAACCAGTCTTTATTAACAAATCTGAACACATGGGATGGAATCCCATAAAGAGCCTAATACAAACAGCTCCAAAAGTGAGTATGTAAAGGAAAACTAGATTTGAACACAGCATATATGAGTGTAAACCCAACACATGAATACACAACGACCATTGAGTGTCTTGTCACCCTCCAAGGCTCCCAGCTGGCCTATTTAACCCTGACAAACTGATCAGTCTGATCAGGTTCAGCTGGATTTTATCGCCTGAAGCGTCTATGCTGGTAGCCGGTCACAATAATGCAAACTCAAACCCAGCCCGATGGGATTATTCAAACTCCCCGCTGCTCACAGTAAGCACGCCTTAGAGCAGTTAATTACCGTTAATCACGCAAGCATGGAAAAGTTGTGGAATGTGATTTTGGAAACATGGAAAGTATTAGAGCCCATGATGGACAGTAAACTTAAGGCTTCACTAATAGCCCAGAAAAAAAAAGAAACGAACAAACTTACAGCAGAATATCCCACTGAGAAAAATAAATAAATAAAAATCGCAGCTCCCCTCTTCCACACCATTTTTTTCCCCATTGAACCCCCCTCCACCACTCGCACAAATGATTCATCGCAGGCACGTTAAATATTCTGGCTATTTTATGCTGATTTTCAAGAATACATCTGGATATACGTACAGTCAGGTGGACACGTAGGAGTTAAATTACGTGATGATTTAGCACTTATGGGGAAATAGCAGAATTAACGTGTAAATGCAACAACCAGTCACCAATCCAGAAGTCAGAGTCAGAAGTTCCGGAATGAGTGACTATTTATACATCTTATTTATCGTAAGATGAGTGACACCACAGTACCGGCACTGCCAAATATTTTTTTTTTGACTTAAACCCACCAGCCCCGCCACTTGCACGAATTTCTCTCGAGTTCTTTTGTGTTTGAAAAACCCCAGCTAACACTGTCAGTTTTTACTAAATCAGAAGCACACAGCTCCAAAAACGTCTGGTGTAAATTTCACATATTTCTGAAGTTTCAATATGCGCATACGCGGTACGCTCTGCCAAGTCTCTGCGCACCGAGCTCGCAAATACCAGCGGTGTGGAGGGGCCGACCATTAAAACGACGATGGAGGCTGATAATGGCGTTCTTATACTGAGAGGAAAAAAAAAAAAAAAAAGTTACCAAAATATTAGGTGACGTAGTAAATAAAATTTGATACTTTGACAATAGTTTGAGAACAGTCCGTAGTTCATTTTGTGCCTGCTGGTAACCCAAGGTACATGATAATGGTTGTTGACGTTCCTCTGCATTTTAGGGTTAACAAAGCATGCAGTCGGCCCTCAAGTTCTCACCTTAAAGGAGAAGTTCTTCTGTTGAGCAATTTGGGACACTTTCTCCAGCAAGTCCTGAAGCCTCTGCTGCGTTGCATGGGATACAAAATTGACCACCTCAGGTCCCAGCTCTGCAATCCCATATTTCCTACCTTCAAGAAACGCAACGGGAGGGACAGTTCGAATTAAGGTTAATATCGAGGAAGGAACGAGAACCACTCCATCGGAAAGATAGGCGTGATAATTTGGTAGATGAACCAAAACATGTGGCTCAAAGTACGTTGAGCATGGATCAATTGAGTAAAAGCGACTAAAGAAAGTCATTATCATACTACAAGTTGTTTTGAAGAGCAGTGCAGACACCAGGGCAGGAATCAAAATATATAACATACCTATGTCCAGCACCTTCCTATGCAGCGTGGCAGTATACAGAAAAGCCTCGTCTTTGCAGGAACGTGTCACTGTGCCCACCAGCTCCGAATTGGTAGCCAGGATTCGAGCACTCTCCTCCGACAGGTTGACACCAGCCATGGATGCCACATCGTTGATGTCATCATCATCCCTAGGTGCAAAAGGGTCAGGCTGTCAGCTGGAAAAAGTTTGCCTCGACCTTAATCGATTGTGGCGACGTTCAATAAATACTCTGGGGGGGACCTACTGTTTGTATAGACGTGGTTAAACTCTACTCAACTTTTTGGGACTTTAAATAAAGTACTTCTTGTTATCAGATAATCAGCACACTGGATTCAAAAATACAAAACAAAAGCTTGTAATAGTTGCATGCTAAATTCCATTAGAAAGTAACAAATGCCAAGTCAAGCAGGTGAAAAATTGTGAGCACAGAAACATGGGTCAACTCCCCTTCAGTACCCAATCCCAAGAGACCAACCTGAAGGTGCCTCCCCCAGCATCTTTCGGCTTATTCTTCTGCATGGCAGCTAGCGTTGCCGTGGGGGGCGTCGGCCCCTTTGGCCCAGCCAACACACCCGGCTTCGCCAGGGGAACTGCGAGAGGGGAGAAACCGGGGGGAGTGTGACAGAAGAAAAACCACCTGATTTGCTTATGGACCGAATGAAGATCGTGCCTATAGCCCAGCTAAATACACTACAACAAAATAACCAGTTCAGCTTGGGATTCTGTGCAATTTTACGTAAACACTAGGCTCAGGGCGGTGCCCACAGCCTCTTCAAATGGCTGCGTTTTGAATCTCTTCAGCACGTTAACAGTTCAGAACTGTCATTGTAATGTCCTACCACAGCTGGATCAGGCCGGAAACAGCAAATCACACGTCACATTCATTTCTGAGACCAGGCCACTGCGGACAGCAGACAAAGGCTACATTATGTCCTGTGACCTGTCTCACCAAGTACAAGACTCACGCTGAGGTGTGTCTGTGCAACACAGAGCAACTAAGAACCAGAGGAGGGCCAAGAGTTCTTGATATTACGGTACTGAGTACTTAAATCATTTAAAACAGAGTTCCATGAAAAAAGTATTTGCTGCCCTCCTGACTTCCTCTATTTTTACACACATACCGATTGTGACACCTTAAGTAGAAACAACTGCAATCAAATGCTTTTGATAACGTTTTATTCATTTAGCAGGCATTTTTGTCCAACACCAGGCTTTCACATCACTGCGGCATAATTCTGCCCATCTCTTCTTTGCAGAATTATTGTATTAACTCCGCCACACTGGAGAGCTTACGAATATGAACTGTCCATTTAAGGTCCTGCCACAGCATCTCAGTGGTGATCAAATCAAGACTTTGATCGGGCATTCAGTGCTGGACGTGCTTTTGTGCTCCAAATCGTTATCTTGTTGCATAGCCCACTTGTGGCTGAGCTCCAGATTGTGGACTGACTGGACATTTTCCTTCAAGATTTTCCTCACGGAGTTCATGGTTCTACTGATTATACCGCTAGTGGCCCAAGCCCTGAAGTAGCACAGCGTCCCCACACAATTGCTACCACCATCATCATGCAGTCACAGTTTAATGCTGTCAGACTTACGGCAGGTGTAATGGGTCCCATGTCTTCCAAAAACTTTCAGGTTCTACAGAACATTATTCCAAAAGGTTCAGGGGTGATCACGTTGTTTTTCAACAATTAACAGATGAGCCGTTCCTCTTAGTTTTCAGTTGTTTTTGCCTTGTAAGCCTCTCTTGAATGCCATTCATGCACAGTCTCTTTCTGATGGTGGACTCATGAACACCGACCTTATCTGAGGTGAATAAGGCCTGCAATTCTCTACATGTTGGTCTGGATTCTTCTGTGACTTCCTGGATTAACTATCAATGTGCTCTTGGAGGAATTTTGGTAGTCCAGTAACTCCTGAGAAGACTCACCACCGCTCCAAATTTTCTCCATTTGGACATAGAAGTTCCCACTGTGGTTCACTGGAGTGCCAGATCTTTATGAATCTCTTTGAAACCATTTCCAGACTAAAATTTCAATTTTCTTTCTCATTACATTCAAAAATTCATTTGATCAGAGCATAGTATGCAGGATGTTGAGTCTCATACACGTCGCTAACAAGGTTCAATTGAAGTGATGTTTAGATTCAACAGGGCTGACGGTAATCAAGCCTCAGTGTGTCTAGTCTCTTAACCCGACTATCGCTTTGGTTAATTGATTGAGTAGTTAATGGAGCAACTACTTTTACACACAAGGCTAGTTGGTGTTGGATAACTTTTTCCTTGAATAAAATGATCTTTTAAAAACTTTGTGTTCACTGAGATTGTCTTCTATTACATTTAGTTTGCTTGTCTTTGACAAGCATACAAAAAAAGGAGAAATATTGAACAAAGACTCAAATTTCTTCAGATAAATCAGGGTCAGAACAATGGGCTTATGAATTAGAGGAAAACAAAATAAAGCAGCCTTAAATTACCATTGTAACGAAACAATCGGGTTTTAGGATAACTCAGGTGATATTAATTCCCGAGTGATTTCACCTTTAAGAAAAATACGTCTGGCTATAACAGCTTTGTGAATGTGCTGCTCAATTCAACAATTAAACTGCAAATAGCAGGCTTTCAAAATCCTATATCGAATTGCAACAACACTACTTTACCAGACAACTGTAAAATTACCTTGTCAGGTCATTTTAAAAACATATCATGGGGTAAGAATCACGAGCGTGAATAATATTTGGTCTGAAAATAAAGTTTCTAGTATTACCACCCTTTTCATATGGTTCATGAGGATAAAATTTATAGAATTAGAGTAAGTTGCAATGTCTAAGTACAAATGGATCAAGACTGCAAAAGTTTTTTTTTTTAAATCGACATGATCCACACACACACACACACACACACACACACACACACACACACACACACACTCACCTGTCTGTAGCGGCTTCACCTGCACCGGCGGCTGACCCAGAACAATCCGACTGTGGGGTTGTCGGAGCGTCACCATGGGTGTCTGGGTGATGGTGACTTGCGGTGGGCGCACCATTGCCGTCTGTTGCTGCGACTGGTGAAGCACCTGCCGTGTCGAGGTCAAGAAACACATCAATTAATCAACAGTGACACAAACACACGGACAATCAAGTCCCATTTAATTCTAAGCAATTTTATGGAATTAAACACAAATCACTTCCAGTCACGTAATGAACGTTTCAGATCAACAGCACTAAAGCCATGCATCGCCGTCACATGGAATTTAGCCAAACCACACCGTGTTTATAGATCAGTCTTCTGCAAACCCCCCTCCACATATAGTACATAACCAGTAGGTGATAGAAACGTTTACAACACAAGTCTTCCAAACACCATAAATTGCCTGACAATTGTAAACAATCGTGTTTTTCCACCCCAAGCTAGCAATACGTACTGTGGTAAAGAGTTAGCGTGCATCAGCGACTTGGAAAAGCCATAAGAAATGGGTTTTGTCTGATTTAACAAAAACGGCAACATTCTGAAAGCAACTCATGCGAGCCCATCGGTCACAGTGAGTCCAACAGAACAAAGCATTGTGGGTGAAAACAGGTAGAATCGGGGCTTTACCCCAACGCAGTGATGACCAGAGTGGCTCATTCCTAAACTCAAGCTGTGATCGGCAACCAGATGATTACCAGCGAGGCAGGCTGGCCGGGTTTAGGGTGGCCGGCTTGGGCCAGGCTGATGACAGGCTGCTGGAGCGTGCCGGTCGCCGTGGCGACGCTAGTGCCACTGACAGGGGCGACTGTCGTGGAGCGCTGTGCGGTGCTACCCACCACCACAGTGGTGAGGGCAGTAGTGCTGGCAGGGCCGCTGGGCTGCTGGAGCTGGCTCTGCTGGATGAAGGCCACAGAATCGGGGGTCATCGCCCGGAGAGCTGGGAGGCTCCTCTGTTTCACAGGAAAAGCATCTCAGTGAGTAACTCTATCCAGCACTATGGGAAATAAAAGTTCCTTTTTTTCTTACGTTCCCAAGGGGAGGATCAAATCTATGGTTTGTTTTTTTTTTGGAAATGCAGTAAATGAAAAGTAAGACTATGTTTACACAAAACATGTGGAACTAACCCTGACGTGAACAACGAGTGGGGGGCCTCCCCTCTGATCTGAATTGATACTAACTCTCACACCTTTGCCTTGGCCTATGAATTAACAGATTTCAATGCCTTCATTTCAATGCAATATCGCGTATTACCTTTAGGAAAGGCACAAGGTATGGCTGTGGAGAAGAATTGAGTTCCCGATATAACCTGCTGGTAAAATCTTCAGCTTCAATTTTCCCTTCCTGCAAAACACAAAGTGAAACATGAGCGACGGTGTCCATTAGAAAGGTGACTGATTAGCATGAGTAAGGATGCTAACCAACGGTTTCGTCCTTCTACCGAAATCACTTACCAAGAGGTTCTTGACCAGGTCCTTCACGTTGGCTGCAGTCTCTGACGACTGCTTTCCACTCGAGGCAAGTTTGATCAACGTGGAGAGGAAGTTCTTGCACTTCTTCACATTCTCCATGGTTTCCTGGCCAACACATAAATGAGAAGAGAGTCAGCAATGTCAGAATTAGACTTGCTTACCCGATGTCACCTTTTGTCCACCTTATGCATCTTGAAACCTGTGACTTGCATGACCAAAGCAGGCACCCCTGCCCACACACACCATAGCTGAGGTGACGGTGGTGCCCCATGTCACACTGACCCATCTCTGGGCTACACCTGATGGCACAGTTGCTGAGGTCCCCAGAGAAGTGCACAAGACACCCCCACCCCAGCACTATGGGATTCTAAAGGAAGTCGGACAGGAGGGGGGACAGTCCCAGAGAGTGATACTCACCTGCACCATACATAGCAAACCATGAACTCACATCCCTGCTTGACTGCTGCTCAGCATTAACTTTATTAATTATGGAAACCGTGACATATGAGAAACATGGAAACTAAATTTAAAAATAATTTTTAAAAAAAATGCAATTTACAACCATGGGATAGAACCGCTTTCCTCATAACACAATTGAAGGATTTATTAACCAAAATCGCACATTCAGGAGCCATTCCTGACTTTTAAACAATACAAAATTATGTACTTCTGTTGCTACTGGAGCCTGTAAGGAAAATGAGATATAAGCAACAACTGCCCACAAAGATTCCACAGAGGAATGTAACGACCAAAGAGTCAACCTGAAACACAATCTGGCCAGAATCAGGCAACTTGTAGCTCTCAGTACAGAAGATACAATACGCAGAGGCGCACTGAATAGCCTTCAAAAACAAAGATAAACTGAGCTTTTGCCAAATCCAACAGTCACAATAGGAGACATTCGGGGACAGGCACTCCGGTTTTCGAAATGCATCACATTCCACAGTAAAGTGGCAGAGGGTCATGAGAGTTGGAAAAAGGACCAAGGAAATACCCACAGGTGGAGGAAAAAAAGGAAAAGCACCACCCTCCAGACCAACCTCCACTTCAGGAGTCACTTACCTGCAGGATAGGGGGCCTCTGCAACGTGGTAGTGGGCTGCACCGAAGCCTGAGCACCTGAGGCTTGTTTAATGATGGTCGTGGGAGTCACCTGCCTGGCAAGGATCGGCGCGCCGGGACCCTGGACACAGGAACGGATCGGGGACACCGGTCACACATCTCAACACTTAATGCCTTCAGGAAAAGCAAGCTGCCTCAATGCACACTCCTTTAAGAAAAAGCAAAAACACCTGCCATGTGATGGAATTCCTGCTAATTATTTTGCATTTAATGTCATTACACTTGCATCATAACTTGCCAAATATAAAACATAAATACGGCGACCAGATCAAAACGGCCTGATTGGAACAGGGATGGACCGCAGCAATTGACCTGGACTGAGGTGATCTGGACTGGGGGAGTGCTGGTCGGCGTGGCAGGTCTTGGAGCCATGGCACTCTGGGACTGCGACTGTGCCTGCATCTGAGCCAGGGTCTGCTGGTGGATCATCAGAAGTTGCCCACTGTCACTGCGTACCAGAACCATGCCTGCAAAGCAAGTCCAGGAGAGGCTGACTCATGACAAGATGGCCTCACCTCAACTGCGACACGCCCAAACTTCAAAAGGGTCTTGAAGGGGAATGCAAATTATACATACTGATGACAGATTCCTTGACAGACACATCTGCCTTTAACTCTGTTAGAAGGCTACAGACAGACAACATGCAACTGCAGAATTCGTCCACGTTTACAGGCACAAACTTCGCAATCGGGAAAACACGTGCTGCATGCCTGCCACCTTTACAAAACTAGAGATAACCAGAGGAACATGTAAATTACACGAGAGGCAAGCAACTACACAAAGCGTGGTAATTGATCGACAAATCGTGAATTCCTGGTAATCGCTCTAACCTGCCCAAATCATTAATTTTACAGGGTCCACCCAGAAGGAAATTTAATAGGAAAGTAAATGACCCTTGTCCCAAGGATTCAATAAAGACCCATGAGTGCTCAAAAGTTTATGAATATCGTTCAGAAATGTACTTTTTCCTATCAAAGCATGAGATACAGAGGTACGAGGTCTGGGCCATAATAAGTCACAAGAAAACATTCAAGGAGAAGAGAACATAGATACACCTATACTGTACAAAGAACGGTGGCCCCCACATATTTTGCCTTCTATTTACCTGTAAACATGTTGTGAGAGAACCCGTACTCAGAATGCGAGTGTTGTTTTGTTTTTTTTTTTAACATTACAGAGGAACACTGGAGAGGAACTCTGGCGGGATGAGAGGCCGGCTCATCTGACAGCTGAAAGCGCATCCCATTTGACGGAGGACCGACCGGACAGCGCCGCTAACTTCACAGGGGCTTGGAAGCAAAATATGATAGAGGGAGCACAATCTGACGTGGCTGTACGGCACCAGGGCGACGACACGGCAGAATAAAGGGGGTTTATACGAGAAATCTGAACACGAACGTAAGGAGAGCAACTGGTGGTTCGCCGGTGCTGAAACGGGATCTCCGCCGTAAGTGATTTCCGAGCCGGTTAACTGCTGTTTAAACACGGTGTCGGTGTTACCTGGAGGGAGCTGGATGTTCTGAATGTTGGGCTGACTCTGGGCCGGCTGGGACAGTCGCGGTGCCAGCACCGGAGGGGCGATGGCTCGTATGGCGGCGGCACTGGGGGTCACGACCGCCGGAGCGGCGGTCCTTGTCACAGCCTGCAAGACGGGGCTTTTGGCCACCGAGCCGAGGGTGCCCTGAGCGGGCTGTCCGAGAGCCGGAGCCCCGGTGGGGGTGATGGTTTTGGGCGACTCTGACTTAATGACCGGAGCGCCCGGGGTCACAGACACGGCCACTGCCGCCACGCCGACTCCGGAGGTCAGGACCGTACTGCTGCTGCTGCTCCCGTTTTGGGTCGCGCCGGACGCCGCCGCCGCCGCCGCCGCTTGCACAGGCGGCCGGACGAGAGTGACAGTAGACGCGGAGCTCGGAGGCGTGATCACGGTCGAGGTGACCATGCCCTGCGTGGTCATGACAGCGCTGCAGGTGGACGGCGAAGCCGCGCTGCCCTTCCCGGCCGATCCCGGTCCATTGTTGACCGCCGTGCTGTCGGCGCCGCAGCTCCTCGACTCGGGCGTCCCGGCGCTTCCCGAACCGTGCGGGTCCACCACGCCGCCCCCATTCAGAGTCTGCACGGCGGACGTCCCGGTCTTCCCCCGGAGCGCCGCGTGGTTCGCCGCCGCGGTCCTGCCTCGGCTGAGCCCGGCCGATGCCTCGCAGTCAGGCGCCGACGTGATGATCCCCGCATCCATAGCCGAAGCCGGGCACCTCGTATTATTGAGAGCTCCGTGCACGCCAGCTCCTGCTTTCGAACGGAAATAAACGAGAGTGAGGCTGAAGTACGATCAAAGGCGTTAAAGACGCCGCAGTCGACTTCGTTTGCGCTCGGAAACGTTGCGGCAACGTTGCTCAAGCAACGTTTACAACGTTAGCGTGCTAAGCTATATATTACCTGCTTTGGCCACTTTGCTCTCCTGGACATTAGTACTGCCTCCCGGCCCGGAGCTGGCAACGTGGTTCGCCGAAGCCGCACCTCGTGCCGCGGAGTTCGCGTGGGCAGAGCCCGCGAGCTCGGACTCGAGAGATCCCACGAGATCGCTCACTGTTTTCTCGTCCACCTCTGTGTTAAAGAAAACCTCATCCAGCAGATCGGAGCCTGCCGCCATCTTTACTCTGTT
>JAACJT020000105.1:8750229-8761232 GCA_009936485.2 Gymnarchus niloticus | reverse complement strand
TGTGCGTGTGTTTGTCTTGGTTGGTGTGGTGTTTTTTTTTGTTTTTTTTTTGTTTGGGGCGGGGTGGTTTGTTTGTGTTTTTTTTTTGTTGTGGGGGGGGGGGGGGGGGGGGGGGGGGGTGCCTGGCAACCCCTTGGGAACCATTTTTGCTTTTATTTTGTAAGTTTTTTTTTTTTTTTCTAAGGGGAATTGAGATGCATTGTAAATCTTGACTGATTGGGTTAGTTCAGCTTTGAATAGTCTCTGCAGATATCCTGTGATTTGTATGTGTATATATGGAATTATGTAAGCATGACATTAAGGACCATGGTCATAAGCTAAAGGGTATATGGACAGATGCTGGTGCCAGATTTTTTATTTTGTGAAACTTGATCCATTGCCAATAAAAATGAAGAAATGCTTTGCTTTGGCCTAGTCTGCCCTGCTCTGACAAGAAGGTTGTACATAAAACACTTTCTTTGAAATGAAGAATGAGTTGCTAAAACTAAGGTGGCAGAATTTAATGATTTAAAGGTACTTCATATTCTGTTTTGTAATATCTGAAATAGTTTATGCTTTCTTCTTTTTCTTCTCACTATCTTCTTTTTCTCTTTCAATTGCTGTGACCTGAGCTTCAATTTCTTCTGGAGACAGTAACTGTCAAAAGAAGCACAAGGTGTTTAACGGTGGATCAGACAGAGGCAGCCATTCTAGGTAGTTATCCTGTATAATGACACCAACTTTTAGCTGGCTGTTGGATTAGTAAATCAGTGTTGGACTCAAATGGAACGAGCTAGTTTTTTTTTTTTTTTTTTTTTTTGGGTGACTGCCTGCAGCCTAACTGCTGTGGCAGAAGTGGCTGGCCTATAGTTTAGTTACAGGAACTGGACAAACCTTCAGGGGTTCATTACGCTTCATGATGGCCAGCTCAAGGTTCTTGCCTCCGGACTGAACAACCTGGAAATGGGGAGGGGGGGAGCATGAACTGAAGTATAAAATGTTTAATAACCTTGTAGAAAAGCTACCTCAACCGGGGGGGGAGATAAAACCTTCATGTACAACTTAGTGTTCTGAAGGGAATCCTTGTATGTCTGAAGAGTTCTGTCTAGGGTTAAATGGTAAAATGCCAGGCACTAGCTTAATGTTATGTTTCTCCCATAAAGTAGTGAATGCTTACCTCCAGTAGTGCTCTGATGGTCAGCTTTATGGTTTCTTCATCTGACTCCATATCTTCCTCCTTGTAGTTCTTTTCCAGAAATTCCCGTACCGCTTTTGCCGACCGGCCAATGGCATTAGCCTGAAAAAAGGAGTGGACCATTTTTGGTTATGAAACTTCATTACTTTGATTAGTGCTTCTTAAGATGAATGTTTCCAATATACCTGTAGTAGATTTGGTGTCGGCAGGGCAATATTGCAGTGCAATATGAAAAGAACCATATTTAGCAGTGATGGTCATCATGTGACTGTGCTACAGGAACTCCAGCATACATGTACTTTGCCTAAAGCATGACATTTAGGGCCTACCTTCCATGCGTGATATGTTCCAGAGGGATCTGTCTGGTATAACCTTGGCGTTCCATCAAAGTCAAAGCCCATGATGAGGGCAGAAATCCCAAAAGGTCGACGCCCATTGCTTTGAGTGTATCTCTTAATGGAGAGAATGAAGCATGCACTTTAAGTTCTCATGTTAATTGTAAAGAGCCTAACCTATAGGATAACTTGGTTTAAGGAAAAAATAATTTTAATGTTACTTGCTTTTTGCTTTTCATACTTGCCAACATTTGTTTGCAAAATAAACATTGAGATTCTTTCTGTAATCTATTTATCCTAGTCATTTTTTTTAGAGCTGGTAATTGGAAGTTTTGTTCAAGTATTTAGTGATTACTCTGAAAGAGTACTAAGTACTGTTAGAGGTACCCATGGAAAAATGGCCAAGCTTTTATGAGGGTTAAACGATGTTGGCCATATCTAATCAATCTTAGCCATGGGTTATGGAATCACTAAAGCCACCCCTGGCTTTGGCATTGAGTCAAACTGGGGTGGAGGATAACCTCTTCTTACCCACCCAATAATACTTTACCTGTTTGATGCTGGAAATGAAACGTGTGATGTATTCCACGGTTACGGGGTCCTCCACAGTCAGCCTGTGACTTTGGCACTCAACTCTCGCCCTGTTAATGACGATTCTGGCATCTGCTGTCAGTCCTGGAAAAAACACAAAATTTATCTTCCATAAATAAGACATTATTTATGGGCCATTATAAACGTAGTTGTGTTGGTAATGAAATATCTCTTCTTTTTCCTAAAATCCAAGTAAACAGTCTACTCAAGTAAGGCCATTAGTTCAACATACATATATGTGGCCATCCTAAATCACATGTACTGGTGGTGCAGTAAGCAGTACTGTTGTTTCACACCTTTAGGGTTGGGGGTTTGAATCCTGCCTCCATTCTGTAGCTGTGGAGTTTGCATGTTCTTCCTGTGTCTCACAAGTTTGATGTCCCAGTTTAAAGACACGCTGTTAAGCTAATGGGAGGTCTGTAAATTGCCATTATTGTATGTGTACATGTGAGTGTGTATGTTCCCTGCAATGGACTGGTTTTCTGTCCAAGGTGTACCCTAGATCTGTGTCCTATGTTGTCTGGAATAGGCTCCAGACCCCTCACAACCCTGAACAAGATAGTAAGAGCATGGATGAAAATACATGTTTACTTATACTGCAGTGTTTTGTACCAGCAGTAAAATGTGTCATGGGAGCCATACACAAGACAACTGACTAGACTGAGTTCATCTGTTTAACATCAATTACCTGCAAAAGCCATAAAGACATTGTCATCCAGGGCACAGATTTTGCGCACCGTCCTGTCATCTTGAAGTCTTGCCACTGTTTTCTTCTCCACTCCAAGCACAACAATATTCTTGCCTCTTACACCAACCTGTAATATTACAGAATCATTTTGCGGCCCTGCAAATCAGAATGCCGTCTACTTCTATTAAACACGAGTGCTATATTGCGTTGTATATCTGAATTAATCAAGTATGGACAGTTGAGGAACTATTATTTTACATACATAGTATAGTGTTATACATGATCTCTTTCGCTGAATTTAACTGAACAATTATAAACTAAAAACACTTTGTCTAATGTTGGTCAGGGTATAATGCACCTATTAGATCTTACTGAACAACGAGGAAATGACTATTCTGGTGTGGGAGAAAGACATTATCAAACCTGTATTGCTGCAGTCTAACCGGTTATCTACGTTCTCCCAATGCCAACAACTCAGAAACTATGGGGTGTGGTGGTTGAACGTGAAATAATATGACAAAAAAAAAAGAAAAAAACTAAACATGACTGGCCGATTTCTAACGAGGCCGGTGCCATGCCGTACTCACTGCTGTCGATCCTTTTTTGACGGCCTCCTGGGCATATTCCACCTGAAACAGGTGGCCGTCTGGTGAGAAGACAGTGATAGCTCGGTCGTAACTCATCTTCTTTGGAAAAGAACGATGTTTTAATGAATGAGTTCACAGTCTGTCGTACAGTCTGTACGCCGAGCCGCCTTTCAATAGCAAAACCGAAAGTAAAAAATCACCACGAAACAGCAGATTGATGCCGCAGCGCCTCTTCCGGGAATGTTACAAGGCAGTAAACAAGGGAACGTTTCCACAACTGTCAATAACGTTCTCATTAGGTTCTTAAAAGGTTCGGCTGCGATGTTACATAACTAACGTTCCTGTAACGTTCGTAAAACGTGGGTCGGGAAACCCTAACCAAAAAAAAAAAGAGCGTTATAGTAACGTTTTGATAACGCCGAAAATCCAAAAACGTTCCCGGAACGTCCATAAACGTTCTAACAACGTAAAAACAACGTTTTAGAAACGTTCTGCTAACCCAAAATTGTTAGCTGAGAATGTACAGCCAATGCCAGCGCTGCAGTCGGGTACCAGTGGTTTATTGCGTGTATTGTATGACAAGTCTTTCATTTACAGTGACGGGCGGACAGATGCCTTACTGAGAATAAAAATGGATATGTGCAGCTTTACTACAGTGTAGTAGTAGACTGGGGTCGTACCAAAAGCTGTGACAGGGGGGATGTTGTTGGTTCTCATCGGAATGACATCGCCTCGGCATCACCAGCCGAACGAAGATGAGGGCTCAGTGTGTCGCCATCCCCGGGAGAGAACCTGGCCATTCGATGTATATAGCCTATAATTAAGGTGAAATAATTTATTCAATGTTTGTTTAGTCTCTGCCTTGGATCAGTCCTGTTTTGACCAAACACCCCCGTTTTTCGCCTCAAATAACGGGAACCCTAAATCTGTAATAGGAGGTAGCTGGAATTAAATATTAGGTGGTATAATAGAAAAATACATCTACTGTACATCACAACATCAAGACGATGTCTGTCGCGTTCGCTTCGGCACGGCCAAGGAGTAAAGGAGAGGTGACACAACAAACTATACAGAAGGTAACAATATTATTATTATTTTTTTTACTGTTTTAAAAGGGCTTATTGGTTAGTGTGAGATGTGCTGTGATGGGGATGCAGAGAGCCCGTGTCAGTGATGGCAACGAAATGTGTTGCTGGGAGTGAGACAAGGAAAGTACTATACAAAGCCAGGTGGTGTGCCTTGTGGAGTGTTACAAACCAGCTATAACCTCGGTTATGGCTCTTGACCACAGTGGGGACATGAAAAAATCCCATTAGTTATTTTAACATCTGACACACCTTTCCCCGTTATTAGCAAATCACCTATTTAATACCATACCATTAATGTCCACAATATGTCATCATCACACACATCAATAGCCGATGTGCGGCTGTAATTGTTGCTGCACAGTATTTTGGGGCAGATTCATTTTGGTTGTAATATGCAGTATTGCTAGGGGGACATCATCTAATTATAGGGAAGATGCTATTATTTAATTTCAAAGATATGAAATTTAGGAGAGCAAGTCAAAATGGTGAGATGGTGAACCTGGCCGCTCTCTGTGTGTAATTGAGCAGAGGGTGATGCCCGCTATATACGCACAGTCATAATGGAAGGTGTGTGTCGCACTTTATTAGGATGCTGCGCTGTATGTGTCTGCAAACATCAAGACCTTTGTTCATCTCCTCACGGACGCAAAACGGGCAAGACGTCGCAGGATGTGTCTACGTGCCCATGATTTCAATTCATATCTGGCGACGTGAGGTGTATACGAGTCTCCCCGTTATGAGGTGTTCTCAAAGGAATCGGGGGCAAAAGGGGGTCCCTTTTTTTGTGTGAGTGCCAAAGAGAAAGACACTAAAGACGGGGGTGCTGAGGCGAAAGTAAATATGTTTATATTCAAATAAAATATTGACTTCGGTCAGACCTCCCATGTACTGCCAACTTAAAGACTGAGCAAAAGAATTGACCCATATAACGAGTGATTCTTTTTGGAGTGCCCCTTATACTATTAAAACGCTATTAAAACGCTCCTTCGTCTTCCCATTCCCGTCCCGAAGACTTGAACGTTCTCCAATTATTTGGAACCCAGCAAGCATGCAAGACTGACTGCATTTCGGGCGTCCTTTTCCTAGGCGGTTTGATAGAAGTATACCAGTGACGTACCCATTTTTACTAATATATTTCATCATAGATACGGGTGCTGAAATCACGATGACGATACTCACATGGTCATTTTCTCTTCAAGATGCTAGACGAAAACCACCACCTCATACAATGTATTATGGACTACCAAAGTAAAGGCAAAACAGCGGAATGCACCCAGTAAGTATATATTTTCTTATCAGGGAAAATGCATTGTAGTTGCCAGTGTTCTATATAGCATAGATAGACCTGTTAAAATTGGTGCATTAAAATTCTCATATTATGGCAGGCTTACCCTTACCTGTACAAATTAGACCACTTTTTGCTAACGTGGTGGTATCCTTATTTTCTCAGGTATCAGCAGATATTGCACAGAAACCTGGTCTATCTTGCTACAATTGCTGATTCAAATCAAAACATGCAGTCTTTGTTGCCAGCTGTAAGTACTAGTTCATAGGGCCATGTGTATGTTTGCCTGTGTTTGTGCTTGGGTTATTTATTGACAAACTCCAGAGCCCTGTGTTGGAATGTCCCATATATGTATTACCTTAGATGCTGATTGTACATTATCGTCTAATAAATGTGCAGTGTCAGATGGTTTAGCTTCGTTGTCAGGAGAATACATCAGCACCTCTGTCCATATGTTTGATGGAGACATTCATTCGGTTTGTTGCGAAGCGCTCGAGGGAATCGTTGGCACAGAATTAAGCAAAACTAATGTACATTGCTATATGCTGCTCCAGTAAACACGTATGATGCTGTGACACTGTCCAGGATTGTACACACAGCTCAGGTTTAAAACAATACTGAAATGGGCCACTGTTTTCTATAGGTTGTACTTTAATCTGAAGGTGGTGATTAACTTGAATATACAAGGAAAACGATTAGTGGCAAATATTATTAATCATGTGTGCTTAGCACTTGCTGTTAAAAATGAACATAGAAAATCAACTTTTACAAGCTTAATCTGCGCTTCAGTGGGTGACATGGCAGCTCACACCTCCAGGGTTTTGGTGGTCCATATTCTACCTCTGCTCAGGCTTCTACCTGTGTTACCCAGGTATCCCCTGGGTACTCCGGCTTGTTGCTGCAGTCCAAAGACACACAGTTATGTTACTCAGTGTTGCTAAATTATCCATAGGGTATGATTATGCATGTATAGATGGGGATAGGCTCCAGGCCCCTCAGTGTCCCAGATAAGTACTTGGAAGAGTTTCACTGTATTTATGTGGAAGTAATGTCTTGGATATTCAGGAATTGAAATCAATTTAAATGCACAGATTCTAACTGAATATCTAAATTCATTTTGCCAGCCCTGTTGTTCATGCAAGTAGTGATGTTTACTATGATTTCAGAGTATGGGAATGGGATATTAAGCTTTTCAAGTAGGCTGAAAATTATGTGACTATGTATTACAGAATAAAAAGTGTATACAACCAGGACTGAGACCAATTTTTTGAGCATTTGTAAAAAAAAAAATAAAAAAATAAAAACACTGAATTCTGTGTGAGCGGCATCCCATCCAGGGCAGACCCCAGCTTTAAGCCATGTGCTGCTTACATAGTGGGTAGGATGCTAATGTATCACAGGACACACAGTGACACACTGACAGACACAAATTCACCTAAACAGCATGTCTGTCAGCTATGGGAGGGAACTGTAATACCTGGAGCCATTCTACACTGAGAACCAAATACGTACATATGTGCAAATGGGTGAAACTTGCATCCAGAACTGGGGTTAGCCCATGTGTCTGTAAGACCATCCAGATGATAAATGAGATGAGCTACTGAAAAATGTTTATTATCGGGATCCTTTCAAATTCAGAAAATACATACAGGGCTACATTATTTCAATGACACTAAACTACCTAACAATCTTTTTCAATAGCACAGTAAAGATTCTTTTTCACACCTGACTCTCATCATTCCTCAGCCACCGTCCCAAAACATGAACGTGGGGTCAGGGGGAATGAGCCAGAGTGGAGGCCCGCAGGGTCTGCACTCCCAGGGTAACCTGAATGATGGCCTGTCCTCCAACCTACCTCCCACATCCCTCATGCAGGGCCAGATGAACAATGGTAAGTCTCCTTCACAGATGACCCCTTTGTGTTCGGCCTCCCTCGATTTATTATTTTTTTTACACTTACTGTATAACTCACATAGGAATGTCAGTTTTATACTATACTAAAAGGTTTTAGATATAATTTCTCCCATGGGAGGTGGTAACCTGTAACCTCCTATTAATCACAAGTATACTTTTTCAGTTCTACCTGATGTCAGTTCATACTTCTTGCTTTCCCACTCCAGAATTTTTTTGTAGTAATTTTTATCTTGACAGCAGGGCCACTTTCATTTATTAAGTCAGGTACGCAGTTTGTGTCTGATGACATGACTGTATATATGTCTTTCAGGGCCCAGCCACACAACTATGCAGTCTTCGGGTCAAACAGCTGTTCCCTCGACCTCCATGAGCCTGCCGGTCAGCAGTCATGGTTCATCGACTGGGTATAGCCAGGCAGTGTCATCTTCACAGGGTGTCTCAATGCAGAGTCAGGGCCAGTCCATGGGCAGCTACACCTCTCGTGGTAACCTCAACATGCCCTCCAGCCAAGGTGAGCCACTACGGCTGTGGTTAGTGGTGGTGACATCATGTTATGGGATTCGCAAACCACAGGTTGACTCGCATAGCATAAAGTCGGCCGTCTTACGGTAAACGGTGGTGGTAAATCGACAAATAATGAACCAGTGCAAATTACCTTTCTTTAAGAGGACAATGCTGCTTCATAGGCAAATTACCCAGACCATTCAGGATCTAGTAGTGCTTTAACGTTCAATAGCTAAATCATAATTTTAAACTTTCAATGATTTCCCCAGTAACAATGATGCACCAGCAAGCGGGGGCTTCCCATTACTCCTCTGCTCAGGCTGGCAATCAGCACTACCAAGGGCCTCAGTCCATGGGGATGCTGGGACAAGGTAACCAAGGAAATAACATAATGGCACAAAGACCCATGGGATCGTATCGTACTTCACAAGGTAAAACATGTACCCCTTTACTGATTATAGAATAGATCTGCTGATATTATGCGACATGCAGAAATATTGTAGTGGCAGCTTGTAATTAACATTTCAGTTATTTAAACCATTAAATAGCTTACCGAAACCGAGTTGGGTAACTTTGGGTTAAGTACCTTTGCCTGTGCCTGCAAGGTCGCTGGTTCAAATCTTGCGGCCAGCAGAATAATCGTATCCATGCTGGGTCGTTAGAGCTGAAAATCGCTCCCAGGACACTGGCTAAATGGTCTGCCATTGCCTTCACCAGTTTATTTGTGTGTCTCATAGGAGAGCTAGACAGGTTATGTGACAAAAAAAATCAAGGAATGCACTTGCGTGCATGGTGGATGAAGTGTAATTATAACAAGAACATAGAGACAATGCTCCAAGTCCAGGAATGTTTAACTGACAAACAGACTTTTTATTTGCAACATTTTATAATCAAATAATTCGAACCCCCAACCCCGGAGGTGCAAAGCAACAGTGCTAACCACTGAGCGACTGTGCCCCCCCGATTTGTTTTCCATTTGCTATATCTTTAAATTAAGTATAAGCTACCAGTAATGAAACATTACATCCTAAAGCTAACACTGAAAGAGAATGGGTAACATTTAATTATCATGCAAAAATGTATATTAAGTATCATTCAAGGTTCCATATTGTATACCTAAACATATAATGTCACAGAAGTAATTCATATATTAAATATGCAGTCAAAACAGTTATTTTCAACTATTTATAGCTTTAATAAAGAGTTCATTTGAAATATCGCCTGTATCACCCATCCTAATGCCACAATAGCTAATAGTTTCTACAGTGTACCTTCAGCACCCACCACCTCCTTCAAACAGTGAGCCATGTTCTTCCCAAAAGCTTCACTCAGCTGTAGCCAGTGCTTTTGGATTTCAGCTGATTAACCAGCCCTACTGTGGCCTGTCTTGCAGGATCTGCTCTGCAGTACACTGGACAGGACGAGTTCTACGGCGAGCAGTATAGCCACAGTCAGAGCTCCAACGAGCCGATTAACCAGCAGTATTACCCTGATGGTACCGTAACAGCTGCAAACCCCTTACCTGACAAGCCCAATCTGTGCCACAGTTAATCTTAGTGATTCTGTGGTTTCTGGCAGACTGCTCTTTGTTGATTTTGTCCCACACAGTTGTGTTGATGCCTCTACCTTAAACTGCTCAGTCTTTTTTTTATTAAAAGGTTTGGTACACAGAACTTTTAGATCTGGTCATAGCATCATTACGTACGGTTTGTCAAGCAGGACATAACCTTGTGTAAAATGTTATATCGTGTGTGTGTGTGGTGTTTAAATACTTCACCTGCCATTTCTGGGAGGTGATCATTGCTTTGGGTCAGTGTCTCGCTTCTTGTGTTCCCTATGTTCCTGCAGGTCATGGAGACTATTCATACCAACAGTCTTCCTACGGTGAGCCTGGCTATGAGAGAACATTCGAGGAGCCTTCACAGCATTACTATGAAGGAGGTAGCACTTGTAGGAAGTGGGTCAGATTCTATCTGTTTTGTTCTGACAAGCTGATGCACTGTCATTACTCCAAGCCTGCATCTCAGCATGAGGGAAGATTTTGCACTCAACCGTATGCAAGGGCACATTTCATCCAAAACATTTTAACTATCAAGTCTTATGGGCAGTGAAAGAGTAAAAGTTACTCATCATGCATGTCTACAAGTAATTATGACAGGGAATTTAGTAGCCAACTTACCTTATTAGCCTCATTCCACTAAGGGGACAGCTATCATTTAGACTCTGAGGGGAGCCACAGATCTCCTACTGTAGGCAAGTGGCTAAATTGCAGCTACTGAAATGCAACAAGGAGACATTTCTAGTGAAGGTGAATCAGATACCAGCTGTAGGTAGATAAGGGCAGAAAACATACCAGTTCCCACCAAATTTTGGGCTATTGACAATGCATTCAGTCATGTTAACCTTACTGAATTTTGGAGGGAAAACACATATACAAAGAAGAGTCATTTATCATGTTTTTGGACCATGAAACCACAGTAGCCAGAAAGAGCCTGTACAAAGACTGTGCCAACATGCAAACAGAGAGCCTATGTTTAATTGCTAGCAAGTTAAATGCTGTAATGAATCATGACACAGTCACTTTGCTTGTTGCTGTGTCGCTCAGTAAGTGTCTCTGTTTTCTGTGGCCCCAGGAAACAGTGCACAGTATAGCCAGCAGCAGGCCTCCTACCAACAGGGCTCCAGCCAGCAGCAGCCTTTTAGCCAGCAGCAGTATCCCACACAGCAGAACTACGCTGGGCAGCAACAAGCCTATGGTAAGAACACCTATAGACACCTCTATAGCACTGAAAGATCTATACACTCTATGGTAGTGACACATACACACCTCTATAGCA
>JAACJT020000105.1:8734468-8750129 GCA_009936485.2 Gymnarchus niloticus | reverse complement strand
CCGAAAGATCTAAACACTCTATGGTAGTGACACATACACACCTCTATAGCACCGAAAGATCTAAACACTCTATGGTAGTGACACATACACACCTCTATAGCACCGAAAGATCTAAACACTCTATGGTAATGGCACGTACACACCTCTGTAGCACTGAAAGATCTAAACACTCTATGGTAAGGACCCATACACACCTCTATAGCCTCTCCATAAGTTGTACTCTATAATAAAACGTATATGAATTAAATTAAATTAAATAACAAAAAACAATTAGTGCGCTTCGAGCGTGTACCTGTGTCCGTAACGAGCATCGTGTGCCCGCATGTTTCTAAAACGCGCCGCTTAAATATTGTTTAATAATACGTCTCTGACTTTAGACGTGGTTTTTGTTGGTCAAAAGTACAATGTAATTTTGCTGCCTTAAAACAGCAACACGCCGACAATGCGCCCAGTCACACCTCACTTTAAAAAGACTACTCCTACGAGCGGGAAGCACGCGCAAAATCATTTGTTGTTTTGAAAACACGCGGGCTTGGCGTTAAAATGAGGAACGCGCGGTACGGAACTAGCAAAACCACTTTGTGACGCGCTTTCCGCCAGTGCAAAATAGGGCCCTCATACATAGCGTGAACCGATTTTACTGAAGTCTATCATCATTACTGGTCTGCAGCAGCTTTATTTTGGGAAAAATTCTTAAAAAGACTTATGGAGGTATTGTTCAAACCTAAACAAATTTCTGTTTTCTGAACATTATTAGTCTATTTATATCTCAAATTAAAAACTTAAGGAGTTTCCCTGCTCAACATAATGTGTGGAAAATTAAATTTACATGAAACAACGAAATTAGCAAGACACTGTAGTTTGTTGGTCTGGAGAAGATGCATTACAAATTAGCTACTATTGAGCAAGAAACAGAAAAAAGAAAGGCCAATGAAAAAAGTAAAGCAGATTTAAATAGATAAAAGTTTATCGAATTTACCTAGTTTTACTTTTATCTAGTTTTTATTTTATGAAGCTATAGGTAAACTTAATCAGAACTAGGTAAAATGGAGGCTGAAACTATTGCCTATTTGAACAAACCACTTCGCTGTCGGGCAATCTACTGTACCTATATGTTGTTATTCTAAGTGACTGATTTTTTTGAAGCTAATCTTTCTGGTGGACTAATTTCTTCCTTTTGATGGCTTGTAGACACAGCATAGCCAATAAGTTTGATACGTTTGGTATGTTTTCTTTCATATAAAGAATAGATTATTATTAGGAGGCTCATAGCAGACGTACACATTCGGCAGTTGTGTTAACGATGATGCTATGTCGAAATTCATGGTTTTTGAAGTTTTGCTTTGTACCAAGTTTTGCTTACCTAGTTGTGCTGAGCACCCCTGGTTTTACGTTCACTTAGCTAGTTTAAAAATCACTAAGCTGCCAACCCTGGTATGTTTCCTGTGATCTTTGAGGCGAACTAAGATCAGCGCTGGAATTAAAAGCAGCACACATAGCTTGTTCCTAGCAGACAGGGAACGTTGCAGGTACGTTACAGGAACGTTAGGAATATAACGAGAACGTTATGAGACGTTGTGGGAACGTTCCCTTTTTGCTGGGTTGTAAGACCGAGGACTGCTGCTGTAGGTGTACAGTGGACTTATGGAAACTTGACATTTTATTGTGTTTAGCATATCCAGTTTTCTTCTTCTTTAATCTCCCAGGCCCTGGGCAAGGAGCTTCCTCCCAGTACTCCAGCTACCAACAGGGCCAGGGACAGCAATACAGCTCATACCGGTCCTCACAGGGTGCTCCTACTGGGCAGACACAGAGACCCTATGCCTATGAACAGGTACGGTCATGCTGTCATACCAAAGCCCTGGTTAAGAATATCGTCTTTTCTATTGACGTGTTTATAAGTAGCCAGTAAATTCACATGTTTATCATGTTCTCAACAGAGCCAGTATGGAAATTATCAGCAGTGAGCTCCATCAGCAAGCGTTCCACACAGTTTCGCCTCAAGCCATTTCAGCATTCCTCTGCTCATGGGTCTGACTGATAAGCGTGTCGTAGTGCTACTCGGTAGCAAGGTAGAGCACCCAAAATGGATTCGTTGACTTTTCTTTTGCCGGTTTTACGTTGTGAATTAAAACCAAACTGCTTCGGTGGTTGTGTGTCAGTGAGGATTATGATGAATGGAACTCAGTCTCGGCGTTTGACAGGGTTTTGGGGCTCCTGAAGGGCCCTTTGTTTCATTACTGTATGTACATTTCTGTTAATGAGACATCACATATCAAGTCAGTTTGCTAATCAGAAGAGCTGAAGGAGAATATTAAAAGCTAAGTCTTAAACTAAAGTGACTGAAAACGCCACTATTGCAATTTTTATAAACAAGTCAATTTCTGTGCTGATAAATTTCTCTTTTTGACCCTTCTTTCCATTGTTCTGTATTAATCTTTATTAATTTCTGGTTTTAATGCAGGAAGTCATGCATCCCACATTTGCTTGTGTACTTGATCTAAGCAGAATAAGTTATAAGACAAATCTGGCAATATATTCAAATGCAGTAGGTATAAACGTGAATTAAATTTACAATTAGGCATATTTTCCAGACGAAAATTTTGCTGGCTTACTTAGTTACTTATTTTAAGTAAAACACTCAAGATTTTTTAAATTTACCGTACATTATATTTTGTTTTTTTAAAAAGACAGTTTTTGTAAAAATTTTTAAGAACTTATTTCTGCAAACAAGTTCCCATATTTCATTTTTATATAAAGGCTTAACTATCACCAGAATTCAGTCATTTCAGTATTCTTGCTTTTCACCTGTACAGAAGTGCTCTGCATATTTTAACTCACCTGGAACTGGCATTCAGATTGGCCTGTTAATATTGTTAACAGTTTCCACGTGCACAGCCAGCCTTCTCTTCAGTAAGCTCATAGTCACATATGGTGTATTTGAGGAACCTTGGCAAAGCACAGTTAATATTGAGTCAACAGCCGTCGTTGCCACCTCTTCTTGCCTGCCACGTCATCCTTTCTTTGAACATGTGCAGGGGTCTTTAGCAATACCACCGAGTAGAGATCCTGCAGGATCCGTCAGTCGCCGTGTACATAAGAGGAAAAAGAATTCAAATCTCAGACTGCCTTCTGATCTTATTAATGAGGGAATGTTGCTCACTGGTTCTCACCCGATCTCTCAGTTTAAATCCTGTAAACGCAAGGTATCTGCCTCTGTGTGTGTGAGCGTGAAGCTTTTTTTTAACCCACTTTCACTGGGCGTTGTCTGACGAGGACTTTGGAGATGCACGTACTGTGGTTTTTAAGCTTTTTTCAAGCAGGTTTTATCCTGATTCTATAATAATCCTGGTTTACATAAACGAGGAAGATTTTTTACATTAATTTCTGTGCCTCTATGTATGTTTCAATGTATGTACATGTTTGTATGAATGTATTTCATACCCTTGTTAAGCATTTTGTACTTTGCTTTCTTAGGTAAAACTGAAGTACTTTGTAACTTGTTTGAAGTAGTACCCTTTTTTGGGAAAAAAAAATGTGAATTTGTGCATCAAGAGTCATGTTTTGTGTGTATGGTTTCTATTGCTGAATTTCAGTATTATCACCTCGTTCTTCCATGTTCTCCATCCTTACCATAGATACAATTTGATTTGTCATGTCTGCTGATATATTTCTCATGCAGTTATCTCTATAAAGGCAATACTTCAACTAGCAATGACTAGAGTACAAAGGCACAATTAACGAATGTCTTAACCAACAATAAGAAATGGCCTGATTAGCAGAAAGCTAGTTATGGTTAACTTGTTAAAACTAGAGGGATGGATATATATGATCCAATGGACAAGGTCTGTAGAAGAAGGCAGTATCATAACTGTTAATACAAGCTGTACAAACGCATTTGCCTTATTGTTTCAATGATGCTGTGCAGTACAAATAGATAATTTTGTCAATCAAAAAAAGGTAGCAGAACAACATGTATTGCTAATTCAGCATCAATGTATATCTCATAACAGTCAGACAGGGAAATCCTGTAACATCCTCTAACATGTTGAATTTACGTTTTTTTTTGTTTTTGTTTTTTTTTTTAAACATTGATTTGCCGCAGCAACCTTTGGAAATTAGCTTATTGAAATTAAAAATGGTGTTAAGCAAAGTTGTTTGGAAAATGAAGGCTATTAACTGTATTAATCTGTAATAACAATACAAAAGAGGATAGCACAAGTCATCATCATGTTGATGTTGCAAATTAGCTGGAACATTTGTGTTTGGCTGTAAGACAGCTTTCTCATGTTACACACTTGATGTGACAATCGTTGGCTTCCATCGTCTATCTCTGTCTAGTGCCTATGAAATGGGTAACCTATACGTGTTTTAAGTTTTCAGTGGTGAATATGATGTTGTTGTTATTAGCCATTTGGCTGTCCATGTGTGTGTCTGAGAGACAGAGAAATGAGGATCTATAGAAAAATCATTGACCAAATATCAATGTGTATATTGTTATGGATTGCTTGTTTAGTATTGTTTTTCCCTCTATTTGGTACTGTTTAATATACAAGAAATAAACATTGACCATTTTATTGTTCACCTGTGAAAGAACCAAGAGGAATTTTGTGTTCATATATCAAGGATACAAAGATTTACCCACAACTCCTCAGATACCTTCAGCCTTGTATTACACCTCAGTCAGGCTTCATGCTGTGGGCATCTCTTATGATACTTCTCTGTCATATTTTAACTCTTTGGGGGCAAGAAATGGCTGGAGGGACAATGCCATTGTGTCCCTGGAGGATTCCCTTAACCTTCACGTCTTTAGTAAATATCTTATTCACAGAAACGCTGTTGTCATGGCCCTATCATTATCACTATTTATATAACCTCTACCTTCAGCATGCCTGCTTGAAATTTTGACCAGAAATAATCTGTCCTCTCTACCCAGCACAGCAGGGGTGGACATAGTATGTCTTCTAAGATTGTGAGATGTAACAGAAAGTTCCTGCCCTCTTTGTTCTTGAAAAGGTAAACATGGAGTCACCTCAACCCTTCCCTCAAAAAACAACATTAAAGTGAACTTGCATTTTATATTGTACTACCGTTTCCACTTTAAAAATACCAAAGTGACATTCGTCTATACCTGCCACCATACAGTACTGTACTTTATTCAAATCCATGTTTTTGTGTTTTACCAAATTTAATGATAGTTGAGTATAAATATCACACTCAGAATACCCTTTGTACACTGGTGTGCAGAATTTAATTAAAATATACCAAACATGGAAATCAGCTGCATTTTAACATGTCCAGCGACATCCTGCCACTTAAATCCCCCATCCCAAGGCAATACTTTTTGTGCTCAGTGGTTCGATATGCAGCATATTTATACAGATATTAAAGGATAGTGTTGCAGAAACGTTGGTCTGGCTCAGGTCTGCACAAAGCAGCCAGGTTGTTGAAATATGGGCCGAGCTGAAGGAGGTCGTCTGGGTCAAACGTGACCTCTGAGATGGAGATGGCGTCCAGCTGTGTGTCATTCCCCTCATCAGTCCCTTCATCAGCATACATGTGGAGGCTATCGTTAATCAAGTCGTTTTCTTGTTCTCTCAAGGAGCACAACCTCTATGTGGGTGGGTAGGGAAGAAAAAAGGATATTTACAGTTGACAATATGTTCACTTAGCAAGCGTGTCTAAAACCTAAATCCACTTAAAACAGATATATAAAATACAGAGATTGCAAAGCATATCTGCTTATTGTAATGCAATTTGTTTTACTTGGATTTGATCAAATGAAGAATATTTCTCTCTGACCAATGTTGTCTGTTAAAACGAAAATGATGAAATACTTTACTTACTTTGTTGGGAGAAATAGTACGTCTCTCATGCTGGTGTTTTAAAAAAAGGTTATAAGAATCAACTACTATCAACGACTGAAAAAACAGCTGCATTTCATTGATTTGGGTTTCAAAGAATAAAGGGCCAAGCGAACGTAAGTTTTGGTAAACTGGTAACTTTACCAAATGGTAAACTGATCCACCACGCTGTTCGCATGCCAAAAAGTTGTCCTTCAGGCTCTGAGATCGTACGCAGCATCCCTGCAAAGTAAAAAAGGGCACGGTGCAGCAGAATTAAGTACCTTTGCAAAGTGACCGTTTCAACGATTCATCGAATGTGATCTGTAAAATTTGTATCTGAAATAATTCTGCTCCATCTCATTGCTGGTTTCCTTGCAATGCGCTGTGTGGAAAGAAATCTTGAAAACTTGCTTTCTGCTTTGTAAAGAAAAGGAAGAAGAAAATGTATTTCTATCCAATAGAAATATCCATTTCTATCCTCTCAATGGCTGGTTTTGTCCACATAATCATTTTGAACTTGTCAATTTAAAATGCACTCCAGCTTTTAATGTTGAGCTAAAACAATTCATGTTTCTCCTGGGAGGAATTAATGGAATCAATCCTATTTTCTTTGAGCAGTGTGGCATGATTGTCTAAGACCATTTCTTAGTCCATCAAATGCAGAAAATTATGCAGAGCTGGTGGTATTAAGCATTCAGTAATGATGCTCACTGTTGACATATAAGCAAATTCACTTACTTCCTGGGTCATTTTTGTCTGTTGTGATGTATTGGCACCGGCATTAGATATCTCTGTATTTGATATCACTCCATTTGATATCACATTCTTTGGCAGAAAATTTGGAACCTTAACATACAAAGTAAAACTGTAAATGTATTTCGTACACACAATTTAAATGTCATTTTGTGATTTATATTAATTTATATTAAAAAAATATTATATAGAGAGTTGTAGACAAGCTAATTATAATTGTACTTTTGCTTTTGTATTTACCTCACAGTCCGTTCCTGGTGATTCAGTGTTTGAACTAATCAAGATATGTTCATAACCAAAGACATCTGGAAAAGTTGCTTTATCTTTCCCACAGGATACAAACATGACCAATAGTAGCATACCTGTAAGTACAAAGCATTAGCCTAACCTTGCAAAGACATATTTACCTGAAGCTATAGCAGGCTGTGATTACCGAGACATCTCCTATGACCAGAATATTTGCATCTAGTCGTATAGTTTTTAGGCTGTGTAATGTCCATAGACAACTATCTTCACGAACAATTACAGTATGCTGGTCTGTTACTGCATTGTAAGGATTAAGCGAAACGCGGAGTGCAATAAAGAGTAACAGAAGACCAACTAAAGTACCACTAGATGGCAGTATAAGCTCCTGTATTATTTTGAAAAAGCACAGCTCACTACTGATGCTTGCGCACATCAACGTTATGAAGAAAACCATCGAAAATGGCAGAGCAGCATACCAAGTAGCAGGAGCAGGGAAACAAACATGATCCCAATTGTCCTGCCGCCAAGCTTAATGGTGGTTTCCCTGTGGCTCCGGCAGTCGGGAGTCACAGAGCAGTCGCACACCATCACTGAGAGGTTCTGCTGCGAAGACTGCCCTTGTCTGTCTGAGATCTTAAGCAGTACTTTGTGAGGTCCAGCATAAACCGTAGCTTCTTTCACCAGCTTCACAGTCGTCCCTTTCAAAAGATGATATGTGATGTTCATACAATAACAGAACTCAGCTCCACTATTTTAACTGAATTTCCTCTTTTAAGCTCTGTGTATTTAATAAACAGGCCACCTGTTGTGTAGGTAACAGAACCGTGAGGGGAGAGGTGAACACAGAAAAAGCAATGTTACATTATGCACAAAAAACAAAATTATATTCAGAAATCAAATAGCGATTTATTAGGACCTCTAAGAACGTTGCTTATACGTTTCAGTGTGCTTGTCATCTATTCTGTTTGAAAGTCCACATGAAGATCTTGGAATGCCCTATCAGACTGCTGTGTCTTTTTAAAAATCAGCGAACAAGAAACCAGTGAAAAATGAAAATGGGCAGGTGGCAGGGCACTTCAGCACAGCAAGCACACACAGAATATGAAGAGACGTGTGGATGGAATCACTAGAATATTTCCAGCATTACCAAAACTTGAGTCCAGCCTCCACCGGCCTTTGACATCTCCCAATAGTTCAAAGTGGAAGGGGCCGGCATACGGGTCTTCATCGCGGTCGTAGGCTGTGATGTTGGCCATACTGGCGCCATCAGATAGGCACATTTCCAGCTTATTGACAAAAAGTTGGGGCGTGTTATCGTTCTGGTCCATTAAGTGGATGCTGAATGTGGCTGTTCCAGTCATCGGAGGCTCCCCTGTGGTTGAGAGGGAAGGAACAGATTCGATGATGAGCAAATTCCAAAGTTCTGAAGGGTTACCACAACGACAACAGAGCGACACATGATCATGTGACGACCAACTGCATGCACATTCTCAAACCAGTTTGGGTTGCAAGCCACAGTTTAAGAAACACTGCCTTACACAATCACTTTGTAGGAGCGATTCATGCAGGAATCCACATAATTCAAAAGGTTCAGAAACTTTATTTCACTAAGGTGTCTCAAAGTTATATCCATTACTCAGTAAAGGTGAAACTGGTGCATTGACCAGCTCTTGTACGACGGCTTCAGGACTATCAGACATAAAGTTCCAGTCAAAATTCTGAGTACACCTGCTTAAAACCGCAGTTATCTATGCAGTAAGCTTGTAAACTTTCATACTGAAACCTGGAAAATGTGAAATACACACCTCAAAATTGTGTGAGAACTTTTTGGCAAAGAAAGGCTGTTTTGGCAATCTTTGTTGTTTCACATGATGCAATGTTTTTCATATATTTCCGGAAAAATATATAATGTACAAAATGAAAAAGACTTTTCCCTGGTATTCTATTAAGACTGTCCTTTTTCGCTGACTCATTAAGTACCACAATGAAACCATGTACAAGCTATATGAAAGGATCTTAATTATTCTCAAAGAAGGCTGTTTCTAAAGCAAGTTCAATGGATGGATGGATGATCCTTTGCTGAGTTACGCATTAGCTAGCAGTTATTTTAGACATCGGTCTAGCTACATTGTCTTACCACGAAATGCCAAAAAATGGAATGAGAGCATGTTTGCAATTGACTGAAAAGATACTTTCTCAGAAGTATTTTAATAATTGCTAATTTTATGTTCAATAAAAAATTTTAACAATAGCTGCAATACGTCAACTTACAATTCTTAATTGTTTTTGATGAAAATTAAGATTACATACATAAAACACAACTTAAATTATAACTTATAGACTGTGTAATGACAAATCTTATAATATGTAACAATAGGCAATTCTAGTTCTTCAGACCTACCTTTATCAATTGCGTACAGGGTTATAGTATAGGTATTGTTTACCACGTGTTTGGACTCCCTGTCAAGTGTCTTAACTGTGGTAATTTTGCCAGTTTTGAGATCCACACTCACCCAACCCTCAGGGTCTTCACCTTTCATATACCTAAAACAGAAACCAAAAAAAATATGTAAATAATAGCTGTCCACTGCTAAAAATTAAATAATGTTCATTTCAGTTAACGTAGACAACACTAAATAAGAAAATGCAATGACAAAAGGAATGTTTACCTAATGAACTAATTGCATAAAATATGCTTTTCTATAAGGAAAATACACACACACACAAATGTAACGAATACACAGGCAGGACCCAAGTGCAGATAAGGGCTCTTTAATAGTGTTCAAAACAGGTGAGGTCAAAAGTGGAACAGATGGGAGTTTCAATGCTAAAGGGTTATTCAAAACTATGGTCTAAACAGGCAGGGTCAAGGCCAGAACAGAGAGGGTTTCCAGAAACCGGAGGGACATCCAAAACGTAGTCATGGTCATGGGCAAATGGTCAAAATCTAGAAAAACAATTAGCACAGCAACCTCAAAGGATTGACCAAACTCTCAGTAGGAGTAGTAGTAGTAGGTAGTAGGAGGAGGAGGAGGAGGAGGGTTTGAGACACCCAACACCTCGCAATGAGGTAAACACTGTGCAAAGTACAAGTAAAGTTTGGTTTGGATGGTCTGGCTGGCTAAGCTGGCTGGGCTGGTGCATGACAACAAAAACGTGTGTGTGTGTGTGTGTGTGTGTGTGTCTACAATAGAAGCTTTTCATACAATGGCAATGGTCACAATTTCAAAAACAGACTCTGCAATACAAAAACTAATAGTATAATAGCAGTGGACAAGTCTTACACAAAACCATGAGAAAATTTCTTGTCCTTATCCACAGCAGTGAATGTTTCCAGCAGGTGTCCAATCTCTGTATTTTCATGCACGATGACACGTTTATGGAGACTGAGAAACTCTGGTGGGTTGTTGACATCCTCCACGATGACAGAGATTTTTTCCTCTTGGGCTTTGATCATAGCCCTTTGCCCCGAACTGCTGTCAGTGTAATGCACTTTCCAGAACCCTTGAATAAGCCTCTCCTTCACCTCACACGAGAAGTATGGTGCCTCATTCTCCACTCTGATGGACAGGTTCCTCAACGAGCCTTCTTCAAAATCTAGAGCCTGAGGTCATAGAGAACAGGAAAGCTTTGCTGCAATGCCTAATACAATACACTCGACTGCTGCCTGGTAGCTAATGATAAAATATCCATAAATGCATAAATAGTTGTATACTAAACCTCATAATGTTGCTATTATATAATTTTGGCAAGCTCTACCTATTTGATACAGAGAGACACAGAGATGGATTCAGAATAGCAGTATGTCCTGCTCTCTGCTATTTGTGTGTAAGGTTCAAATGTTCAGATTCTTGTTCTAAGACTGACCCTATTAAACCCCCACAATAGTCTGAGAGATAGTGCCTGCTTACATGCTATACCAAAAACTTTTAGAAAATCACCTTCTCATAAAGCTTATAAACCTTACCGTGAAATTCATTTGTAATTTACCTTAACAACAGAGAGGATTCCATCATTAGTTTCAAGGTCAGTTTCAATATGGAAGTTGTTCCCAATGTCTCCTAGTAATGTGTATTTTGCCCTCCATGCTGCGGTGTTCTTTGTGTCTTTGTCATTCACTTGCACACGGAGAATGGTCTGTCCAGCCGTCATTTCCTTCACTCTTCCTGTTCCCTGCAATAATGAGTCGCAAATGACGTTTCAGCAACTGCGTAAAAAATGTCCCTGGGTCATACTCAGAAAATAGGGTCAAACATATTGCAAGCGAGTATGGTGGAACTTTAACATGTGAACCTTTAAAGGCGCAATTAAGTGAGGAAATATGAGGTACCGTGTGACCAATAACAGTGGGAAGGTGGTTGTTCTTGTCTTCAACATTAACAATGACGTTGCATGTGCTTGAGAGACGAACGACTTCTCCACGATCTTTTGCTTCGACTTTGATAGTGTATCTCTGAGCTTTCTAAAAAAAAAGAAACAAAAGATTAATTCTATACCACAGCAAGAGAAATATCAGCCTTCTGAGATCTTATAATGAAGCCAGCAAGGCATGAAGTAATTTTTTTCCACTCAGATTTCTTTGAAGTATTTGAACCTAGTTAGGACCTAGTAGCAACCTCCATCTGCATCAATTACATATGATATGGAAATTATAATCATTATGCCAGACTCTGACACTGTAATAATATAGTAATCAATTAACGGATTATTAAACAGTGGTACTTATTCAAAAGTATAATAATTATGGGGGGCAGCAAAGTGGGTCATACTGCTGTTTCACATCACAAGAACTGGGGGCTTGAGTTCTGTCTCTGGTCTGGGGGCTTGAATCCTGTCTCTGATCTCTGTGTGGAGTTTCCAAGTTCTTCTGATATTACATGGGTTTCTGCTGGGTACTCTACTTTCCTCCCACATGCTAACATGCTAATTTCTGCTAGCTATCCTAAACTGAATCTCTTGTAAATTGACCAGAGTGTACGCTAATTTCTGCTAGCCATCTTAAACTGAATCTCTTGTAAATTGCCCACAGTGTACGCTAATTTCTGCTAGCCACCCTAAACTGAATCTCTTGTAAATTGCCCACAGTGTACGCTAATTTCTGCTAGCCATCCTAAACTGAATCTCTTGTAAACTGCCCACAATGTACGATTGTAAGTATGCAAATGCATGCACCCTGCTATGGACTGTCATCCATTCATGGTGTGCCCAAACCAGACACTCCCCCCTCCCCTCCCCATGACCCTGACCAGAACAGATGAAATAATTATAGAATACCTGTATACCTGTATGCAGTATAAATGTATAAGGTTTCTCAGAATAGAAATGTCACTTGAAGAAACTTACCTCATAATCCAGGCATCCCTTAAAGGAAATTCTGCCATTTTCTTCTATGTAAAACTGTATGTTTTGCGTCATTGGAGTCACAGAAATAATTGCATAGTCGATGATCGAATTTGGGCTGCCTGCTTCGTCGAAGTCCACTGCCAACACAGTCATTATGGATGCTCCTGGGTTGTAAAGTGCAGTAAAAACAATATATATATTTGCATGAGCCTACTGTATTTTACATGATTTCTTTCAAAGCAAGCTTGTTCTTCCTAAGAACAGTGTGACAAAAATGCAATATTAGATTGTATTTAACCTTGATGTTCTGATTCCATGACTGTGATTTCATACACTTCTTGGTGAAATCGTGGGGGGTTGTCATTTATATCCAAAATGTTTATCTCTACTGCAAGTCTGGTGTGCAGAGCCATATTGGAGGTCTTTCTGGCTTCAAACTTCAGCTAGAAGAAGTCATTAAATAAAATGTACAGTTTGTTCAAAATATATTGGGATTATCTATAATAAAAATGTATATATCAAGTAATTTTTCATTTGAAAAGTAATGGCAATTATATCAAATGATGAAATAGATTTAATTCAGATTGTTAAGCTTGTATTCTCTTTAGTTTTATTTTATTTTTTCCAACCTTGAGAATTTTATACTGTTCATAATCAACTTTGCCGTTGACAGTGATGACTCCAGTATCATGGTCAATGTGGAGGAGTCCCTTTGGCTCTTGATCCACACCACTGCCGGTGAGTTCAAAGTTCACCTTGTAATTTTTCTTAAGATCAATCTGGATTGAATGAGAGAACACTGATCAGCCTTCCGCTTAGTATTGCAAAACGGAAACTTTGAGAAAGATTCAATGATATTAACTGAACTGCTGGCTCACGATAAGCACCTAGAAATGAACGGATGGATGGATGGATGGATGGATGGATGGATGGATGGATGGATGGATGGACCCATTGATTGACGTGTTATTAATACAGTGCTATACTCCCGAGTCCATATTTAGCATAAAACTCACATACATATTAATGCAATGCTGATATACCGTGATGGAGTATATTGGTTATATTGGTTTATTGTTGAGGGTTTTAATACAACATGATATGCGTGTGGAGTTTCCATGCTCTCCCTATGCTGCATGGACATCCTCTGAGTACTACAGTCTCCTCACACAGTCCAAAGGCACACAGATGAACTGACATTTCCAAATCATCCATGGTGTATGTGTGTGTGTGTGTGTGTGTGTGCCCTGTAATGGACATGAGTCCCATTCAGATTGTTGTACCTCACCAGTGATACAACTCCAGTCTCCCTGCAATCCTGAACTGTTTGTGATATTGTAAGATGAATGGGTGATATGTTGTGCATTGATATAATAGCGACGTGCTTGTGGAATGTAATGTACACTGTGCTGAAAAAAGAATAACACAAACCCTTTTTATTTTTGCAATAACTTGGTTGATCCTGACCTGATTTTGATCATCAGAAATGCACCTTAAGAAAATTACAAGAAAACGTACATTTTATTTCCCATCACACCTGTTTCATGTACTCCTACTGTACCTTGCAACACAAACAACAAATCTGATTAATGATCACAATGTTAACATCAAAATCAGACAGCAAAGGCAGGCAACAGTCAAGTTGAAACGCTGCCAAAACAAGTCATATAGTTAGAACAAATGTTCAAAGTATCATCCGTTAGCTTTCACACAGTCACGCAACCATTCTGCCAGAAATGACCAAGATAAGCTTAGGATCAACAAAGTTATTGCAAAAATAAAAAGGGTTTAGTTCTTTTTTAAAACACAGTTTAGCTTAAATAATTAATACTGTTGCATACACCAAATGTCTGGATTCCCTTTCTGAGTAGAAAAATCGAAATATGCATAGCCTATGAAAGAAGGATGAACATAGCAAAGTCTAGTCCATACTCACAGTGCCAAGTACATATGGAAACGGGCCAGGATGTTCTTCTACAATGCTGAAGGAGTTTATGATCCAGTCTCTCTTGTGCAGGATTAGGGTGCTTGAAGCCGCACTTGTTTTACCCAAAAGCTGTTGGAAATAGAGTATTTTCTCAGTTGTTAACATTCCAAGTAAACATTCCAACAAAGCATAGCATATCATGTAATCATAATATCTAAGTAAAGACATATTTTGCATCTATCTCGATCAAATTATCTTATCATAAACATTGCCATTTTCTGAAAAAGCAATTCACAGGTTCAGTTAAAACGACAAAAACAAACTTGTGATTTTTACTCGCAAAATATTTGTTATACAAATGAGCTAAGTTATTTCAAGTTCTTTACTTAATTCTGGCTTGTAAATATATGCCAAAAACGTAAAGTGGTTACACTTAGTTCAATGGGCTAATTTTAGTAAAAGTTTGCAGCTGCCCACAAAAAAAAGAGAAAACCAAGTCATTTTAATTTGAACCTAACCAGCGTCTACATGCATGAAGAATTCAAGTACTTTTCAAAAAGACAGACTGTGGGAAGTTCGACAAAATGCAGCTATACAACAGCAAATGTGAGCACTGCTACTTGAAAAGTATTACTATGAATTAGTAACAAAACAGAAAATAATATACTAACACTAAAAGAACACCTTTCTTTTTCTAAGTATTACTGGTAAGCACCTGCCAATGTAAATTTCTGCGTAGAGAGCAAATATATTCTTAGTAATTGCAGGGCTGTGGTGCATACTTTATGTATTCCTCAAGTCAAAAGAGAACTAATCAGTAGCTCTCAGTTCAGGTACTGAATCATTCCACTTGGCTGATGATTGGCATGATGGGGATATCATCACTTAGTTATCTGGGGATATCATCACTTAGTTATCTGGGGGATATCGTCACTTAGCTATCTGGGGATATCATCACTTAGCTACCTGGGTAGCTACAAACGGCAAAAAATGTAGCCTTCTAGATATTGTGGGAATTATATTACAGTAGATCGTTACCACATGTCCATATTGGCTTGGCCAGAGTCGTGTCAGTACAGCATATTATTGCCGCGACCACATTATATCAAAGTTACACTATAGTGACCAGTTTCGGACTTGTAAACAGCGTTCACGTCAACGCCCAAGTCATAACTGCGACCGGGGAAGTCGTATTTTAATGAATGTTGAAGATATATTCGACATTGCGGTAAAAAGTACGGAAGTAAGGGCAAACTTGGACGCCTCTCGTCAGTCAAAGTCCGTAGTTAAAGACCGTAAACGCGGAAATTCATTTGATATAGCGCTGTATTAAACAAGCACTGTGTTTGTAACCCTCAGACGTCCAACTGCACAATAAAACAACCAACGACTGTCACTCAACGTTATTATATCACATACGTCAAAAACAAAATCTGACACCTCTCTGACAAAGGGAAGCATAAAAATATAGTATACTGGAGGTATGAGAACTCGTTTCAAATAATGAATACTGTACTATCAGTATACTGGAGGTATGAGAACTCGT
>JAACJT020000105.1:8710984-8734368 GCA_009936485.2 Gymnarchus niloticus | reverse complement strand
ACTGGAGGTATGAGAACTCGTTTCAAATAATGAATACTGTACTATCAGTATACTGGAGGTATGAGAACTCGTTTCAAGTAATGAATACTGTAGTGGGCTGCCGTAATATAGCCTTAGTATTCAAACATCTGATATAGAAAAAGCTTTTCTCTTACATATCATATTAAAAAGAAAAGAAAACCTCCTATGAATCTGCCACATAATTGCGGCCAGTGAGTTTCTCGCTAAGTGCTGTAAAGAAAATCATAAAAGTTAAGACTCCAAAGTACAACAGTGAGCTTGCTATACCAAAAGTGATTTACCTATTTTAATTCGTTCTAACCGCAATTAAATTTTGAACAATTTTACGTATACAAATGCATGCAATAACTAGCGTGCTTTTAGATTTGGCATTTGACTGATCTTAAAACATATCCGTACTTATAGGTACTTACCAGTATAACAAGGATTGCTATCAGAGCCTTCATGGTGAAACCAGATTTAATGAACTTTAATCCAAATGCTCGGATAATTAGTAGACATGACCCCCGAAACACATTTTCCTGCTTTTTGGGTTAGAATGGAAGAGCAGCTTTGGCTTGTACTTGACTCAGATCCCTGGGGGGATCACTTTTGCGACGTATCGTATACACCTGAGTTCAGCCTTACAAACAAACTGTGCTCCGTGTGTGTGTGTGTGTGTGTGTGTGTGTACTGTATATATAATGCTTAGGCCACATCATAAAAGATGCGCCTATCATAATAAAAGCAGATGCAAGAAAAAAGGTGTCAGAATCATAAGCATCTGATTTTAATAAACGTACTGGCCAATAATTACTTCCGATTAATTTCGGTTGAATTATTGTGTAATGCTCTTGCTACAATGTTGAACAGGCGATAAAACACCATTCGAAATGACTAATTCAAAATGAAATAACTGAGCGTTATATCCACGATATTATGACAATGTAGAATATTGCTGGAAGAGAAAGAAAACCCCGACGAAGTGAAGGTGAAAATTTTTTGAAAGGGTGAAAGTTGGCGGCGATAAATTTTATTTCTGTTTACTTTTGGTTTTAATCTTCACATTTACGGGCATTGGTTCAAAAATGCCATCTAATTGCCAGAGGAATTAGAAAACGATGAATATTTATTGCCTACAAAACTGGCAATAATTGCTAGAATCTAATTGGGGCGGAAATCAGATTCTTCTAATTTTATGTTTTGTAATAATATAAGTTTCAGAATAATGCAGGCCTATTGAGTGATATTTACAGTCGTGTTTACTGTAATATGAAAAAGGTGCACTAAAGTATATTAAAAATGTGATACATTTACTGGAAGTGTAATGACAATACATTTTCAGTGTAATTTTTATTATTTAAATGTACTTCAGTGTATGCCTGCTTTAACACGTTTAAACCGAAGTAGGTTATACTTGTTTGTCAAATACAGTTTTGTGTATTTTTAAAAGTAGATTTTAAGACAATGTATTTAAAACCTTGTTTTAGTATACCTTTTAAAAATACATTTTAAAACACTGTATTTTAAATATGCTAGAGCATATTTTGGCATTATCACACCTTATTTTTATTTCTGAGGATATATTTTAAACTTCGGTTTATTAGCCTTCTTTTTAAAGACACATTTACACTATGCCACTATTTACTATAGGGAGACCATGTGTCCTCTTTTTCCCGGACATGTCCTGTTTTTGAGAGCCAAAAAATGCATCCTGCCGGGATTTCTGAATCACCAGAAATGTCCAGGATTCAGTTTCTGCTTTCTAAAGTCACCATTGCGGTTGCGGGTGTTCATCTGCCCCATGCTACCATCCTGTCCACTCCTTTGAAAACCAAAATATGGTCACCCTACCTAAACTAACACTACATCATTTACATTAATGCAATTTAACTGCTGATCAGAGAATATACTTCATTCAGTGGCTTAGGCAGAATAGTTTTATTTTCTGATGATGCAATGGATTCCACTCCCAAGTGGACATCTTCTCCTTGTATTAAAGTTCGCTGTCTTTGTCGCCTGAAGAAATCCAAAAATTATAATTATATCAGGCATATTTTTTTTCTATCCATCCATCCATCCATCCATCCATCCATCCATCCATCCATCTTCCAGCTGTTAATCCTGGTCATGGTCTTTGGGAGGGGTGCTTTGTCAAATCTTCTTGGAGCAGAATACAGTTATGCTGAAGCCTGCAGGCTGTATAATTGTGGAATGTGGGATTTAAAGAAAAAAAACACTCCATAGGGTTCATGTATGAGAACATCTGAATCTTGCATTTGTCCAGTTTCACAATGTCATGGTTGTGAAGGTATACTGATGACGTATGATAGATCCCATCATATACTGTGTGATTTACACTGTGATTATCAAAGCCAGTGGTTACCAAACTGGGGTTACGAGCCCCGTTGGAAGGGGTGCAGAATTTTAACTGGGAGTGTGTGTGTCTGTGTGTGTGTGTGTCTGTGTCTGTGTGTTTGCGCATGCTAATCTGTGCATGCATGTTGGGAGCACTACGCTGTAACACACTGTAGTAATACACACTGTGATATTGCATTGCATTGTTGTTACTTGTATTTGGGACATCCACTGCGTTTAACGCATATTGACACTGGCTTTAAGTTGCACACCACCCTATTAAACAGGCTATATTACTCAGGGACAGGATCTAACACATACTGAAATACATTCGAAATTTGGTATACAAAACTATTAAAAGGGATTTGCCCCATATTTGATCCTCTGCATATTTTTGATGCTGTATTATCAGACTTTCTTTTACTTAATATTTAAACAAAAGGAATCTAATTAAACGCATTGAAAAATGTTAATGCTTTATCTTACATGGGTCTATTTGTATTTGTCTTCTTATGGCGGAGCAAGAAAAAAAACAAACAAGCTGGATGGCAACACCTCAATAACATTTTGATGCAATAGTGTTTCATAGTGCATCTCCACTACACAGTGGCAAACGGTACACAAAATATTTCCTAAAAGGCGAAAAGCATTTACAGAATATACAAGTTACTTCCTCTTCACACGCCCCTTTTATAAACGCTGACTGGGGTCCTTAAATCCCTGAGTCGATCTTAATTTAAACCACATGAACCAGCTGTGCGAGAGGTTTAAGAACGCGTGTCTGATGAGCTTCTCTTGAATGGTCTTGCAGATAGAACAACTCATGGTACTTTAAACAAACCATCTCCACTGTGCTTAACTGTTGGTAAAAGGCTATTACTGTGAAATACCATGTTTGAATGTCTACAACATTGTGTCAACATTGTACACACAGTCTTGAGAAATGTACAGTGGTTTTTGGAAAACTTGAGAAAAGTATTCACATTTGGCCCAGTGATCAGTTCATTCTGCCTCAGATTTGTCTGGCTCCTCCCAAGGGTTTGGCTCCTCCCAAGGTTTCTTCCTCTTGAGGAAGTTTTTCCTTGCCACTGTCGCCTTTGGCTTACTCTCTGGGGACTGTGAGCCCAGGACTATGTAAAGCGCTTTGTGACCGTGGTTCGTGTTAAAAGCGCTATATAAATAAAATTGAATTCAAAATTGAAAAAAATCCTTACTTTCTTTAAACCTTTTTCATACAGCTGAAAGATTCTCAAGAATCTGCTTACAACTTTTTTCCTTAATCTGGTATGATTCGTTTTATTAAACAAAATAAATCCATAAAAACAGCCATTCAAACTAACAAAGATATTTACTATGAATTAATCAATAGCTGGGTTTATTGTCGTTGTGTCACTTTTAAGGATACAGTGTACCAGCAGCCGTAAAAACATGGCATTATAATGATATTTATGACCCACACACAAATACAACGAGAAAAAAAATGGTCTTCTTTCATACAACAAATCTGCGTCTCTTTCACGTTTAATCTTGGTGATTGCTGCCATCTAGTGTTGCAGCTGAAAAACTGTACAATTTTTTTAATAGCTGCATACATAATATTCGAACAACCAAACTGAGAACTGAAGAGAGCCAGAAAGTAATTACCATTTTACACTGTAGCAACACACTAAAAACGTACATAAAGCGAGCATACACAAACATAAAAAACAGATTTAATCAGATATTCCAGTAATATTGTAAAGACTTTCTATTCTGTTTCAAACACAACAGTCAATTCGATACCTGATCCTGGTTATTTGCTCATAATTGGGTATATTGGGTATATCCAGTGACTCTTAAGAAAGATTAAGGTGGGGGCTGTAAATTGTATTCCCTTAGTGTTATAACACTCCTCAGCGTAATCTTATTATTAGTATTAATGTAATGGGAATTCAATATGTCTGCCATTTCTGCCATAACACTAAGTATTCTTCCACACTAGGAAATACACTAAGGACACAGCATGACAATCGTGAATCATTTGGGAAACGGATAGTTAAACTTGCATATGGTTGCAAAAAACTATTTATGTACTGCCATCCATCCATCTATCTGTTTACTGCGAGAGGAATCCCAAGCAACATGCGGTGGACATGCAAACTGCAATCACTGTGACAACAGCATTTCATAAAGTGAATATAATATCTCATGGCGGGTAACTACTAAAATGTAATTCTTCCTGTGTAAAATATCGATTATTCTTGCTATCCATCTTCCAGCTGTTTATCCTGTTCAGGGTTACGGGATCTACACAAAAAAGTGGAATGCCACTGTAATTTCTGTGCCAGTTCTGTATTTCACCCCAGCGTTTCCTCCGGATGTCCCATGTCTGTGTATAGGTGTGTATTTACTACACACCTATACACAGACAGTATTCGTTCCAGATGTTGCATGGTACGAACACTAAACTACTCTAAGCAGCCATACATGTCTTATGATAACCAATGCCAGCCCAGTCTGTCTACATGCTCTCCTATCACGGTGTATCACAGCTCCGCCTACTTCATTCCCCTCAGACATTCATAGGGGGGCAAAGGTTTACTTTCTGAATGAAGGACGAATACATTTCAGACATTAATATTCCCTTCATCATTTACTACCAAGGCTACAGGATTCACTGTTTCCTATCGCTGTCCATCTGCCTTGTCTTTTAAAACGGGTGATAGCGTGTGATTTTGTGTGGAGGCCTGCAGCTATGACTCTCAGTATTAGGAAGGCAGCTGATGAGAATAACTTCAAATGAAGGAGACAGCCGGGAGTCTGTGACCTTCTTTAATCAGAGTGGAGAGTGGGAGCAAAGAACACTGGGAGCGGTTGGTGAGACAGATATTACATAGCTAACAGATTACTTAAATCAGCATCTTCACGCATATGCAAGCGTCTCATGGTGCTTCTCCATTACCAATCAATATCTATAATGTGGTTAAGTGCTGTGAACCATCTTAGTTGAAAGAATTCATGTTAAAACTCATCTGTTCATCTGGGTATCTTTCTAAAGTGAAAAAAAATACCACAGCTGGCAGACACAGCACACAGTAATGTGAAAAACATCCAGAAATATTTCTTAGCTTTGAGTTTCTGCTATGACACAGAGTGAAACAGCATTGGGGGAATGCCCAAACCTTTTTAAATTCATAACCTGTTTCTGTTGTAAGACAAAAGATGAGAGAAGTGAAGCACAGACAATCCCCAAGCTGGATTCAAGACAGGAACGGACCCTCCTTCAACGCTCCATCATTCATCAAGTGGGAGCTGGATCTGACTGTAGCTTAAGTGACATTGTAGACACACTGGGGAATTGAAGAGAAGGTAGCTAAACTAAGGTGAAAATTGCTTTTAGTCCACAGTTCATTGTGTCTCGGGTTTTAAAGGCCTGCAAATTGACTTAGATGAGAGGTCATGGTTTTCTGTAAATGCATTCCTGCAGAAGAGGCAGGAATCACCTTGTATTTTTATTCCAGCTGCAGTCAGTATTTTCATCCCATCTTTTTTGCATCTGTTCTGTCAGGCCATTCACAATAGATAGGATGTTTAGAGTCCAACAGCAGTTCCCCTGCTGAGATCTTCATTTGAATATCACACACATTATAGCACATGTTCAATGTATGAAGTCTTATTTTTTAGCAACAGTTTCCTGTTGTTTCTTATCCCTCACTGTGTTAGCTGGATTCTCCAGGTTCCTGTCTCATCCATTCTCTACCAGGAGGTTAGACAATGTATTACACAATTTCACAAATGCTACAACAATTTGAATAAGGGAAAAAAATAGCTTACTTTGACACTAAGTACAATTAAAAACTAAAAATGAAATCTCCCACTGATTTTCTATTTCTCTAGTTCAGGATAACGGTGATCCTGGAATGCCCAAGACAAAGGAAACCTATAAACAGGATGACGAAATCCGTCCTATGGCAGACACTCAGAGACGCAACCACACTACGCACAATTTAGAGAGGCCAATTCACCTTTCTGCGTGTTTTTGGACAGGGAAAGTAAACCATCTTACTTGGAGGAAAAACCAAATAAGATGGGCAGAACGTGCAAAGTTCACAAACACAGAGCTAGGAGTAAGAATTGGACCTTTAACCTCAGAGGTATGCAGGTACAGTGCTAATCCCTCAGCCACCATGTCACGACTGAAAGTTAAAGGGCCACAGAAAATGTAGCTATTAGGGTCACAGGCTGTGTATTACTACATACATGCTGTACTCAGGACACTCTGCAGAAGGTTCTTGAAAAGCCCAGAAAAAAACGTACGCTGAAAAAAAAGATGGAAAAATGCTGATATAACACCAAACAACATTCTGTAAATGTTTTTGTTACCAGTTTCTAAACTCCATTTAAAGTAGGATATAAAAATGTATAAAAACCATTGTAACGTGTTTCTTTTGTGGAACTTGCAAGCTGTAACTTATCTATCCATCCATCCAGTGTCGAGCTGCTTATCCTGGTGAGGTGCAGGTCTTGTATATATTTAAGGGAAATATCCTGACTGATGTAAGAGACTAGAGTAACTGAGGAGGTTTACTTAAAGCACTAAAGAATTTTGATACTTCCGCTATCACTGTGATGAGTAATTTAGAGAGTATTAGTCAGAACTGAACTGGTTAAATGTGTTCCGTGACCTCTTTTATACAGGATGCAGTTGAATGGTTGAATAAAGAAGCTGCGATTCACAAGAAGTGGTAATATGATGTAAAATGTACTAGCAATGTTCATGTTTTCAGGCAAGTGTAGCTAAGCTGTCTCTGATGACTTGGGGCTTCTTTTCAAAGGCAACGATATTGACAAGCTAGGAATAAGCACACACTCTACACACACACAAACACACATTTAAGCAGGTTCAAGCACACTTTCTGTTTATGCTCAGAGAACCTTTAGTGTTTCTGGTGTAAATTATGATGGCTATATATAACAGCCAGAAATGCCCAGTCTGTTTTGGGAGTTACATAACAAAATCCAGTCAGCCTTTCTTCACACGAGACATGTGGCAGGGGACACAGTCTTGAAGAGACCCTTATGACTGAGGAGTGTAAATAGAACCTTCTTGAAGACAGAATATAAGAAAAAGCCATGAAAGGCACCTGCTTTCTGTTTCCTCTTTTTCTCCTCCTCATCTTTGTCCTGAGCAAACATCACCACCTGCAGCATCTTAGCTTTCTAATCTCATCCTAATGTTTGCGTGTGAACAGAGGTTTTAGCTTGATGGAACAGAAGAAGCTAAGTCGGTCAGACTTACTCCCGAACCTGCCCGATTTGGCCCGATTTCAATTTCAGGTGCCAGGTAACACCCGAAGAACAACTTGCTGGTTTCTGGTTACACCACACAGATGGATTATATCAGCTGGATGTCTCATAATGCCTAGTAAGTGATTACCGGATGGCTTGTCAACATTTTTTTATGTTCTCTGGGCTTTGTTCGTCAACATTTTGGCAATGATCGTAGCTGTTCACGTACAGTATGTGTTCAGTTCTGAAGTTATGAATCGGAAGTTCACTCTAAGTATTGTGTCAGGCCTCCACAATCAAGTCGGTGTAGTTGAAGAACGAGGGAAATTTCTTTCACATGGAAGTTCTTCTTGACCTTCTAGAGCAATGCTGTTATTCTTGTACACAAAACTGCCTAGACAGCACATTTCCACGCTGCACAGGAAGTGAAACTCTTATTGGTGGGAACAGCCGAAGGATAGAAGGCTTATTGTGCTGTGAACTGATGATCCTTTTTCAAGGACAGAGGTAAACGTGTGTCTATTTGGAAGATGGCACCACCAGTTGTTGTCTGTGGATCTTCTATACAAGTGTGGAAAAAGACTTGGGAAAATTTGCAAATATTGTTATTATTGTCCTTGCCAGTAAAATGATAATCCAAAATAATATTGATACAAATTAATGCATAATGGTCGTATCACGATTAAAGTGAACGATGAAATGGTTGCAAAGGAAAAGAAAGCTGATTCAAAGAGCTGTAGACACACACACACACACACTCTCTCAAACACATACATGGATGCTGTGATACATAGACCCACACATACTAGATACACTAATATTCCTATACACAGTACAAATTAGCATATATGTATGAACTTGTGTAATGTACACAAACTTCTGCTTTATCAGTTCCTCATTTTCTTTAGTTTTCTGCAAATATTTAGTTGTATTTCGCAAGTTAAAGAAGAGAGTCCACTTTGATGGTACGTAGTGCATTCAGATAATCTACAAGCAGAGAATATTTACATAACTGAGTATAATACGCATTGCTACAGGAGGGTAAAACAGTAGTCCTCTGAAGACTTTAAAAGCATTTTAGAACTTTACAAAGTCATCTGGATGGTTGACCACCTCAGATTGATGTGGTAAGTAAGAGTAAGTAAGTGATATGCTATGGCATGATTCCAGCACCAAATGGGCAGCATGTTTTGTGGTGCCGTCTGGCTAAACTCTTATCTGATGACTTGCTATACTGGGCAGAAGACAAGGTCTTACTTGACTGTAGATGCATTTGGTCAAAAATAAACAATAATATAAAAATTGACAGCAAACTGTGAAATTTGCATTTACTGATGCCAAACAGAATTCATGCAATGGTTAAGATGAGGATAACAAATAATGCATTCAATAATTCTGCTTCTTTCACTTCGGCATGGATATGAATCTAGTGTTTTATAATATGCTTCCATACACAGGCATTGTTGGATGAATCCCACGATACTCTCGTAGTTTTGAAAGTTTCGATTAATGAAGTATCAAACGATCTATCAAAATCATACAAAGATCATGTAAATCTTAAGGAGATGTGCATATTTAATTGAGCTTTGGGCATAGAAGTCACCCATTAGCCCAGGAGATGAGAGCTGAGATGGTGTCCCTACTGAGTGAGGCATCAAAGTTTTTTATTTGTGTATCCACGGGAAAAAAAAGAAGAACTCAAAATGATTCGAATGTGAGACTGCCTCTCAAACTGCCACAACTGAACCAAGCTTAACCGAGTACCGCACTAGTGTTTCAGTGCCGTGGCAATGACATTTAGAAAATAATGTCATTGTTATCTCCACCACCGTCTCCGTTATGCTGCAGAGGAGGTGTGGTTGAAACTGAGAATGCCAGCCAAGCTCTTTATATGAGCATGGGCCAATATTTTATCGAGACTGTGGAAACTTGTCACTCGAAAAGCTTGAAACCAAGGCCCTTATAAGCACTGTACTTATAGAAATGGAGTAGATGTTTGGTGTCCCTCTCGATGTCATAAACTCTTCGCAGACAAAGTCACTGCAGTTTGAATACAGACAGCAATTGCAAGATATTATTTATGACAAGTGGTTTTAGAAATTTTGCAAATTATTCATATTCTGATTGGTATGTGTAGGGCATTCAAGATTAACCATTAGCAAAAACTTGAATCATCAACGCAGGACATTACTTCTCTTTCATATACAAAAATAATGCTTTTAAGATGCTTTTATTTGGTATGAGATACTTTTTTTATAAAACCACGAAACAAAACTGAAAACGTTACCGTACGTTTCAGGATTTTCCTGTTATTCAATACAGGCGGTAGATGAATACATGCTGTACGTTACTGAGAACAGAATAAAAGTCTGAGAATCGATTTTCAGCTCATTATCCTCAAAAGCAATATCACACTGCAGTAGAGCTGTTTTTTGGATTTCTGACACATACCCAGATAGTTTATATGTTTTTGAGCTGGTGTTTTTTTTTATTGTGGTAAAAAAAAAATAAACATACGTATGCAAATACAAAAGCGTCAGAATGACTCACAAAAGAATTTGCTCCTGCAGAGTTGTTTCAAAAAGTTTAGTTTTAGCAGTTTTTGTGTATTTCAAAGTCTAAGATAAAATGTATGTATGTATATTTTACGGATATAAACTGTATATATGTGTGTGAATATATATTCAGATCTATATTGCTATAAAACTGTATGGAATAACATTCTTTGTGCATTTTTATTAAATGTGGTCCCCAGCAATGTGTAAGAATTGTTTTGTGTAAGGTTTTCAGCTAATCACAATTTCAGATGATCACTTGAACTTGTTGAGCAACCATGGCACAGTAGTGTAACTGTGTTTGTTTTTCTCACAACCCCACAAATCTACTCGAGAGCACAACACACTCAAATGTCAGAAACACTCAGGGGTAAGTGCTTGTCAAAATTCCTCAGCTGCAAAATTATCCTAATCTATTTCTTGGGAAACATGAATGGGGAAAGCATGTTATGTGCATCGCTTTCTGTCAGATAGTATTGGACTGACGTGAATACTGTTATTATTTTTTTTTTGCTGCACTTTAAATGGCAGAAATAATCCCCTTTAGCAATTGTACATAATCTGTTCTGAAAGCATCCCTCTGGCTGGGTACCATGAAAATCACAGATATCTCCAAATGAGGATTCCGCTACTGAAGTCAGAGCTCCTCCCACACATGGTGGCACCATGGAGTTTGCTAGCATAGGACATGTTTATTTCCCTTCTAACGAGGACTTAAAATTCAACTAATTCCTCACAAGTCATCTCTCAAGATGGCTGTATGCCAAAAAGGAAAAAATAAAGGTCACTTACTCAGTGTTCTGAATAATGCCATAAACAATGCAACATTCATCTGAATCTAGTTACGAAACATGAGAAGATTCCTCGTAACACCATAGGAGTTAATTGTTCTTGATGTTTCTGCATCTACTGACTGTAATATCAATTTTACAATGGATTTCTTTATGTTTATGTGATTCCTAACATGGGAGTTTTTTCACCCGTTGCCTTTTCGAACACATCGTGAATTCAGGTGTGTGTGTGTGTGTTTGTGCATGGTTTCAAGATAAACCAGGATGAGGTTTCTGAAGAAGAGTGTTTTAGATGGTTTCCCATTGATTTTGTATTACGATTACGATTTTCAGCCTCCCTCTGCCATTGCCTTTGGGAGGGACATCGGAAGCCAGATATGACATGAGACATAACCTTACATATGAATGGATATCAATGTTTTTGGAAAGATTACATATATTTCTGCAGCAATGATTACTTGTTTTTGAAAGACGTACAACATAACTGAAGTCTTCTAATGTATATATTTAAATATAATTTGTCTCAGTTTTATGGTTCTGTAATTTGGGAAAGCAACCATTAGAAAGAGAAATAAAAGCTGAACTGTGCAGGCCAATGTTTGTCCTCAATGACAGCAGTAAAGAGTCACTGCTCTGATGACTCGTTAGCAGGCAGAAGTTCCTTTACTTGAGATTTGCTGAAATCTGTAGCTCGCTTTCTGACCTCCTGACGTGCAAGTCAGTCCAGAGATCGGCATGTTAAAAACTATACAAATTGGTAAATCCAAATGAAGCATAAAAGTAAGATGAAGGAACGCATGTACACAACTTGCTATAATCATGCATCATGCAGTTGTTAACGTTAGGGCTAAGAGAATTTTGTTGGTTGGTTAGGGTCTGGCAGTTACCAGTTAACGATATTGTAGAGACACTTCCTGGTGTGTGTCATCAAAAACGTAGACTGGATTGTGTGCATTCACTTGGAATTTCGTTGTGTATTTTCGTTGTCAATACAAAACACTGCGTAGCCAAGGCAGGGAGAATTAGGTAAAATTTGAACTGTCATAACCAGATTCTGAAAAGCACCTAAAATAACAGAAAATGTCGATTTTGAAGCTGAATTAAAGTGTGTGCGATATGAGTATTATTTCTTCTTTCATAAACAGCTCTTTAATGTCGTTGCAAAGAACACGAGCCTATTGTACCAAAGTTGAAATGGCGTGTATCTGTCTCATCGTGTAGCTGGTATAACCGTCTTCACATACAGACGTCCCAGTGGAAAAATGTTAATGGAGAACAGCACATGGTTCTCCATGTTTTTCTGGGCAGCAGATGGTAGAAGACTGGGATTTTTTCCGAACAGTTGCGTGCTGACTTACACACTTGGCTGTGGCACAGTTACCAGCGACACCTCCTGAATGGCACCTGCTTTACTGAAATGGTACTTTGGATAGTCATTTTCCTCGGCTTGCACTAGTCCTGTAAACGTGTTTATATGATGGGGTGGCGGGACCTTCCAGGCCCGGTCAATGCTACTTTCATCTGCTCCCCATTCCCATTCATTATATGAGACTTGTTTTCTCCCACCCCCAACAAGCACACCTAGGCCCTGATGACAAATCCTGCACCTCGTTCTTGCTCTTCCTGGACTCAGCACCTGCTTTTGCCTTCTTCTGTTGGTGTTTTCCACAGGCTGACGGCCAAACAGCTGTCTTTTCCACCCCCCTACCTCTTTAGCCCTTTCTTCACCCTTCCCCTGACTCATTTCACTCCGTCATGTACTCCTGTTCACTATTTTGCCTATGACAAGCTATACGGTGTCATTGTAAAGTCCAAATTCCAAAATCCCACCTCAGCTGAGGTCACTTTCTCTGGGAAATCTGATGTTGAATGTTAATAAGCCAAGTCTAATTTTGATCTGATGCATTATACTGTAAGATTCAGGTATTTCAGGATAAATTTCCAGGAAATTCATGCACAGGTAGGCACCCGACTTATCCACGTGTTCCGCGGTATGAAAAATGAAGTATTCAGTGATAAGTTGGTCTTATTTGGTTATTTACGCTAAAGGGTTACTGAATGGGAGCCTGCAGTAAACAGACCTTCTTTTAAAATAAGCTTTAGATGTAAAATACGAAGGCGTCAGTCTGTCTTGACGCTCCTGCCAACGTAATACATTTAAACAGTCTTGGTAGAGGGTTTGTTTTCTAAACGCCAACGCTTAGCTGGCATGACACTACTGCATATACATATGGCGAAGCTTAAATAAACAAATCAGAGGGACAACAAAACAAAATCAGATGATTTAATATTTTCGCATAATTAATGTGTCATGTAAAATTTGCTATTGTTAATTCAACCGCTGGTTTACACATTAATCTTCTAACTGGAGCCTATCCCAGGCAGCATGGGCCACATGGTTGAGGTCTAACCGGGATGGAATGCCAGTCCATCACAGGGCCCATACATGTATACACCCAACAAGCAATTTAGGGATGCAAATTAGCCTAAAGGCATGTCTTTGGAGTGCAGGAGGAAACCCAGTCATCACATGGTAAACTAATGGGATTTGAACCTATACCCGTTATTCACTGAACTAGCTTAGCACCCAAAGCTGGGTCTTCTGTGGCATTAACCTTTCAGCCACACACATATTTATTTTAACCTAATTCTGGCTCAATGGCACCCTCGTAGCTCTGCGTCTAACTGCCAGTTCTGCACGTGTGCAGTTTGCGTGTTGTTTGCATGGGTTTCCTCACACGATCCAAAAGAATTCAGGTGAATTGCTGTCTCTAGATTTCCATTATTATGCGTTATTGTGCTTCACTGAATAATCTGCTTGGATGGATGGATGGATGGATGGATATTACCTTGAATTATCATTAATTTCCCTTTATGTTATTCATAATCGTCATTTGCATATGAATGATGCATGGCTACACAAAATAGTAGACTTTTTTTTCCTGCTGAAATTGGGTCATTTTCACTTTTCCCGTCACGCTCTACATAGCAAGTTTTGGGATCAGTGTGCAGGGTCACCTACTATCCAGCCCCCCTGGAGCAAATTCAGTTAAAGACCTTGCTCAAATCCCCGACAGTGATATGGGATTCAAACCAGCAACCTTCCGGACACGGACTCCTGTCCCACAGAGACACACATCTCCTCAAAATATACGTGAAAATTGCATATATACATGTACATTTTTGTTTAAATATATACATATAAATAAAATACATACATATGTGTGTATGTATCCATCCATCCATCCATCTTCCAATTGCTTATTCTGGTCAAGGTCACAGTGGGGCCTGGAGCTTAAAAAAGGCAGAACAGGGCACAAGGCTGGGGTACTGCCTAGACTGTAAATGTTTATTTACAGTGGATGAAAAGGACATCTTGACTTGTACCTTGGTCATTTTGGAAATACCCGATCCCCTTTAGCAACAGTCCAGTGGCAGAGCTGTGGCTGCGAAAGGGCCAATGACCTGAGCCTCAGCCCGGTGCATTCCAGCCAAGCGGGGAGGTTAACAGGGAGCTGCATCTAGGCAGAGTGCCAAAGGAGGCGGGCAGGCTGCCGTCCTCCCACGATGAGCCTGAGGAGGATCACAGCAGAGTCACATCTAATTATACACCCATAGAGAGAGAGAGAAAGAGAGAGGGAGAGGAACACAAAGTGAGAGGGAGGGAGAGTGAGCTCTGTGTAGGGTGAGTGAACAACTGTGAGGGTGAAGGGAAGAAAAGAGCGTAAGAGAGAGGGGGAAGGGATAGAGAGAGGGAGAGCATAACGCTGGACGAGCAAGCAGCAGAGGGAGGGGGGAGAGAGAGACATTTAAAGGCTATGTGTTTCAAATCTGGATACTTCAATTTGCTGTGCCATTGCTGCTCCAATGAGAACATTCTCCTTAACACACCTAAGTTCTCACCTAGAGAGGTAAGCCACTTTCGCCTTTATAGTCCTTTTACACTGAGTGGGTGTCTGGGCACGGGCAAGCCAGTCTGAAAAGAAAACCTTGCTGGAGACTCGCAGCATGAAAATAGGGGAAGCAACTAGACTCACAGCCAACCAGCAAGGCTAATCTGCCCCGGGGGGAGGCACTACAGAGACGGAGAAGGGGCACCTGTTTGAGGACAGTGTCCATAAACGGGGACGCGAACCGACACCGCGCAGGTACCGATACGAGGATGGGGACAGTGACAAGAATGAGAACACCATTACTGAAAGTGATGGGGACAGGAAACGTAAGCATAGACATTGATAGAAATATGCCACAGTGACAGGAACCTTCCTGGCAAGAGACGATGGAACATTGACAGGATACACAGCAGGTAACAAGAAAACAAACGTATATAGAGACTAGAGACTGATCGGACATAAACATCGACAACTACGGGAAACAAGATACAGACGCGAACAGCAGCGGAGGCAGCGACGAGGACATTTACAGGAACAGCTATAGGGACAGGGATACAAATCCGAGCCGCTGTCACGTTGCCTATCAGTGGCAGCATGCTATAGCTGCCAGCATCCGCCCCCGTGGCCACCTCCACATCCCAGGGGCTGGATTCTCATCCTGACAGCACGGATGAAGCCAGGCCCTCTCTCGCTTGGCGCGTACAGCTGGCCTAACATGCCAAAACAACGACCGGTTTTAATCATTTAAAGGAGGAATGTAAGAAAGTACTTACTTGGTACTTGAAGGTAATCCCCACGAAAGTTATTAAAATTCTCACTCAAAATAACCAAATGAGCCAGGCTTTTAATTTCCTCTGTCGTCCTGGGCTTTGACACTGTGGTTAGATACTGGGTTTGTTGCCTTCTAATTCACTGCTTCAAATGGTCATAGTTTCCATCATGCCACCTATATGTGTGAAAGTGCTTGTTTACTGGGAATCCACCTTCAGCTGCATGAAAATACCTGTTTATGACTTTGGTGTGCTGTTGTCCTTCTATGTGCCAAAGAAGCTTAAACAGGGCATGACAATCAGAAGACAATCAGCAATAACAAAGCAGGGCATGACTTAACATCGCTTTTTAGGACAGCATTATTCGGCCTTGCTTTTATAACTAAAGAATCCTCTTATGCCACATCCAGGCAAATTTAGATTCTCCAATTTCAAAGGGAGAACTGATTGCTGCTCATGATGGATACTTTAATTTTTAATTCGAATAAAACCTACGGCGTATATGTGACATTTGCAAGATGACTGACTGGTACATTCAGTGCAATGTTTTTTTAGTCAATGTAGAAATATGGAGTTGGACCCATGAGTTAAGTGTGGAAGCGGTGACCCATGACAGTCACTCAGCATAAACGTACACTGACAGAGTATACAATAAGCAGTACAATTTAACAATGGAAGGCGTGATGCACACCACCCAGTTTTACCGATGCCTGTCGTTCCTGGAAGCTGAAGTCACATGTACCACCTGGAGGGCAAATGCTCTGTGAAGACGTAAGGTAATACTAGTGAGGAATCTACTGAGACGTTCTGTTTTTGTATTGCTGCAAAAGCAATAATAATGTGGAAGACACAGTAGAAAGTGATCAACTTCTCATTGTGACACACCATCATCCTGCCAGTCCCGAGATAAAAGATGTTTGAGGAAAATTCTCTCGTCGAAGAGTAGATGCCAAGAAGCTGAGCATGACTGCAGTGGGATTTTTAAAAGCCCGGCAGCTGGTTACCTGGGACTACATTGCATTGGCATGGAGGTACTTTACCAAGGAGAGGGCGTTCTGCTCCTGTGTTCATAACAAACCCCACGCCAGTCAGTGAGGACCCACGATGCCTTCATCGGGTTTATTTTTACAGACATACACTGCTGCGCACAGGGAAAACGTGAAAATAAGACAGTGGGTATTGCTAGTGTCTGATGAACTCCTGCAGGCTGGCTGTACAAGTGTGGTGGGCAACAGGCGGCTCTATCCATGAAGAGCATTGAGACATTATCCAGCTTCCTGTAGGATGGCCACTGGCTGCATCTAAACTTGCTTCTAATCATCAGTGCTTTAATTATTATTTTTTCCCAGCTAGCTTATGAATGTGATGGCTTTACACATCTAATATTTTAATATTTTGGGCCTTTAGTGATTCACATCCAGGTTGTACCCAGGATAAGCAGGTAGAGGATGGATGGATGGATGGATGGATGGATGGATGGATGGATGGATGGATGGATGATTTAATTCACGTAATTCAGCATGGTACCCGGCACCATGAATTGATAAAGGAACTGACTGTGGTGGTGTCTATGAACAGTGGCTGCATAAGGCAGCGACATAAACAAATGTCATTTTCTGCCTTGCATACAGCACGCAGATGGCAAGTTTTGTATGTACATCTGTGCATTTGTGGAACTGTGTGCAAAGTGAGGCGGGAGGAAAGGAAGAGGCGGAGACCAGAGCAGCGAACTGGAACGGCAGAAAGACGTTCTGCTATACAAGGATACAGTTTAAGAAGTAGGGTCTAAATTAAATCTAGATTAATAAGATGAGGATGAAGGTGATAATGATATGGGACAATAGCAGAATGTCCAGTCACATGATATTGACTATTTAGATTGTACTGACATCAGATGCTACTATAACATGATGACTTATTTAAACTTTGACTGACATGGAGAGGTTAGGAAGCAAATTCATGTTTATAGGCTAAGACCAGGCCTTTTGAAAGAATGTGCTCTGGACAGATGAATCAAAGATAGTTTGGCCACAGTAAGAGAACACATGTTTAGAGCAAACCAGAGAGCATTTCAGGAGAAGAGCTTCAAATCTAACGCATTTCAGTGGGAATGTAATGGCTTGAGGTCGCTTTGCTGCCTCGGTGCTTGAAGAGAATGTGAGGCCATCTCTCCAAAGTTTGAAGTTGGTCCTGAAATGGACTTTTCAACAGGATAATAATTCTAAGCACATGAGTAAGTCCACCAAGGAAAGGCTCAAAAAGAAGAAATGGAGGATTATGGAATGGCCTAGTCAAAGAACAGATTTGAAACCCATTGAAATGTTATGGGGAGGGGGGATTTGAAACGGACAGTACATGAATGAAAACCCTCAGACATTTTGCAGTTGATGGAATTTTGCATGGAGGAGTGGTCAAAAATTTCACAGAGTCGATATCGGAGACTGGTGGACAGTTATGCAAAACGCCTACAAGAAGTTATTTCTGCTAAAGGGGGCCATGCTAGCTTCTGAGGCCAAGGGTGTACTTACTTTTTCCACAGAAGAAATCACATCTATTAATATTCTTATTGAATAAATGATTGAAAAAGCAAACATTCCTTGTGCTTTTGTTCAAGTATGTGACCATATTTTCAGGTACTGTTTAAATGAAAATAAAATGTCTGCTTGTCCAGATATGTTGAAAAAGTCAACAATTTCTATAGAGAGTACATAATTTTTCACACCACTACCCCCATCTAAATATCACACCCCAAACATTTGTGCATGCATAAGGCTCTTAGTCAATGTGTTGTAGGTAGTACTTTTTGTTTAAGAGGTCAAGACTCTCAGATGTGTTCAGCCCTCTGGAATTCAGTGGCCACAACCTTGATTATGAGGGCATGGAGTGAATTTTGGGGGACAATCTTTCACTGTCTGCTCTCAGCTACTTAGGAGTGGATTGACAGGAGGGGGAAGACATTTTCAAGAGCATAAAGCAGGCAATGAAGGAATTAAAGAGCTATAATAAATTTTGAATATTGAGTTATATAATCATCACTCTGAGTTACACGCAAGAAAGATTAAGTTTTTAAGCAATCTATTTTCACGCATGTACTGAGCAAACAGGGAATATTACAGGTATGTTACAGGTATGTTACAGGAACGTTAAGAGAGAACGTTATTGGACGTTGTGGGAACGTTCCCTGTTTGCTGGGTATCAGTATTAGTATTTGTAGTCTCAGAAGGATCGGGCAAACTCAAAGGACAGTTTGTGAAATTAAAGATGCAGGTGGGCAAACCCCACTGGCTAAATGAGGGCAGAGTGGAGATGCCCTTGGTGAAATAAAATTGGCTTTAATTCATCACATCTGGTTTACCTTCAGCTGACTTCAGTACCCATGAGGCATTGCTACCTCTGCTCTTTCTCAAGGCCCAACAGAGTCCAGCGGGGATAGGTTTTCATACTCTGAAGGCCTGATGCTCAAGGTTCTTGTTGGGAGACGAACGTCCAGCCAAGACTGCAGCCCGGGTGGCTTTTTTAAAAGCCGCCACCTGGAATCCAGCTTAAGTGAGCATTCATGGCCTATTTATACCCCTTGGTGCAGACGAAGCCGGTCGTGCTGAGACAGTTTTAGTATCCTCCTCCAGGGCGGTTATGGGGTGGGGCGGAGCAGGGCAGGGCAGGGCAGGGCAGGGCAGGGTGAGGATTTAAGTGGGGAATTCGAAATGTTAATGCTTAAAGTTTTGTTTTGTTGTCTCTCCCTTGGTTTCCCATGTGAGGATCACTAGATAGTCACGTGGATTACAATGAAACCTACAGCCGGTCAATTATTACCACTTTTTATACCCTCAGCCTTGCACACCATCAAGATGTACTTTGGTATCGACCTGGAAAGTACAGAATAATACCAAATAGATAGCTGCTTTTCTCCATTCATGAAACAGGAGTGCTACAGTTTAATGTTGTAATGCAATTACTAGCCTCTAGGGGGTGCCATTGCAGAGCAGCTCACCTTAAGTCATGGTGTATCGTGTATTATGATGTTGATTTTTATTCTTAATTCATTTCTCAATTTGAAAGGACTTTTTTGGGATTAACATCAAACTTTTCTTCTGCAACTATCTAGCATATCTATGTCTGCCATGGACCAAAATCAAAATATAGTGCATTTTTGACATTACAGTCTGTACTATATTTATCGGGCAGGCAATTTTCTGACTTTGGTCTGTTCAGCAGACAAAAGACATGCAGACTAGCACATAACCAAGAAGTACAGCTTTGAGTCCTAATAAAATAGCATGCTGTGTACATATTACTTTATACTAACACAAAAGTAAAAACCAAACAAAAAACATCGAGTACCAAAAAGCACAGTGTGACAACTTACACAAATAACAATCTTTAAATAAAGTCTCCATAAGCTACATTAAAAAAACAAAAAAACAAAACTCCAAGAAACAGGTTAAAGATTGGTATATTAAAACGCACAAATTCAAAATCATGTCGGGAGCAGCAGTGAATGACACCCATAATACATTTTTTAAAGCTATGTTTATCATACTGTTTGGACCCCAGGCTGTAGTCTTCCCTGACATGAGTGTGTTTTGCCAGGTTTGACACGTTAGCAGCTGTAGGCTGCGTAATTTTGACAGCTTTGTACAATAGTGGTTATATTAAGCTACTCTGGCTCTATACATCCAATTTGATTAAATACTCCATTCTCTGGCACACTGAGCCTACATTTTTTGGCTTTATTTACTGCTGAAGTACATATAGACAGAAATGTCTATATGTCTATATGTTCCTGTATAAATCTCTCTGACACAGGGACTGCACTTAATTTCGTTGTACCCGTTACAATGACAATAAAGATATTCTGATTCTGATTCTGAAATGAGTGCAAGCATATTAGCGAATCTTAAATGTCAAGGTTTGGTTTTTTTCACATTCTACACTTATCTTCTTGCATATGAAAAAGATCTTACCAATTTATGTAAATCACATGACCGACAAGGAAACTTTACTATCTAAAAGTCATATAAAAGTTCGCTGAATGTGCCGACCACATAAAATTGACTGGTTTGAGTGTGTGTGGTTGAAGGGGCTGCCACGGCCCTGTGTCTGACACCAAGGCAGCCCGGCTGTTTTTGTGTGTGTGTGTGTGTGTGCGTGTGGGTGGGTGCATTTTTGCATATGCAAGCTTGCATGTGCACACATATTCATATGTATGCTGGCCGACTGCCTTGCGATGCGCAGCGGACTACAAGCGAGCAGACGGAGTAGTACAAGATGTTCACGGGGGTGACATCAAAGTAGGAATGAAAGGGTTAAATACGATGCAGAGGCAGCCCTGCAGTTGGCCTTTCACCTGTGATCTTGCAAAGTTATCCTTGGAACAGAGATTCTCTGTGTGAGAGGAGGCATCGAAGGTATTTTCATGTCCGTCTTTGCTGGCCTGCTTCTCACATTAATTATTTAGCACTGTGTCTTCTGTATTGAATGATTTTTTTGTATATTCAGATTGCTCTTCAGACTCCATTAGGTGTACAGCGTGTGTAATTGTGAGAGCAGTTCAATACTTTTTGCATTCAGAAATGGAGGTACTCTTTAAAGATGCGTAAGACTTTTCACTGGTAACTTTTTTGTGCTCTTTTGGTGTGCTTGTTATGAAATAAAGCAGCTAATGGCCTTTCACAAGACCTGATTTCAGTTCCTTTTCTAAAATTTGAATTTTTTTGTAGAATATTAGAATATTTTTAAACATAATATTTAAACTTTAAGTATCGTGACACCTCATTGACAAAAAAAAAGCTTTTTTCAGAACACAAAAGATAATGCTGTAGATGTGTATTGCATATGTTACTTTTGAGCTCCTTCTGCTATTTAGATAACTATGGCATTTTGACTGTATTATTATTAAGAGTTTTCATTGGGTTGCTATGTTCTGTCATTCACAGTCAGCAAAGCACTGTTTTAATAAAATGTCCAAATCTTCACTAGCTCAGCTGTAGTTTGAAATTAAAATGCGTACACAGTAATGAAAACCATACTAGTGAAAAACAGACACACGACTCGGCACAAAAACACTGAGATTTCTTTGCCAAAACATTTGCCAGCTGAGATCCATCCTGTATGCCCACGATTTTAAAGAGGTGAAAGTACGAGTGAGTCGTTTGGCTGAACAAAAATGCCCAGACAAAAAAGTTTAGAATACAGCTCTGTTTAACCAGGCCATTTCATTACGTATTTCCACTGGCCGTGATCCAGATGTCAGAAAATATGTACGCACAAGAGCTCTCCCACTTAATGCTGATACCTTACACAAAACCACCACTGACTCCCATCATTCCCTGTTCTGTCTGCCATTGTGTCACTAATTTACTTTCTTCTGATTCATCATAACATGTAAAAGAGTTAATCCGCTTCTATTCATTCACATATCTGACTGATTACAGGAATAATACACGTTACGCACCTCACTTAAGCACACAGTGTTAGCTACTTTCCTGAGACTTGAACTCAGGAAAGTGACATTTCTCACCGTAAGCAGTGGTTATTATTGCTTATTTGTTTGCCAGCATTGATTGGTAGTTGAGGATACTCCCACCCACCACAAGTCTCGAAGTCTCATTTAGCTCCAACATTAATTGGTAGTTTAGGATACTCCCACCCGCCATGGATTTTGAAGACACATTTGTCCCTATCACTAGTAAATATACCAGATCTGTTGTACCTTCTATCCATCCATCTTCTGACCACATATCCTGGTCAGGACCATGTATGGGCCTAGATCTTATCCCTGTCAGCCCAGGGTACTACACCAAGGTACACCTTGAACAGGATGCTAGGTCATTACAGGGCAATCTATCGCTCCTGCCAGTTGCATATCTTGCTGTACAGATGTTAATATTAGTATCAAATTCCTTTGACTCAAGGAAGCAGCTCAGATTTGCTGTGGAATCATTTGGAGTTCCGTCACATGACTTCTCCCCATGGTAACAGATTTACAGTTGATTCACAGCTAGATGCATGGGCTGAAAACCTCCTGCCAGAACTTGATCAAAATGTACCTCCCTGTCATGAAAAGTATTTTTAGCATCACTGTTCTTGGGAATTAGCCTTAAGTTCCAAACATTGCATGGTCATGTATGTTGTTTACCCTGCAGATTACACGGATTTGGAGACTTTTTGAAGTGCAATGGAGTGAATACAGGCAAAGCCAGGTGAAACATTTCTTTTGGCAAGGAACTCTAAACCGCCTTCTTGATTAAGGAATCAGAATGTACTAAACAGTCTACTTTGTTGTTATAGTGGAAGAAGAAGAGGTTTTGATCTGAAAGGTCACAGACTCCCACTACAGTACTCCAGAGGAAAGTTAACTGTTTTAATGGTTACGTGTTATGTATCTGCTGATAAAGCTTCAACACTAATTATTTTCATGATAATCTTTTATTTCAAGGACATACAGCCATTGTCTTGTAGTTATTTTATTTTTTTTTTTTTGAGCAGTAAGATGTACAGTACCTCTGGCACACTGCTCATATAGCTGAATTTTGCATAAAAGCTTTGGGTCCACACCTAAGAAGCTACCACAACCTGTCAGACAGGTTTGACTTTAAAAGTTTATGGAGCCGACTGACCTCTGCAATTCAGCAGTGGGTGATTATGGTGTGTCACCTTGCTTCCCAGGTCCTCTCATTCCAAAACCAAGGGTATAAATAAGAAGTTGGTCCTCCTTTGCCTCCACTCTTTGGGAAAGGCTTTACTCTA
>JAACJT020000105.1:8605348-8710584 GCA_009936485.2 Gymnarchus niloticus | reverse complement strand
TCTCTTCAGTATGACCCAATCTGCCACCAGTGTTTGTTGCTGGAGAATGCATGGCTGTGTGTTTAATCATACACCTGTCTCAACAATGAGTATGGTTTAATAACCCAAGTCCAAAAGCATGCATCAACTTGCCTATCTTCCATCTATATTTATAAAATTCTGTTCTGGCCCAGTGTACGGAATAAACTATGTGATCAAAACGTCCATTTCTTTGTATTCTTGACAACTACTACATTAAAATTTGGAGAATGATGGCTTGTCTTTGGATATGAGGAATCTGGTGTGTAACAAGCATTACTGTCAGTGCTCATATCAAGTCATCAACCTTATCTAGTAGGATGCTTTTTGGGTAGGGGATCAACAGTCGCATCTGCAGGCCAGAAAAGGGATTACCAGTCATCTGCAGGCCAGACAGGGCATCAACAGTCATCTGCAGGCCAGACAGGGGATCAACAGTCATCTGCAGGCCAGATAAGGGATCATCAGTCGCATCTGCAGGCCAGACAGGGGATCAACAGTCATCTGCAGGCCAGACAGGAGATCAACAGTCATCTGTAGCTCTATGGGGTCTGTTTGATTCAGGAAGTATTAGTCTTGGCCGTCAAAAGGGAAAAGAGTAGTTATAAAGAACTTGTCCTGAGGGATGACAAGAAAGAAGGAGAAAAACGGTGATAAGGAAAGGGGCAGGCATGGTACAACAAATTATGAAGATAAACCAGTAAGTGGGCAAGGGGATTGAGTGGCAGGTGAGAGAGCTAAAGAGTCACGAGGTCCTAAACGTCTTAACCCTACACAGACGCAATAATGCTGTTTTTCATTTATGTTTACGCGTGTATGAATTACGTTTCCCTCTTTTTCAGCGAGTGACTCATTATTCAGAGAGAAGTGGTTTTTTCCTTCACGATGTCACGGCAGACAAAAGCTGCTCTTCAACATCCATGCCTCCAAGAAGCACATGTGACCTAAGTGTCCACAATCCCTACCCCAGGGTGCACAGATGAACCGCCCTCCTAGCCCGGGTACAGAACGCCTCCCCCCAAAAAAGAGGGAACCCAGGCAGATGACAGTCGTGTCCAGCCCCCCCGAGAACTGCTTCAAGGTGCCTGCACCCTACAGTGCACCATTCAGGGGGAAGTCCACCAGACAGCCCTCATCCTATACTGAGCACCAGCCCTTGGCTCCCCCCTTGACACCACCCAAATTCTCTTTACCCTGGTACACATCCTATCCTTCCATAGCACCAAACCCTTTTGCCTTTGATCAAGATGGCTTGTCCACATGGAGAGAGCTCTGCTCTGGGACCAGTCACGCAACTCAGTCAAGACACTCGCACCCTAGGTGGGTCCATGCTCCAACTGCATACCCACTAACAAGTTCCACCTCCCAAGGATTGGATTACACTGCTAGTGATCCGTTTGCTCAGTCTGACTCGCAGGTAGACCCCTCCGGCAGGGCATCGGCACATTTCGGGATCCTTCCCGTAAACACTAGGAAATACGGGAGGCCTAACGGATTCACTTGGAGGGAAGCTAGGAAGGAGGATAACCACCCATGCGACGCAGGACAACTGACTTCTCTGGCCAGCAGTGAGGGGAGACGCCTCATCACTCAGGGAGGGCCAACTGAGGACTGCCTCACAACTGGCCGCCTAGACTCAAATTCCTTGAAACAAGGCAAGGATCCCCAAGCACAGTTTAGCACTGCCTTCCATGGCAGGGAACCCATTAAAGCTGAAGACAATCGTTTTAATTCCCACAGGCAGGCATGTGGACCACACAGTCTGAACCATAAGTCTGCCGATGCCCAGCAAAGCCATCCATTCAGAGCACCACATGGACATCTGGGGCTCTCCACCGCTACCTATTCACAGGACCTGCAGGCCGACTGCCTGCTGCTGGTCAGGTCTGAAGATGGGCCAGAGACCAAGCAATGCTGTAACTCCAGGGATCCAATTAGGAAGCTGCAGCTTTCCAATGCCTCGGCCCCCTTTACGGGGGGTTCTCTTGTGGAGCTCAGTGGTGGGCGACTGAAGAGGGTGGAGGAACTGCAGACTGAGGACTTTGTCTTGTCAGAGAGCATGCGGCCTGGAATACGCCTCACCTCCTGCAAGGTGCTGTGCATCGCCGCCAGCAGCAATCCAGGGTATGCAAAGCTGCAGGTTCTTCTGGCCGACCGCCTCACTCAGGTAGGCCTGCGCGTTACCGTAGCACTGATACATCACGTAGGCACAGCATGAATTCATTGTATTCCTCAGGACAGCAAATAATGTTATAGTATATCTGTTTGCATGCCATTAAAACAGCGGCTATACAATTTAAATGTATCAATTTATAAGGTGAAGAAAGCTTTGAAACAGTCCTGCTGTCCTTTATTTACTTTAAACATTCACGGGACTCATTTCTCAGAAAGCATTTCAAAGCACGGAGAAGAACCACACGTTTACACGGATTTATGTCACTACATCAGTTTCTGAAGAAATATTTATGTTTAGCGCATTTTTCTCTTTCTTTGTGTATAGATTATCCTATTTTCCCTTTTTTTTGTGGGACGCTCTGACTGTGTGTATGTGTATGTTTCCCCAGGAGTTACTGGAAGTCTCGGTGGAGTATCCGTTCTTTGTATGCGATCAGGGCTGGTCCTCCTGCGACCCGCAGAAAACAGCCCTTCTGTATGCACTCCGCTGCCGGGAGATTGCTGTTGGGGATGTGTGCCTCGCCCTCACACCGGCCCCTACCCAGACAGTACTACCCCTTGGGTCCCCGGCTGAGCCCACTGAAAGTCCCCTAAGCCCTCTCAAGCTTTCAGGACAGCCCCGGAAAAGGCACCAGTCAGCCCCGGGGCTACTAGGAGCAGATGGGTCCCTCAAAGATTCACCTCAGAAGTCAAAGCAAAAGAAAGAGAAATAGTTATCCACATACTTCCTCTCCAAAAACTCCAGCTTGGCCATTCTCTCCTGCGTGTATGTATGAAAGCTCTCTTACGCTTCATCCAATTCCCTTACTCTTTGCACACGATTCTGTTGCTCCTCCCCAACCTACACGGCCAGGTAAAGGGATGAAGCCCCGAAGCACAATGGAAACTCAGGATTAAGGCCTGCAAGCAAGACGCAACTGTTGGAATGTATTGTGATGTCTTGCTAAGGAAGCAACTTTTTGCACAAAACTGGAAGTGGCAGGGAACCACAGGGGTGCATTTCAGCATGCAATGACTGTACGTTTCTCTGGGATAAATGCAGAATGAATTAACTTTGTTAAAGGCATCAGTGAAGTGTTTCATATGTGGTTTATACTCGTAATCTACTTTTAAAATGTTACTGATGTCATGCAAAAACGTCAAAGTGATTTATTTATTTTCGTGCATCCCTTTTGATGGTTACTCACTATCGATGCATTTATTCAGTCAGAGTGGCTGAGATAAATTTACACGGCTGTGTCAGTGCGAGTGTACCGGCAGGTGTAAGTACATTTAATATTTCACTCCCTTCTTTCCCAGTGAAACAAAAAGGAGAATAAAGCAACGTTTGTATTTTTGCTTTCGGGAGAAAGTGTAGCATTCGCTAACGCGAAGTCAGCCTCAGCCACGATGCTGGTGCTGGTCCAGGTCCAGTGCTCTGAGACTACATTTAGGCGCCTTTTTGTACTCATGTGCATCAAGGGAAATAAGCTTAGAATTCAGGGATGGGAGTCCTCGGTGGACTCAAAAGAATTTTTCTGTAATGTGCACTGGGAAAATGCAATTTTGCATTTGAAAAATAAAGTTGTATATTTTTAAACAATGGATCTGTATAACTGTGTTCGATATAATAAATAAACAAACAAATAAATAAATAAATAAATGTTTGTATTAGTTTTTAATCCAAAAATTAATCAATAGTGGTAAAAAACGACATGCGAGGTTACTTTAACAAAGAAAAATTTAGGCTTCGATATTTACAGCGCACTAAACCTCCACTTCGTGAGTGTGTACCCTGCGATGGGCTGACATCCCGTCCAGGGTGTACCTAATCCTTGTGCCTTGGACAGGCTTCAGCCCCTCCATGAACCTGATAAGCGGTTAGAAGATGGACTGATAGATAATCTGACATAGGCATGTATCGACAGAGAGATGGAACTACATTTGTTTCTACTTTTTGACGCTCAGTACTTCCAACTGTACAAACATGAATTTTCAATACATCACATCAGCCACTAGGGGGCAGTGTTTTCACGCGTTAGAAATTCTGGAAACTAATTTGCACTCTACCTAACGTCATAAAATAGTTACCTATAATGCAATAAATATGCTCAAATATATATTACAAGCAAAACGTACATGGTTTTATAGTGTATCGTTATCACGTGTGCTTTACACGCAGCAGGTAATGGGTTTACGCACCAGTAGAACCATGCATTGTTCTGCAAATATTTGAATTGCCTATTTATTTCTCCTTTTTCAATCGCTGACATTTCTCCCACCGAAAATTCCAACAGTCCAAACTTTTTTCTCTCGTGCCCAGCCTCCCACAGCAATAGGAGACAGTATTTCAAGGACGGCCCATTCAAATTTCTCATTCTTTTGCAGAAACTGCAAATGTTAAGCACATATAAAACAAATTCAAACACATTTCCCATTGCATTGATGCATTTCTCACTTGACTCTGAGACGTTCATTAAAACAATCTCAGTTACACATTCCTCACCCATCTTTACATTCCTGTAGTTGATCATCAGTTTAATTATTGCATGCAAAACAAGTCAAGTCTTGTTTTGCATGCAATAATTTGTGTTTTGCATGCAATAATTTGACTTGACAGAAGAACACAGAGGACAGAGAACAGGTAGGTATAGAGGGAGGGAAGATCAATGGCATCCAAGAGTGTCCAGTGAAATATGGGCCATCATTGAAGACCTTGTAGTCAACCGTGGCACAATTTATCTATACTAACTTTTCTAATTATTGCTAACTGGTGGTTTTTTCTATCATCTCTCCAACTGACTCTAGCCAAGTGTTGAGAAATTAACTCATTGTACTGCTGAATGTTTCCAATGGCATTTAAATTCTAGTTTCTGGATGTAAGACCAGCCCAGTTTTTCAAGATGTAATTTTTGGGGGAAAGAAGTCATCTTATATTCAGACCAATATAGTAATCAGGTAAATTTGAGATGCTTACCAAAGTTTATTTTGATTATTTAGGTTAGGGATATCTGCTAGGCTGACAGGCAGACTTTTAAAATCAAAAATACAAGTTAACCACAAATTTTTACTTCAAATCATTTCTTTTATTACAGTTAATTTTGGAGCTTGTTTTAATCTCAGTTTAGCTTTCATGTCACATTTAATTTTGTTTTAATTTTGATTAACAAAATGCTTTTGTTGTCATTTTAGTTTCAGCATTCGTTAATGATAATAACCTTGCATCAGGGGTATTGAGCTGAAAGGAGCCTCTCAGGTCAGGGAACAGGAAGAAAACAGTGCTTAATGATCTTGAACAGTTCAGGTAAAGTTCAGGAAAACTTCCAGACCCTTCATCTTCTAGACATTTCATCATGAAACAGCAAAGCTTGATGAAGTACATGCAATGTAGAAATTTAATAACTATTACAATTAATTACATTATCACATTGTAAAAAAAATAATGAATTTGCACCAATCGAAACATTTACATTGGTGTAATTAAAAGTGTCATTTAATAAAATAAATTCACAGTCAAATAGCTGGCTTTTTTCCACACCAAATTAATCTGGATCACTTAAATATGTTCCAATACTAAAACCACCATTTAGGCTGAAAGCATATGATGAATGGAGATATTTTAGCGGAGGTATTATTCAGCTATAACTCTGGAGCACAACACTGAACCGACACATTGACATTTCTGCCCAGTCGATGCTGGAAAACCACCTTATTATTACTCCCCAGTCAAGATCGTACTTTAAGTGCTGCTAGCCTTCCATATTATGCAACTCTGATACATCTAAATGTATACCTAAATAGGTGAAAGATGTTAGCGTTGATCTTTTTGCGTTAGCCTTCATTAACAACTTATGGACTCAATAACAAGTGTGGTGCAAAAAGCAGCCAGGTTTCTGAGGTGTGTGGTTGACTAAGACAGTTGGGTGTGAACGTGACAACCGGCTTGCCGTTGGCCCTCTCGTCGTCTGGCGGAGGTGCTGGGCCACGGGCCTCGCTCCAGGTTCTTTATCCACGCTGCCTTTAAGCTCTTGTACTCAACATTTAGCCTCCACCCCTGCACTCTGCTGCTGGAGGCTGGCCAGTAGCTTTTTGGCAAACAACGGCTCAACCTGCACGAAAAAGCGGCACGTGATAAGATGCTTTGCTCAAAAGGTCAGCGGGTAGCGTTACGGCTGAAGATGGTTTTACGTCAAACTGTTGCAGAGAGCCTGGATCCTATCCCAGAACACAGAGATCAGCTTGGACAGAACGCCAGTCAATCACAGGACATACACACACATGATCGCACATTAAGGGTAATTCAAAGACGCCGCTTTGCCTAACTACATGTTTTTGAAGTACTTGGAAAGAATAGAGATGTGGGAAGAAGGTGCAAAAATGTACGAATACCCCGGTTAAAAAAACACAGGCGTGAACTGTTAGCCACAGTGCTTTTTTTTTTTTTTTTGTTAGACTACAAAGAAGTTCAGAAAATCTGTGTTCCGACACACAGGACTGACCGGATGAGCAGGGACATGATACGGCTCTGGCTTCTTTTTTATGGGCCTAGAGTTTAATCCACCTGCCTCAGCTGATTTATTGGATTTACATCCACTGCACTGCAGTTTACAGCATGACATTCTTTCGCCTTCCATACATACATCTGTTTTGTTTTACTAAATGGAAAAAAACGAGAACGATGTTTTTTTTTTACATGTAGGAACATAGAATATTACTATTTAGAATTATACTTTTAATCTTTATATCAGTTGTGTCATAAATAACAAGCTCGGAATGTTACTCATGATACGCACATTGGCTATTCGTTTAAGGACTGACAAAGAAAGGTGTCTCGTAGAAAACTTTCAGGTTTTTGAATTGGAAACAAGCAGTTTGAGTAGTACAGTGCTGTTATACTTCAGCACAGCCAGCCTGACCAACCAAACTAGTTTTACCAGCCGTGCCCAACCTACTCCTGGTCATCATCACCCAAATACTAACCAGCTGTGCCTTGTTAAGTGAACTTTACTTTTACGCAGCAGTTTGTTTTCCTCATTGCAAGGCATTGTGGGTCTACACCCCCTACTAAGTGTTTTGTTAGTACTTTGAAGTCTGTGAGTGTTTTATCTTTACTAGTTCTCTGACTTTGCCCTTTGCCTGTTGTTTTTGGAAACAGTTGCCGTCATGATTGCTTTTCTGGATTCTGACCGTTTGCCCGTGACCACGACTACGTTTTGGATGTTTTTTTGGCTTCAAGAAATTGTCTGTTCTAGTCTTAGCCTTGCTTGTCTTGCCTCCTGTTAACAAGTCTTACTCTGTACTGCGTGCGTGCGTGCGTGCGTGCGTGCGTGCGTGCGTGCGTGCGTGCGTGCGTGGGTGGGTGCGGTACAATAGCATTGTGTAGATTAAATGTCTTTTCAAAATGAAGTTGTTTTGTGTTTGCTTTCTAGGAAACGGCAGCAACATTTCAAGGACTGCGTTTGACAAGCTGAGCAGAACTGTGACTCCAACTCAACTCTGGGTGTTTTGACAAACGCATGCTAGCAAGTCTGTTTTCATGAGGTTCTTGGTGGAAACACATGACACAAACCACCGACAAAAACAAGCCTACAGTCCATATAAACATGCAAGTGGGCCAGAGACTGAGAATAATTATGCAAAAACACAGAACGGCGTGATAAGTACACATCTACTGTTTAACAGAACGAACTGGATGCTACAAGCTGCCCTTAGAAAACAGAGTACTCACACGTGCAGTTATGAGTTTGTGAGCTGGGCTCTTGTTTGCCTCTGGAAACTCCTCCCCAAAACACAGGTCAACCTTGTAACTGGGCTTTGGACCATGTTCCCTCAAAAACTTCTCCAGCTCTGATGATGGGATAGAGGAACATGAGCGATGAAACAGAGGCTTAAAAAAAAAATCAGAGCTTCTGAGAAAATGAGTGAGTTAAAGTGAGCATGAAACTCTACAGATGAGCACCTGCGAGGAGTCACTCCAAAAGTCATCCCATTTACCCCATAACCACGAGCCCATCCCTCACTCTCTTCCTCTTTTCCCCTCTTTCTTCACGCCTACCTTCCAGAAGAATTGCCATGTCCAACAGCTTGCACGTCTTCTCCCGCTCCAGCTTATTGGGCCGGTCGTGTCGCTGAGCCAGTGGCCCGTCCCAGTACACACGACCCTGACAGAAGCGCTTGGCAAACATGCCATCCGGAGCCATCCACAGCAACACGCCACGCTGTAGGTGCGGCAGGAGACGTTTCATAGCCACCGCCGCGATGGGTGAGGCGCAGGCCGCCGTGGGTGGCGGGAAACACAGTGGCTCCACCGCACTGGGCCCGTAGATGCTCTCGTTCTCCATCGGGAGCAGACCGTGCAGGATCCGACAGCCCTCTGGAGTGCTGGTGGTGAAATCCCGCACCAGACAACCGTTGTAGAACAGCCGTACCTGCAGACGAAAGTCTGGGGCCACGAAGGGCAGTATGATAAATGTTACTGGTCCACCAGGAGATGGTTGACCTAGTCTTGTGGTCAGAAGCTTTCGAGATCCTTGACCAAAATAAACTGCTTAGGAAAACTATAAATCTTATCCAAAAAAAGTTAAGACTATAAGATGGTTTTGACCACACTGATTTGAAACTTTCAATGACACTCCTCTTCGTTCATCCTTAGCTAAAATTTTGCTTTTAAATATCCAAGCCAAGGAAGTCTGAGGCCCTGTCCCAAATGGCACGCCTGCAGCCTTCTCCGAGTGCGCACTTTGAGGACGTGTGATGACGGGTGCCAAGTACAGATCTGGGATGAGCGAGTGCTCAGGGGGCACTTGCTTTTAGCGGGGAGGATTTGGGACGCTTCCTGCATTACGATGTTATGCCAATACCTATGGTGTAACCGCACAAAAAAGTCTGGCTGCGCCCCCTAATTACGACTTTCTCTGTCGTTTTTTAAATTGCTAATATGTAAAGACAGGAGAAGGGGAGATGCACATCAGCCATTACTATGGTAGACACTTTACAAACACACAAGGCTTCACAGTACAACACAAGGTATGCCACTAATTACTACAACCACACTACATCTCTGCAGTACACAATTACCAGATTAATAACACAAATTTACACACAATACAACTATATACAAACCCCAGTGCATGCAGTTGGTTCACCCTAATGGCCGCTACAGTACGTATGTGTGGAAATTAGCCATCGTTAAGGTACCGTGGCGATATCAAAGTTCTACTGCCATACATGTCAACCTAACTGCAGTGAAAACAGTGAGATTTGAAATGGAAAGCCTGTATATTTTACTGAAAAGTCTAAGTTTTGGCAGTCAGGTGATGGTACCTGTGATTTGGAGAGCTTCAGGATAAGGTACATGCACCATGGAAGCGTGGGCTTCAGAATCCGTCACTCCGGGTGTCGGCCATGAGCAAAACCCGACCGTCATGCTTTCCTCTAAAGAACATGGAGCAGAGATCGAACTGGTCGATATGCCGTCATAATCTACACCTCACAGCTTTTATCATATACTAATGACAATGATTCAGTTCTTCAAAAAATACTCAGCTAAAATTTGGAATTTATTTAAATAGAGAGTTTTCCTTGAGTTAAGGGTCCAATATTACCCAAGCACACAGCAATTATTTAAGAATTTTTTTTTTTGCCTACGAGGTTTGAACCACCGACATTCTGACCACAGACACGAGGCACATAATCCTCAGAGTCACAGAGAACCCCACAACCATTAAACGATTAAACATGTCAGGTATAGCCACTCACGAAAGGTACACCAGTGATTTATAATGCATTTCTGGTGTTGTTTATTGATAGACCTACTTTTTGTGAGACCTCGCACTAGTCAAATCAGAACTTACTCCTCTCATTAGAAGTATTCACCTAGTACCTCTGACTAAGGCCACATTTTTCAGGCCGCCATACCTGCAGTCAAGCACTTCCTGGCTCAGTTGAGGTTAGAAACTGAACCCATTGGTACAACAGAAGTTTCCTATTTACAACTTGAACCTATGAGTTTGGTCAGAATTTGTAATCCAGCAGTCAGCGGTCACAGCGGTCAGCTTCTCACTCTGTGAAATTAGGTTACGACGCCACTAAACGCAAACAAAAGCAGCTGTAGAGAACAAACCCATGAGGGTTTCAAACATACGCTTGTACTCTGGTAATGGAGTGTAAAGCTAATTGTGTGGTAAAATGAAGCGGTGAAGTGTAACATTTGTGGTCCCGTTGTTGTTCTGCAATTACTCTATTCCTCAGTTCCTGATTCAAACTGCCATTTTTAATTGTTCAGGATGGCTTGCAATATTCCTGTTTCTTAACGGAATTTCAGTGGTGGGCAACAGGAATTTCAAAACTTTGCGACCGTCACAGAGAGGAGCGGCGTCCCGCTATGACTGGGCGAAGCACTGATGCACTGACCGTAGCTTGTGCGGATGGCTTTGTTAGCCAGCTGGGCGGCAAGCTGTTGCTGCGTGTTGCAGTCCTGCCTCTTCGCCGGGTCTCCGTTTGCCAATGTTTCTGAGCTCAGCTGTTAATGCAGAGCGACCCCGCAATAACAAACCATCAGATGCAAGTATGAAAATAAGGATAACACGGTGTAAGACTAACTCAGGGAACTTTACTGTTACTAGTGAGCTGAGAGAAAGAAAGACAACCATTGAGCAATATATCCAGGTATGAACTGGGGTGAAACAATAATATGTAATATCCTGTAATCTGTTCCAGTTCACCACTGTAAGAAAATAATGTATTCTTGAAGCACACATATGTGTATCTGTCTGTGTGTGGTTCCTCGTTCTGTCTACCTGACTCAAAAAGCTGTCATCACAGATTAGTCTTGTTTTCAGTCATTACAACTGGCACAATGGTGTTTTACCGCCATCAAAGACCTGATTTGTGCCAAAGGAAGGATAAAAAAATGTCTATAAGGATGACAAACAGATGTTTGACCATTTTTGTGCTTTTATAAATAAACACATCCGTCATATGAATACTATATATACAGTATTATATATAAATATGTATATATATCACACAAATGAGGCATGCATTTATTTTAGGTATTTCTTAGTATGTAAGATTCTGCGTTGTTTGACCTCTGAAAACGGGCTTCCCTGGATAGGTGTAACCCTTTTTCAGCCGTACTCTAAAGTCGACAGCACACTGTCAACTATGTTAATGACATGAACCGAGGTAAGATGGTGGAGAATTTTCAGGGAATTACGCCAATAATACTGCCCTGTCGCTGACGTTCCTCTTGAAATGAACTTGCCGCAGGAAGTGTTTTTTTTTTAAACTTCCTGCCGGAAAGTTAATTTTTGAAAATGCATCTCTTTAAAGTAAAATGTTTTCCAATAAGTAATACTTCTCCAACAACTCAGGGGTGGTGATTATTACAGTCATTGATAAGTTCCAACAAAATTACAACAGGTGATCATTTGCAAAAGGGGATGACGTAACTACTGAATAATTAATTCAGGGATCTAAATGCTCATACAGGCTAGACATTATAAAGAGTGAGGACTGTGCTACCTGTGGATGCGGAGACACACCAGGCTGATTGATCAGGTATATTCCAGGGGACTCTGGCAAAGAATAGGGCAGCAGATACCACAGTAGTAAGGCACATGAACGTAAAATCAGAAAGCTGCTGGCTTGAGTTTCAAGGGAATGGCTTTGTTGTTGTACCCTAAGACAGTCAACTAATCCAAATTCCCTGTGTTTCATGCAAATGTTTCATACAATCTGTAAGAACGATAAGCAGTGTGAGGGACTATGGATAAAACTGTCTGACAGGGAAACAAGTAGAAGGAGAGGAAAAAAGACAACAGCAGTGAATGAGAAAGGGATAAAGGAGGAGAGTGTTGACATTCAACGAAATAGCGACACGCAACTGGAAAGTTTAGCACTTTCAGCGACTGTTCCACGATGAAACAATTAGAGAAGCCAATCAAGACGACACAGTCACAAAGAAAGAAGAGGAAGAACGAGAAAATGTAAGACAGAATGGCATATTATAGTCACCCTGATAAAGTACATTTCAGTTTAATGTAATCCTCTGGGAAAGTAGGATATGTTGAGTCCAGATATGTGACATCTTAGCATTCTGAATGGTGAAGTTAGTCACATGTAAGGTCAACTGTGAATTGGTAGAAATAACGCTCTCAAAACCCAGAATGGTGTCATAAGACACAAAAGTGGAGGAATGTGACAGATTCGTAAATGTGCCATTTTACACTAATAGACAGACAGATAGATAGGAGTGTTACAGTACACGTATTCGTACTGAAAATTTTCGGTATGGGTCTTTTGGTTCGGTATGCATATGTACCGAACCAGTGCAGCAAATGCGGAACCTTTTTGTGTTTGAGTTTCCCCTGAGCAACGTTTGGAATATTTGTGTTGCACAGTTCTAATATGAAGCTGAAAGCTGCTAATGTGAATACAATACAGGTCAGGTACACTTAATTTTCTAAATGTGCACCTTAATTGATATTTATTTTTATTTCCTTGAGAGAATATTTATTTTAGTTTATTTTTAAGTAAATTTTCCTTTTTTTAGTAGGTTGCTGCAGTATTGACAGAAACTTTTTTATTTAAAAATTTAAGAAAGACAGTCATACTTTGTTCAGTAAACCACTGTTTAATAAAGGAAAAAAAGAAGCAATTTATGTTTTGTTTCTTTTACACCCGCTGTACCGAAAACGTACCGAACTGTGATTTTTGAGCACCGTTACACCCCTAATAGATAGATAGATAGCAAAGGAACATAAAATACACACATGCATACAGTGCAAAACTCAGAGATGCAAAAGCAATAGACATAATGCAAACAAGGGTGTACAAAAATGAACAACTAGATAAGAAACATAAATAATGTACTGCTGCATTTATAACTGCTTCTGTGCAAAGTACTAGGCACGTCTAGAATAGCTTTAGCAAACCTTCCAGTTGTCCCAGTTGGTAAATTGATAAGGTGCATGGAGTGATTTGCTTTCTGTTTAAGTGTTTTGGTATATGGCCAGTATTATGCACTACCTTTTTGAGTTCCATACAGACAAGGCTGCAGTTCCCTCACCTGTGGACCTGGCACCCTCTGGTAGGATCTTATACACCTTATAAGGCTCAGAGATATCCAGCTGGCTGCGCTCGGGAACCTCTCGGAAATCTGTGCTCTTGTTGAGGGCACAACGCAGGCGAGTCTTCCATACAGAAGGGTCAGCTGGATCCTTCCCCTCACGATACTTCCCCTTGTACACAGCCCAGGCCTGACACAAAACATATATATATAGAATGGCGGTTAACCCACTAAGGATACATTATATCATTTATTTGGTATGCACCTTTGGCCTGACACAAAAACCAAAAAATATACATATATATATATATATATATATATGTAGAATGGCGGTTAACCCACTAAGGATAACCGTACTGATAACAGTATGTCATTTATCTGGTATACACCTTTGGGAAATATATATTTTTCTAAAATTTACAAGATATGAAATGCCACAGAAATATAAGTTCTAAATAAATCGACCGTTCTCACTACGTTCTCAACGTTCCCGTAAACCGGGATTGCAAAGAAGCACGGTAACACACAACTCTCAAGGTTTCATCAAATGCTGCACGTGTTAAACCCAGCAAACGGGGGAACGTTACGGACGTAACGAGGACGTTATCGGACGTTGAGGAAACGTTTTCCGCTCGCTGGAGAAAGCGTTAAGTAAAGATGAGCCGTTAGGTTGTGCCTCGTGGCCTTCACTCGCGCTCCTTTACCTTGAAAAGCGCGGCGTCTTCGTCCTGGTTGTAGTCCTGCTTCGCCGCGTGCTTCCACGGTATTCGAAACATCGACTTCTCCCGGTCTTCCCAGCTTAGTCCCGCGTATTTCCCGCTCTCCACCTGCGCGATTAGCCACTCTCTCAAGCGCATGTGCTTGGAGTTTTCTTCCATTTCAGTGGCCAGAATATTAAAAAATTATATTTAAAAATGAAAAAGTCACGCCTCAAATCTTGGTCACGATATTTGAAAGCCTTTTACTCAAAGTACACAGCCATTCCTATCTCCGAGAAGCTCGTTATAACTTGTTCAGTATAGCCGTGACAATTTGCTTCGGCAGTGTCTTTTGGGTTTTAAGTGTACCTGGTGATCTTGCTAGTACAACACTTTGTTAAATATTTGTAGATGGCGTTGCGAAGCATACGATCTTGCTGGAAGAGAAAGCAAAAGTAAAGCTGAACTTTGCTTTCAGTTTCCCGTCTCAGCGAAGACAGAGCGACCTGTGGTCGATTCGGGCTCAGGAAGGCAGTACTCGATACACTCTACTCACCTTTGGTGAAGCGCGACGGAATGCTGTAATTATTAGTAATTATACATGATTATGATAGACTTAAGATATTACGTAATGTTATGCACGTCATGACAACTTTTTTCAGTGTGGGCATGTCTTAACAGGACCTCCTTCTGCTTCATTTTTCAAATTCCTTTTCTGTGTTACTCTGGATAAGTGATTAAAAAAACATCAAGCTACAGGGTGGTAGTAAAGTTAGCTTCCATGTGCATATATATGACAAAAAATTTTACTGAAAAAGCATTATACCTCGGTCCTGTGGTTAGTTTCGACCACGTACTGAAGCTTTCAGTATATGTTGCAACTTTTTCTTCCCTGAGCGGCAAGCTGGTATTCCTGTTTCATAATTTAGCTAGCTAATTCACTCATTCATCCACCATGAAAATGGGCCTGCCATGGTTCTTAATTGTACTCCTCCTTCAAATTCATCTCCGGACATCATTAAGCTAGTCAAACCCAGTCCTCAAATTAGCATGTTGCGCATTATGCTTCTATACTTAGAACTTAATCATCAGCTCCTTTACAAGAATTCTGTGAGAATAACAGCTTTCCTGAAGAGAGGAGCACATGTTAAGTTTCAGTTCCATATGTCAGTTTCCATTTGGCTCAGTAACTGACTTAAAAAAAACAAGGCCAGAGGCTGACATTAAAGTGAGATTAATTTCGTTTTTCATTCCTGTATCCAATGGAGTACTCTATCTTGTCTGGACTTGTCACATTTTACATATTTCTGTAGGAGAATATTTACTGAAGTCATGTCCAAATAAGGCAATTTTAGTCAGTTCCTTAGTGTTTAACTGCTGTCAAATACATGTGCACAACATCTAATGTTGCATTAATTTCAATTCAGCTTCAAGTGTATTACCATTTTAGGCATGTTGATTACGTAGGTACAATTTAACATGTTTCTAATATATAAAGTTTATACTTCTATTTTCAGACGAGCACAACATTTAGTCCTATAAGCAAAGAGACAGTAGGAAGTGAAAGTGAAACTGTAGAAGACAAGTGTTCTAGACTGTTCTCTGAAATTCCATTGGCAATTCTCATTTGCAGAACTGGGGATTCAAATTCAGCCTGCTTATGTAGTTTACGTATTATGTCTGTATTGTGTGGATTTCCTCTTGTAGTCGAAATCATGCAGTTAGGCAAAATAGTCTCTCTCGACTGCCAGTAGTACGTGGCCTGTAATGGGCTGGCAAACTACGTAGGGTGTGCCCTTTAATTCCATGAGACAAGGCTCTAAGCTACAATTCTGACCAAGCTGAGTTGTGGTTGCAATATGGAAAAAAGACATTTGACATTAAGTATCATCTCAGGGTAAAATAGTAGAAGGCATACGATTCTAGTTGCCCTTGGCTTATCATGATTAAAATTCATTGATATGTTATGATCTGTCTTAGGATCTATCTCATAATTTACCTGCATTTAACAGGTGCTCCTAGACAATAGCTCAGAATTTCATTTAATTCTCCCTTGACATTTGACATTAACATAATCCTTGTTGTCGAGCCCAAATTGTCTCTTCATGTTTACGTGTCTTTTTTTAGCTTTTGAAGTGAGTTTCGGTGGTATACTTCCTAAAAGAGTTTTGTTTCCATGCGTAAGGTACAGTCAGTTCTGATCGTTCTTTGGGGTGCACTGGTGTGGGTGTTTGTGGTGAATGAACATAAATGAAGTCAGGATGTTGTGGTGGGTAACTGCCATCCTGCTAGTGCTTAACATCATCCATATTTCTGCAGAATCTCACTAACATCTGTATAGTCTTGTTGTACTTGCTTGATAACAATGCTAGGCAGTGCCTCTGCCAAACAAGTTTCTCAGGAACATCAAGATTTTTGAAGACTATTTACAGGTGAAGATAAAAATGTCACTCTGTGCTCATAAACTTTCACCAGTGATAAGACGGAGAACAGTGGAAGGGGTCCTAATAATTTAGCAGCTGACTGGCGTGAAATATCACTATTCCACCAATTTGTGTATTGATGTACTTTTATATGCATGTTTATTAACTCTGACTATTGAACATTACTGATTCATTTTTCTGAGCCTTTCTTTCCCTAGGTGATGTAGTGTGTTTTAGTGCAGTCTGCTTATGAACAGAGAAAACACCTCTGTCCTCCACCTGAATGTCTGATGAAGCTTTGCCCTACATGAAAGTCTTCCTGCCAAGCCCTCAGTGGCTGATTTGTATAAATCTGTCCTCATTCTTATTGAACATCATAACTGTCAACACCAATATATTACGGGATATTGTGTGGTCCAATAGGCAGAGACTACTAGCGAAAATGCTTATATTTTGTATTTGCTTCTAATTTAGTACACAATTGTCCATTACAAATTGTTATGTGTCTGAAAAATGGAGCGGTAAATTTCCGTAGTCAGGCTGAAGTTGAGTCAGTACTGGTGTCCAACTCCAGAATATGCAAAACACCTCCAGACTGGAATATTCCCAGCACTATTTTTCACTGTTGTTTTGAAACACTGCGGTATCGATCTATCTTCTGTTCACCTCCTTACATAAACTGCTCTGTTACTGCCGTAAATCTCCAATGAACTTGGATTAATCACTAAGTATGACTTCTTCCATTGATCCACTGTGAAATGCTGGTATATCTTAGCCCACCTTGAAATATTGATTATTTCTAGGATTAAATAGAAAACACTTAGATTTTCAATGCAGTCTCAGACTTTTGCATCACACTGTATTTCCCCAGCTCTTGAAACTAATGCCAGTTTTCTGTTTGTACTTCTGGTTGGCTTTCATGTCCTGTGTGGCTTGGTCTCCCAAAATGACATTCACATGTACAGGTGAGAGTGAAGCTTGGGGTGAACCATTTACCCAGCATTCCATAGCAGTTTTTGAGGTTTAAGTACTTGCTCAAGGGCCTAACAATGATATGATAAGGCATACCTTGTTGGCTATAGGACTGAAACCAGTGACCTTGTGGAACGAGTCACAGACTCCAAACTGGCCCAGCCCTACACCAACCCAAGTTTTTTGGATGTACCATCAGTATTTGAGTTCCCGCCCTTCATTGCACCTCTCCACTCTGGTTTGCTGTCATTACTTCCCCAAGGCTCTCAATGGGCTGGAACATGCAGCATAAGTTAGGGCAGATGTTTAAAGCGGTGAACTATGAGGATCAGAAACTGACAACTTAATTGTATAAAGGACAAAACAGTGTTTTAATGTGCATGCATTTACAGTAATCTTCAAATAGTGACAACATGAGAATCACAAGACTGGGAAAACAGAAGGACAGTATTGGCAAACGAAAGAGCAACAGAAAACAAAAAATCTAACTTTGATTGCAAATAATAAACTACTAATTTCTACCAGTATAACAAAGACTGAAACCTCACTTGACGGACCTTACTTAAAACCAGAATTTCCCAGGAATGGCATTAACTTCTTAACTAGGGTCTCACAGCAGTCTTACCAGTAGCTTTTTCAGCACCAGTACAACAGCACAGCACGAGATGGGCATAAAGTACCAGATACCCAGATGTACCCCAGAGCTGTCCTCTTTCCAGTCTGGTTCCACTACTAAACAGAAACAGTTACCGATTTATGGAATACACACGCTACAGCATGAAGCTGTTAATATGACTGCCTTTATATACCTAACCATTAGCAGACATTCTCTTTTGAAGCCAAACTGTAGGTGACTGAAATTGTGTGCAGTACCAGTCTACTGATACAGTCCCCAGCTGCCTATGTGATTGAAAGTACAGAGACATACCCCCACCCCCTCTACCCGCGCGCTCAGATCGCTGAGTCCCCCGGAGGCCCCATGTGTTCCATGTTTGAGTCCATAGGTGGTACAGTCCGCTAATCCAAAACAGGTTGCAATAAACAGGATGTTGAATGGAGGCAGTTGAGCGACAGTAAATACTCGCTCTTCACCCCCACCTGCTTCTGAGTAAGACTTTGGATTGGGTCCCGATGGGTGGGAACCAATGAGGTGGTCTTCCTTTTAGCCCCCTACTTTCACTTCCTGCATAGCTCTGGTGTATTCTCACCTCAGCCCCCACCTCACCAACCCTCCAGTGAGTTGTTGTCCCTGTGCAACCGTGAAAAAGCTGCAACTTTTAACAGCACTAGGTTTTGCTGCATGCAGATTTGATAAGAATCCGTGAGATGAATCATCAGGATGTGATGAGATCATGTGAAATCATTGGCATCTATTTATTGATCTTTTTTGTTTCTTCTGCAAAAGCAGTACGGCTAAATCGGCCAAAGAAAACCAAGGCAAAGAAAAGTTTGGCTTGGCTAACAATTCGCACATGTTGTGGAAAAACAATTTTTTTTCTTACGAGAAACACTGTTGCCTCACAACTAAATGTGAGATTTGTAGGCCGTCTATATTTAGGCAAAGACACTACAAACAGATGTCTTTCCCTTCATCCCACATATTCACTTCTGTATGAATGCTGTTTCTCTTCTGGTCAGATCCACTTTCAGTGGAATGGAAACTTGCCTGAAAAACAAATTTCCATGTCTCTTCATACCATTAACAGTAACATTGTTTGTCAGAACGAGGCAGTTTCCTCAAAAATTTTCAAATAACATCATGGTCAAAGTAATGCTCCAAACATGCTTATGTCATGGACATAAGGAAGGCTGTCATGCCAATGAGGCATTCTCCCAGATATCTTTAGACAGACCCGGCTACATATTGAACCTCCTCTGGTGTGGCCCGATTCCTTGCTGTTTGTGGTGAGGACACAAAATTAGCTTGTGTTTTTCAATTTCACTGCTCTATGGCACCCGCAGCCCATGGGAGGAATAGAGAGAAGCCCATAGAGCAACAGCAGGCAGGTAGCTGACATCACAGAGGAGGCGTGCCCTAGTTTCTACCCCTCCTGAGTCAACATGGGCCTTACGCATCGAAAGTGGACACCTGTGAAGGGGTTGATTTACCGTTCAAGACGAGAAGTAAAAAGTGGTGAAAAACATTACTGTGTTGGCACCCCATCCGGGGTGTCCCCTGCCTTGTATCCTAGACTGCCTGGGGTAGGCTGCAGGTTCCCCTGTGACCCCGAATAGGATAAGCAGTTTAGAAGATGGGTGGATGGATGGATGGATGGATGGATGGATGGATGGATGGATGGATGGATGAGATATAGCCACTGTGCATGTTTTGCAGGCATAATAAACTCTTACGTGCATTTAAAAAGAGAATCTCAAATACAAGTGAAGTCCAGTTCTGTTATGTTTACAGAGTGTAACTTATTCTTAATCGCAGTTAGGCCAGAGGGAATGATAAATTAGCAGTCATTAGGCAGAATGTCTCTGATCCAGTCCACCTTCAGTATTGGTCTAAGAATCTTCTCACTAGTGTGATAAGCCTCACTGCAGGAAAGTTACTCTGTGACAAAACGAGATGGCCTCTTGCATGTCGGGAAACTCATTTTTGAAGACTCATTAACGTGTAATTTAACACAATCTTCCTTTTGTTCTCAAACTGACACAACAAAACTCGACAACAAACTGCAATTAACATTGTAACCTGTTTCTGTGTATAGTCTGTAAGCGTGTATAATCATTTTTTTGGAAACGTTCCTACACAGTGCAGAGCGCAGTGGAAAAGCAGTCAGCAAATGTCGAACTTCCAGGCTAATATGTAGAAGTATGACTGAATACCCTGCGGTGAATTGGCGACCTGCCCAGGGTGTACCCCACCTCTCACCCGAAGCCCGCGACTCTGACGTATAAGCAGTATAGATATTGGATGGATGGATGGATGGATGGCAGGAGTTTTCAGGGAAATAAACTGGACACACTGAACCTGTGCTGTGAGGTGTGGACTGATAGCCATCTTGCATTCTTTCCCAAGAGAAGAAGCACATGATTCCACAGGTTTGAGAAGCAACGGGATATGGGAAGATCTGAGGTAATTTGATAGGCCAGTATGGCTACTGTCTCTGTCTGACTGTTCTGTGGGATACTTTCAGACAGGACAGTATTTTTAAACTGCTATTAAATTGTTTTAATCTTTACTTAATATAGATGCTTAAATTAAACTTTTAATATAAAATATTATATTAATACAAGGCAAACCATCTAACTTATTTGAAACTGAACACGAAATTTCTTAAAAATACATGTAGTTAACATTCTGCTCTAATGTGAATTTCGTGAAAATTGCATCTAAAGGCGCTAAGTCCAATTATGTAGCAGTTGTGAAGTGGACAGATGTCTCCTACATAAAGTTTACAGCAAGGCCATTGGCCGTAGAAACATTTCTTTCTTAGCCAGCAAGCTATGAAGTGTTACCTTATAAATATAATGCTCTTGCAAATAAGACCCTGTATTTCACCGTCACAGCACTGATTCCTTCAGCCCGATGTCTGGAGACTTTTGTTCCAGTAAATGTGCATGCTAGAGCCAAATTAATCTTTTAAAATGTCACTGTAAGGATGAAATAAAATTGAAGTGGATGTAACTAACCTTGTACACACTGAAGTGTGCAGGAATACTTACCTAGCTCTACTGTTTTAAATCAGTCATTTAGCTCTAATATTGGAAAATTAATCATTTTTATTTTTCATTGGGATACCAGACCTTTTCATCTTAAGTGATTTACATGGTTTACAATTTTTACAGCACGTTCAGGTAAGTTTTAGTCTAGAATCATTGAAATACAAGCTAAAATTTTTAACCACCGGACCACCTAAATAATAAAAACAAAATTTGACACCCCCAAAAAATGGGATACCTGACACCTTCAGCGCTCTTTCACATTGGTAAAATAGAAAATGCCAGAAGGACACATGCCTTGTTCAGGCTGTCAAAGGAAATGTTCAAGAATTTTAGATTTGAGGTTCTAACCGGTGAATCTTCAAAAGTCCTTCATTTGTTGGTGCATCTGCATTGCCTCCTCGACCTAGAGAGAAGGTAGACCCAACAGAAGAACGTCCCCATGATTACAGGCTCAATGAAGGAGGACACCTGCATGGTAATATGGCATGTAACCATCTGACAGTCTGTGAATCCTGGGTAAGCGGTGCTTGGGTGGATGGTCCACCACTCAGAGGAAATCTGCTCTCTCTGGAATCTCATCGAATCATGATCCCACCAGGAGTTAAAAGCCAGTCCTTTCAATGGCAACCACAAGCTCGGACCACCATATTGCGGTACTTCTTCAGAATAACGTTGGAGCTGTCGTCGAAATAGAGCACGGAGATGGCATGTAGCTGAGTGGGGGCACAGCAAGGCCTGGGCACTGTCTCAGGATTGATGAAGTGGACCTACAGATAAGGAGATGAGGTGGTGGGCTCGACTAGTGGCCAATCAATAGGAAACAGGCACGCTAACTGGGGTCTTTACAAACTTCAATATGCATCATGCTGCAACCACAGTCAGTATATATCTATTGACAAAAAAAAGCTTCTATAGATATAAGGTGAAAAATTATGGATACGCACTGTGGCTTCAGTTTCTGAGCCGACGGCAAAGGCTTACCAGTGTCTGCACAATGGCATGGTTGGTGGCATTCATGTAAGAGTTGAGAGGAAAAGCACATTCACCGTCGCAGTAATACGCTGCATAGCCGTCTGGTGCGATAATCCAATCCTGGGGCAGAGATTCCACATTCCACTGTCTTGTCAGCTGACTGCACTGTTGCATTATGGGTACTGGCATTGTCCATCATTGTTCTTTAAATTATACACTATAAAATTGTATCAGCATTTAGGACCATAGTTATGTTATATTGTTCTTTAGCATTCTGTATAATTGTTAGGCTGTAACAGCTTAAAATAAAGACTATATCCACTCAGAGATATTAAATGCTTTACAATTATTTTTAGAGTCATTTCTTCCTTAAAAAATGTTGGGAGACTCGACCATGCCAAATTTACAACAAAGGCAGAGAGAAATGAAATGTAGAAGGGATAGGGAAAATAGGAAGAGAGCAAAGGAAGAAAGAAGATAAGGAAGGACCAGGAGACTCAAGCCGTACCTGCCAGCCCAAGTCCCTGAAGCTGACAAACAGCTCATGCTTCTTGCAGGCCTGTTTCTGGTCCACACTGGTGTTTCCTGGAGCGATGAGCAGAGAAAAAAACAGTCTGAGATATGCACAAGACAGCAAGTCACACTGTGCAGCTGAAGGACCGAGCACGGATGATTAACAAAGTCCAGCTGGCCCTTCCTCTCCACTGAGACTTTTAATCTCTGCCAAGTCATAACTGCTTTCAGTGGTTGCCAGTGCTCTGTTTTTTGTACCTTAAGAGCCACTTGCCTGTGCTATTCACCTGGACATAATCATTTCAAATGTGTAATTTTATGTCCGACTACCATCGCAGAACATCACACCCTCGACATCCTCTGCATGTCCACTCAAACCCCAAGAGGTCCCATGCCGTGATCCCTTCTGATACCTGCACTGCTGGTGACTCTCGGTGCCTCCTGGGTCTTGGGGCCCTTGGGTCTTCCAGGACCTCGCTGCTTGTTTCCAGCCGAGCGGGCACTTCGTGGCCGGCTCTGGGAAGCTTTGAAGAAGGCCACCATAAATGGTTGTTTGTTTTGAGGCCCGCCGCGACCCACCAGCCCAACAACTTTGGGATTCACCATCTGACCTTCAGTGAAAGACATCGACACAACAAACATGACTCAGTATGGCCAATAACGAAGAGCAAATTGTTGCATACATACAAAAATAGGGTGGGGTGTGGGGCAGAAGCAGTTATGATTCTCCCTCGCTATCCCCATGAAACCCGTGGATATGCATGTATCTTCACCATCTGTTAGTAAAAACCATAAATCCAACCGTAATTTGTTGTATGCTTAGAACACATTGTCCATGCAACCTACTCACCATCCATGCTTTCCAGGGCCAGTTGCAGGGTCAGCTTCCAGCCTGGCTGGAGGACCCATTGTTTGCTGGTGGCAGTTATATCAAATACAAGCCATCCTTCCTCTGCAGCCCAAGTGACTCGTGAGTCCAGGAGCAATAAGTCTGATTCCCTGGAAGAGATAAGGCACTAATTCAGAGTGATGCTTTAATGGTGGGTGGTGGTTACAGTTAGATATCTGTACCACATACCGCTGACTAAGAGGTTGCTAGTTCAAATCCCGCAGCCAGTATAAATGCTCATATTGCTGTTAGGTCTTTGAGCAAGGCCCTTAAAACCAGAACCACTCCAAAAATAGTGTAATGTATTGACTTAAATAGATGTCACTTTGGACAAAAGTGATGATTCAATAAATTAAATGTGAAGACAGTCACAACATGGGTTCCATTGCAGTTTAAGGAGAGGTGTCAGGCTATTCAATCTATGATTGGTGTGTGTGTTTGAGGGTCAGTGAAGGAAGAGGCATCTATAAAACATAACCTAGTTATAACGATAAAAAACAAAGCACACAGGCCCAGTTTGGCTGAAGCTTTTTGCCAATAAGTCAAAGAATAGAGCAGGGGACAAGAAAGATTAACAAATATATTACATTTGCAAGTGATATACATTAATTTATTTATCTGATGCTTTTGTCCAAAGTGACATACAAGTGAGAAAAGCCCGGGGTTTGAAACTATGATCATCCAGCACTTTGGGAGAAATTGGCTTCAACGGCCTTACTTAAGGGCCATGTGGTGATATGGTTATTTTGCTAGCAATGGGATTTGAACCCACAATCACCCATCCAAGCGGACCGATCCCTGACTCACTGAGCTACACAGCACACTAATGGCAAGAAAAGAGCAGAAGTCTATAGATTATAAAACAAAAAATTAAAACATGATACAGTAGAGGAGTATGAAGGCAATAACAAATTGGCAAATTGCTGGAATACTGTACCATCAGTTGAGACACTCTAAACATTGGGCTGATCTTACAAAGAGGTAAACGACTCTTGTGTTTACGTGCGCACTAAGGAATGCTTACACATTCTGCCATTAGCAAACCTCCATGTGTAACACATCCTCAGTTCTCATCTTTCATATCTGACAGAGAAATTTGCCATTCGTGATCCATAAAGGTGAGTAATTACAAAGCAACATTGCTGAATATTGAATGGGAAATCACTTTATTATACTTGTGCAATCCAGACATTTATTGTCCACTGGAATTCTTAATGATCGGGCCACTTTAATTTTCATATACAATATCTACCAAAACATGGTGAGTCTTGTGTATCAAACCAGAAAAAATGGAGATATTACTTGTTAAACAGAAGATATAATAGAAAAAGAAAACAATGCTTTCAAATGGACATTATCTTGGTTTTTAAGAGGCCTTGCCTGTTGGGATACTCCTGTAGCACATGGTACATGATAATACGGAAGGTCTCATTCTCAAAGCGTTCGTGTACAAAGTCCTTGTAGATGCGGAATTCGGCAGCTGAAACAGCACCCCCTTCTGGGATCTGCGACAGGTCAAAGCAGTACTCCCTGTGGTGCTGCCGTAAGGGGAAGGACTTCTTGTCGTGCTCCACTGACACAGAAGGGAAACAGAGATCATTACAGTTTAACACAGTGCATTTCACAAAGTTGCTCATTCTTATAGAAAGACAGTTACTTGGGTGGTGATGTGGTTCTGTGAATTAGGGGTCTGTGATTGAAACGTTGCAGGTTCAAGTCTTGCAGCTGGCAAGAGTGTCCCTGAGGCTGTTGGGCCCTTGAGCAAGGCCCTTAACCTGAATTGCTCCAGGGGTGCTGGACACTGCCTGACCCTACACACTGACCCTTGGTTCTCAACTTGGAGAACAAGATGGGGAAAAGTGTGAAAACTACAAATTTCCTTATGGAGATCAATGAAGTACTGATTATATCTTTAAGGTATTTGCTCAAGAGTAATACAACAGCACCCAACCCCCAGGGCTTTATTAGGTAACCTTCAGGTAATGAGTGTCCTAAACCACCACATTCCCTACTGTCTGTGGGAATCAGCTTAGGAAAATCTCAGCATTTCTCATTTGTCTACCTATAGATTCACACATTAGCTCAAAACAGCTTAGCTGACACTTTCACCCAAATCACTTTACAGTTCCTACTCATTTTTTTTTTTTTACTGGGAGAATTTCAGGTTAAATACCTTAGTCAAGGTATTACAGCATGGCTTCCTTCAACATGCTCTAGGTTCGTAGCCACTGCCTTGCCTGCTACCCTACGTGAACCGATATTCAACGGTCAAATGTGGACAATAACAAGGCCTCACTCATTTACCATGGCCAGGATTTTATGACACTCAAACCATGATCTGCTGTTCTTCAGGGAAACATTCTAACATTCTAACTATCTCATCATTTAGTCTTTCCTCCAGTCAGATATGATCCTGCTTTACCTATCCCAGGAAAGCCCCTTTTCTCTTTTTGCCCTAGCCCTACACAAGTGAGAGTATCTGAACTTGACCCCCCCAGCCCCAGGGACAACAAGGCCCTTCATCCATTGACCTGCTCTTGCACATTAAAACTCCTCCATCTGCCAGTGCTGGACGAAGCAGGGGATGAAATCGCTAACTTTGCCCCATCTCACAGGGCTGCTGTCTCCCTACCTCATCCTTCCTCCATTAAAGCCTCACCCTATCCAGAGTTTGTACTACAAAGGAGTGTCTGTCATAGCAATTCATTTAAATGCTTTAAAAAAACTGCAACAAAATTAGGAAGGAAAACAACAATACTGCATGCCGCTTTGGCAGAAAATGTCAATCGTAAACCTTCCAGAATTTTCATGCCAGCAAGTTCTAGTACTAATACTTTTAGAATTAGCTTCCTATTACTTCATCTCCTAATTCTTTCTCACCCTCTAGAAAAAAATATGGCAGCAATTAAGAGTCGGGTAGAGGAGCAGTTAAACACAAGCGGGAGTCTTTATTGCTTCCTCTAAGAGGAAATGTGAAGCCTCGGCAAGGTTACTCTACCTGAGTTAAACGAAAGTTTGTTTGGAAGACGATCCCATTAAGAAGCACGGTTACAGCTGACTGTCCTGCCTCATCTTTCCTCACTGACCTCCCTCCTCCTGTGAAATGTCCCTGTCACACAGGCATTTGTGACACAGACCATACAGAGTCTGAGTGATATAAAAATGGTCTTGAAAGATAGACGGTTAAACAAGTGTGTGAGAGGCGAGCAGACACATGTACATCACTGGTTTCCAAGGCCATTGGGTATATCCACTGAAATTTATGTGTTTTTCTTTGCATAAAATAATCTGTTAACAAAGTGAGTGTTTCAATATTACAGCATGGAAGAATTCAAGTTAAGGAATTACCCTATAAATTCTGCCTGTCTCTCTCTTACTATATATATATATAATTTTGTATTTTCTCTAATATTACATAGGGAGGCTCAAGGTTACAGGAATCATGGGGTCATTGGAACTCAAATCATCACAGGAGGTCCAGGCTAACATCAATACTAGTCTAATGACGAGCCGGATGGCAAATCAGACATTGCCTGGCGCTCTCTCAGTGTCTCATGGTATATTGACTAACACCTGCACAATGCACAAAGGAGGCACTCCCAAAGAACGGCAGCCAAGAGGTGAAGAGAATAGGCCGCTGTTACAAGATGTGTGCCCCATTCCTCCCAGTCAAATCGTCTTCAGACTTGCCTTTATAATCCACTTGACCACAATTCTGTCTTGGGGAGCTACGTAGGCCTGTCCAATTAGAATTCATGCATGATGTAACCAACCTTCAGAATACAAAATGTAAGCAATGCTTGTCTCCAATAACAAAAACTTGTGCCAAGGTCTGGATCTGTAGCTTATTGCAAAGACATGTTTAGGTGAATAAACTTTACAAGCATTGGAAAATAACTGTGTAGAGTTACATAAGTTTTACAGCTAAAAACGTCAACTGAAATATTTATAATGCTGCCTAGGATGTTTACCTATACCTGAATGTAGGCCTTTTCTCTTCTTCACAAGGTGACTGCTAGCAGCTTTTACTAATTCAGGAACTTCTATCCACAGATTGCTGGGATGATGTCATACCTTAATGATTTATTTATGTCCCTGTAATGTGTTGCTGTGTGACGTGAATCACGTGTGTGTGTGTGTGTGGGGTGGGGGGCGGTTAGTTCATTTGTTTATGCACAATTAAATGCTGGATGGAGGACCTGGGCATTTTATGAAGGATTTCGTATATTTACCCGACAAACTCTCAGCTTCTGTGATGTTGCATTTTACTGAACCAACCTCATGTAGTCTCAGTTTAACCCATTGTTTTCACTCCCTAGTCATATTATTGTGTTTTAGCTGGTGCTTTGGGGCAAATTGATTCAAATTCCATGCACTGTCAACAAAGAGACTAGGCTGTACAGATGGGTATCAGGAATTCGCACATCACTGGTGCTGTATTCATCTGGAATTGTGGATAAAACTACAACAATGCTGACAACTAAGGGGCAAGTTCGATATAATCAAGTGACCACAATCGCTGCATACATCTGGTTCTCCGTTGCCCCAGTGTATAATTCTGTATGCTTTTTTACCATCTGTTACTCTGTCATTCCCATACCAATTCCATACATATCTGGATACATCTCTTGTTCTGTTCATTGCACAATTAAATTAAATACATACAAAGTATCAGTTGGACACAAAAATTCATTGCACGCATTCCAAATCATTCTCAAACTTTCCCCAGTAACTGCCTGGGAGTAACACAAATCCGATAGCAACACTTAAATATACAAAATGCCATATAATATCGATAACTGAAGTGGTTCAAGCATGATTCTCGGTTTCTCTGCTAGGGATTTAAATGACACATGTACATGCAAACATGTAACTATGATGAGCAATTTACAACTGCAAAAGTGCTGGACAATTCTGTCTTACAGGGTTAAACTGCGAACGGCACGGGCTGACATGGTGACACTCTTCTGAAACACCAAAGTGTCACAGGATCGACTGTGCAGTTTAAGATGCAGCCTGAGAACTGTATGGTCACATTTCAGGATGCCTGTTTCTGGTCACCTCCTGAAGTGTTCCTGTCTCTGTCACTGGTTGTTTACTCCCTACGTGAGCTTGGTGATAGTTGTGGAAACCATTCCCACCTTTGACTTGTGTTAAATCACTCATGCAACAACCGCGGTACAACTATTCCAGCCCCACCGAAAAAAAAATTTAAAAAATGGCTGATATAAATGCTAGTAAGGACTTGAATTTTATTTGGCAGCTTCCTGTTCTTTACCTGCAATTAACATAGATAGATCAGACACCCCGTAACTGAAAATGACACGGCTATTGCTAAAACATAGCAGAGAATATGTTCTACATTTAACTGTCAGTTTGCCTACGAAAAAGAGCAACAATCTAGGGATGGGAACATTCTAAGCCTGCACAAGAGGCTAAATGTACATGCAGGAACCATATTAGGTAGAGAAAATTAAGTTACTGCAAACTTTCTGAAGTTGAGCTAATGCCTCTCTGACTGCTTACATAACTTAAGTAACCTGTGAATGCTACCTGAGTTCACTAGCAGCCCAGCACCTTGCGATCGCCCCTGCATTTGGACAGAAATGCAGAAATCCTAAACGATTTGCTACTTTAAGGACAGCATAATTGTCAAATTAATTCTTTTTTTCAGATGCTTTTCTTGCCAAAAAGTGATTTGGTCACTAGTGATACATGCTATGCAATATTTGTTGAAATGTCCATGCATTTAAGGGTTAAACCTCACAAAAACAAAGGTTTTGTCAGGAATGTCCTTCACAATATCCTTCTTCTCAAATTATTAGCAGTTTCAAGATGTGAGCAAGGCCAGCTCGAACTGTATGAAAGCAATCAGATTTGACAAACAAACCTTCTTAGATTTGCTTACTAACATAAACCATTTTATCCCTCTGAGGTCATACACGATATGTTATAGTAAACAGTAGACCTGCATAATAACATAATTCAGTGCAGAGGACGTTCGGGTGACTTGGTCTGGTTTATATACTTTTGTGAATTCCTTAGTGCAATGGGTCCATATGCGGATGAAAATGTCCCACTGGTTAGCATTTAAAATAAACCACATAATATTTACTGGATATCTTAGACATCGGAGACGTTTAGTGTAAACTGCACAGAAGGAACAGACAATAGCAAAGGTCCTACTGCTGCTTACAAATGTCCACTCACTCTTGTTGCTGATAACCTTCTAAGCCAAAGGCCTATTATTGCATTGGATTCAAAGATTGCATGTACATCATTTTTAGATTAGCAGCTGGCCTGCAAATGCATGTATCTTTTAATTTATTACCATATCCCAGGCTCCCGTCTACAGGCTCACCGCCTGTTTACTTTACTAGTAACTGCTGCCAAGTGAAAAACAAAGAGTTGCATTTTGATGCTTTCATTTAATCCCCGGTGACCGTGATGATTTATGTCTTATACAAATCGGCATGATTCTGCAGATTACGGATATGTGAAACCCCTTCCGGTGGTGTTAGACACACATGTCGGCATAATTTAGGTCAGGAACTATGGACTGACAGTGAACTGCTTTCTACGGACAGATGATGCATATTAAATCTGATTCTACGAGGGCTGAACATGCCACTTTTAAACTACACTGAGATTCTTTACAGGTGCAACAGCCTGAGACCATGATTTTGTACGATGTTGAAGTACATACTGGGGGATTTAGTGATATTTAATTTTAATTTCTTTCACTTATAGAGAATAGAGAGATGTTTTAGTTTCCTTGTAACTTTTTTTCCAGTGATTAATTAGGTTGCCCAATAAGCCAAGCAGAAATGCACTGAAATTTGATCATTTTCACTGTACCCAGGGTTCATGAAAATAGATAGTAGAAATCTGGGGGGGGTTACCATTCATATCAAAAGCTGACAATCAAGAGTACAGGTGTGACTCTGTGCGTGACAATGACACCTCCCCTTTCCAAGAGTAGGGTCCAAGTCCTGCCAGTATTTCACTGGGATTTCCTCCTGCTGTCAAAAGACATGCAGTCAGACAAAGTGATGTCTTTAAATTTCCCTTAGCGTGCAGGTGCCCGGTAATGGACTAGCATCAGGTCCAGCGTGTACCCTGTGCTGCATGCGACAGGCTCCAGCCCTCCTTAATCAGGACAAATGGTTGAAAGACGGATGGGTTGCTACAGTAGATGTGTTGGGACCTATGAATAAAGAAATGCTGATCTGCAAAGCCCATATCCTTAAAACCCCATGACTAGCAAAATAAATGTCTGTATGTTAAGTAAGTTTTGGAAAGCACAGGTCCAATATTCCTTCTGTTATGCACAAAATGGGGTTTCCGTTGGAAATGCAGACAGTCATCAGGCAATAAATTGAAATGAATTTAGCATAATTTTTTGGTGAAATTGCCACTAAATATCTGGCTGTCTGTGTTCCTCTGACCTACACTTAACCTTAAACCACATTTCTTCAGAGAAATACTAATAGCAATTCCTTTTACTTAAAGGAAACTGCCTAAATAACTAAATTGCATAACATAATGGTAAGGAATGGAGCAGAGCAACGAGCTGTCTTACGACTGCATCTTGGTGGGCATGTGGGGCGGGGGGGGGGAGTGGAGGTTGACCCCCATTTGCAGAAAGAGAAGGCTCAGCTGTGTGTCGAGCTGGGTGGGGATGGATGGATGCAGAGGAGTTCTATGTACACAGCTGCTGTGGCCTAGCAGAGCCCAGAAACATCTGTATCAGCCCCAGGCACTGATCCAGAGAAACTGCCCCCAGAGCAGAGCACGAGGGAGCACCTTCCCGGGGCCAACTGCACAGCCTGGCTGCAGCTGCACAGACCGGGTGGAGCCAAATCTCTACAAGAGGACACCATTACACGGTGTAATATACGCTCCGAAAGAGTTCTGCACAGCGTAACACTTTATATTGATATCACAGCGTGCTGTCCTGAACTACGTCTACACAATACGCACCACATACAAAAATATTCACTCACTCACACACACATGCGCAGTCATGCTGTTGTGAACAGAGCTAGCCCTGTTATAGATCTGAAAGGGTAACTGGACAACCTAAAGTTTGCTTGGAAGTGAGCCTCCTCATAACCCCTGTTCCAGAAATTTCCACAAATCCGCTTAACTCACGGTTTCTTGTAGGCATTTTCACAACACATGCCATGCTCCCTCTATTAAACAATTTGTTTGCTTAGAAACCACCCTGGTCCAGAGTGACATAAGTATTGTACCATTTCATCTGTATCATCCTAGGGCAAGATCACGATGTCCAAATTCATAATCTCAGTGAACTCAAGGCTAATGACCTCACTGAAATGCCATCGAATCAGCATTGCAAATTTCTAATCCTTCTGCCATTTTCCAGACAGTTAACACCCATCTGGAGTAGTGTACCTCCACCCATCCTACCCCCCCCCAAAAAAAAAAAATCTTAGGTGACTAACTTTTTCTTTGAAAGACAGTTTAAGATAATTGAATACAGAGCTGGATCACAACACAGTTTCCATTGTGTGCAGAAATAACACAGTTAACATTTGCCACCGCAGTAACAGCTTGTGAGTGATGTCACTCCGCTGGACTCCTATGTTTGACACTGAAGGGGTGAGAGAGAAACCAGAGAATTGGGGGACAAAGAAACCCGAGTGAGCAAGCAGAGAAACAATGAGAGCTAAGACCGAACAGGAGAGAACACAGAGAGATGAGGAGACGAGGCATATTGTTGTTTGTCTAGGTGACATAACCTGCTAAAAAAATGAAAATTTTTGCTTAAATGATATGAGAAAACCTTACAAATGCAGTGACTTTTACTGTTTAGACGCTGAGCAATTCAGGTGAATTACTCAAAACACTCTCCTGTGTCCTTTTGGTCACAGATCCTACCTCACGCTTACTGGCCGACATAACCCCATCATTTCACTCATCTTAATTCCAACTTGATTCAAACAAACAGCCACAAACCAAGAGCCCAGGTATCATCTGATCAGGACAAGGGCAAATGCATGCCCTGACTTTCTACTGTACTTTCTGTTCAGGGGAAAATAGCTACTGTATATAAACAACTGTCACACCGCTGAAGTTAACACATGACTAACGTCACCCTTAAATCAAATCTGACCGTTAAATCAGAGTTGGCCATTAGCCAGTCATGTGGCATTTAAAACAAGAATTGACACTCAAAGCTCAACACCTGAAAAAGTAGAATCATTAATGCACTTTATACGTGTAACCATAGGCACACGTATAAAACTGAAACAAGCTTCTCTGGACGCTAAACACTGCCTATCAACCAGGCTTAACATAGTAAGTTTAGACAGGGCAATAGTTGTATGAATCAGCTCTCACATATTGATACCCTGAAATTTATTTGAAAACAGGACGACGAGGTCGCTTACAATGGATTAGTTATCACCCAGACTAAATTCTGACCCCTTATCTTAACACATTCTTCCATATCGTGCTGTTTCAAGGCTAGCTAAGCGATGAATTAAACATAATAATGTCTTCATAGCAATGTAACTGGTCGATATTGTCTCTAGCTGTTAGCTACTAGCTAATCCAGCACATCTCTTCGGCTGTCGCTCTTACATAATACACAGCAAACCAGCGTTTAACTCTGAATATTATTCTCGAAACTGAAAATCTGACTTCCTCGAAGACAATATTTGTTTGTTTGTTTGTTGTTGCCCTCCCCTCAGGGAAAGTTGTACAATAACTTGGGACCGACTACCTATGCCATCTACTTCTCCAAGGCTCTCACAGACGAACTCTTATCGCCGGGCTAAGAAACTAAAACTACTGAAAGATAAAAAGATAAATAAAAATTACTAAAGCAATGCACCTGCATCTTCTGGGGCTGCACTTAAAAAATAATAGAACTAATTTACGAATGAATAAACTCAAACGGAGGGAGCCGACTTATTGTATAGGTTGTGTGTAGAAGACGTTCAGACATGCGAATAAGTGTAAATATTAATAAAAACACAAGTTATACGAAGCCTCGATGCATTTTGAAGAAGGTTCAATCAACTACACAGTCACACTTTTTTATTAAACGTGTTCCACAATTAGAGAGATGCTGGCTGAAGCGACACTTGAATTCACTTGAACACACTGAGCTCCCATGGCTATTATTAATTAGTGTTCTTGGTATTTAGCAAACAAATAATCGTGCGTTTTTTCATAATTCACCTCGTACAGCTTTTTATTAACATACAGTTTTAACTGTGATAATGTGGACTTGTTTTCCATATTTACTACGAGGGAAAGAAATGTTTCCTATATTGTGAATGATCTGATTTTTTTTTTTTTTTTTTTTTTTGCCATATTGTGTTCATTATAAACAGGAGCTCTAAGAATATGAGTGGTGATAAAAATGTAAGAATTTGCCAGACGCGCATCACTGCTTGAGAAGTTGCGGCGGAGCCGTTTAATTCCTCCTAAAAGTTACGTACCCAAGTTGACAAAACTCATGACCACGTCGGCGTCCTGAAGGAAGCCGCCGTCTTGCGGTGATGCGATCGGCGCTCCCTGGCCGCCTGACAGCGGCTTGCGCGCTGCTCCGTCGCTGCTGACGGCCTTGTAGAGGTCCAGCATAAAGAGGGGAGCGGCGGCGTCCTGCTTCCCGTGGACGTGCGGCCGCGGCCGCTGCGGCAGCCCCAGGATGGAGAGGATTTCGCGCTGCATCTCCCTGCGATCGTGGCTCCGCAGGCGCCGCTCGGCGAAAGCCGAGTGGACCTCCGGGTTAAACGTGAGGTTCGTGAGAAATGATTCACACAGAAGGCAGTAGCCCCAGATGAACAGGAGTATCGCCGCACCTCGATCCAGTAATGCGCTCATTCTGGAATAAGGATAAAATGCTGTCCATTAAGGTGAAATATTAATTGGATCACAGGCAATTAATCTATACTGTGCGTATACGGTCTTATCATAGTATCAGATAAATTCCATGTTAAACAAATAAAACAATTTCCCAGTGTGTGCAGTTACTTGCAGTCTCATATCTTAAGTTCGGTGAAAGTCGCACATCTTGTCTCTGGAAGGGCTGCGTCAGGACGTGCATGTGGTTTATATCTCGCTGAATCGTCCTTGTCTCCTCATCACGTCCCACTTCACAAATTCTGAATAACTTTTGAAGTTGGTGCGAAGTCCGTCTTGAGCGCAGTCGGTAGGCTTTAAGGAGGCGCTAAATAGTCTGGGGGTGGCGCTAGGGAGAACCGTTATCTGCCCAAGGGAACAGATCAGATGGGTGGGATGGAGGTGAGATGAAGGCTGTCTTTTAGGTGTTGGACCCCCTGTCATGGTCATCGGATGGGCGGGATGCATTCCCCTGTGATAGTTGTATTGTGATTGTAATGTGGCTATTCTTCTGAATTGTCAACTCGGTTTTTCCTTTGTCTGCAAGTGATGATGGGAATTGTTCCAACTGCTGCAAAATGCTGTGTGACTGATGCCAGCAAGGTATAGGTAATTTCCCTAAGAGTACATTCGGTTCAGTTTACCAGTCATCTTGAATCAGGGAACGTTGAATTGTAAGACGCAAATGTCCCACAATATTGTGTTCTTAAAAACTGCATTAATATGTTAGTAGTCAGAATTATTCAACGTTGGCCCAAACAAACAAGTGAAGTGGATGAGATTTATGGAATTGTAAAACTCCATCTACATTCAGTTTTAAATAAAGAAATTAGCTGAAATGAGTAACGAGGCAATAGTACAGAACTGTTGGAATGGAATGCTACTGATCAACATCAGATGCAGCATGAAAGTTGCATTTAGCTGTTTCTCTCATATTCTTGAATAAAAATTTCAGATGTATTTAGTGGACAATAAGTGAACGTATTGCACCATTTAAAGCCAGATTATGACCTGGCGTGTTACCTTTGGTCTTCCGCAAATTTTTTTGGGTTTCTTACAGCAAAACAGCTATCAGTTTTATATAAACGCATTTCATTGGTCTGTAAATATATGCTCTATTCCCTATACGTCCCTGCTTTTACAAGGTTTTGCACCTCTGAGCTGTATGTTTTCTGTCTGTCGGTGTGATTGTTAGACATTCGAGGTCTTTTATGTTGTCTTATTTATTTTGTGAGACATTTCTAACGTTGCTGTGCCCCAGCTCATCTTCCCCATGTAGCCAATGAATAAAGCAATGTAAAGATATATGAGATGTTTCCTGCGGTGCATTATCTTAAATATTGGAGAGGAATTACACAGAGACGAATGTACTGGATTGAGGCTTTGCATCTTTCAGCTCGTCTGTCAGTGTTTTCTGGTCTCACTACAAAGACCGTTTTTGGTAAATGAGGTGACAGAAAATGCTTCCAATGTGTTTCTGCGGTTTCATGGTGGCAGATTTGAGGTGTGGTCATTTTGTAGCTGAAAGTGGTGGCAGCTGGGGCTTTTCAATAGCTGGAGTTAACATAACCATGCATCTGAAGGACTGGCTTGGAAAATATAGAAAAGAATGAAAATACAGGGAAAAAATGCAGAAACACTGAAACGGGATCTGCGGTTGCCTGTGGCATAACCAGAAGGGCTGCAGAAGCTTTTTTCAAATAGAACAATCATTTGTGGTTACAGGAAAAAATGAATATTACACGATGTACATTATGAGGATAACTTCACGTTATGCAGCAGGTTAATAGAATTTCTCTGGGCAAAATTAGAAGCAACAACATCAACAGTGAAGCCAAGGAGAAAAACCCTTGTACCATGGAAAAATAAACACAGGGTGATTTAACATGTGCCTCCATGGCTCAACTCAGAATGAGAAAATCAAGATCACTTCTGGCTCCGAAATATTTTTTCTATTGTATCACAGTTGGTCATGTGACACTCATGGAACAGCTCTGGTGTTCCAAGTCTGCAGTGCAATAAAGGGCAGAAACACTGCACATCTGTCAGAAAAAAAAGGCATTTTTTTCTTCCACACACTTCATACAACGCTGTGAAGTTTTTTAGAAGATTCTCATGTTCTTACATGCCTTACATGCAGCATCTTAGAAACAACTCACATTATACAGCAACAGAACCTCACTTTGACCGTAAACATGTAACCTTTTGGTCACGAGATGTTCCTGGAACCAAGAGCCACAGTAATGCTGTAAACTGGACCACCTAGGTACTCCACATCCCACATGGTCTCACCGGCAACGCACTGCAAGAGACAGCTGGTGAAGCTGATAAGAAACATTAGTCATACACAGCTAAAATCACATCGATGTTTCTCAACATCTCAGGCTCATGCACAGTTTTTTAGGTACTGTCTCAGACCTGGTGTATTTTAGGCACATTTGGGTCTGATACAAAATTGAAAACAACTAGGAAAAGAGAAATGCTGTACAGATAGCAAGTGTAAACCAGAAAAGACTGGCGAGGTGGCATTTATTAAAGACATACATGGTTTGCCTTGTATTTCAGACTTCTTTCAAGATCCTCCTGGAGTCCTGTTTTTAGATTTCCACTGAACTTTTTATCCCCAGTCAATAGCAGGTGTGCTAGTGTGTAAGACTAATCTAATTGTTATGAGTGCACTGCATTCACGGAGGAATGCTGTCTCATCTCACTATGTATTTGTACACAGTTATTAATAATAATAATAATAATAATAATAATAAAGTGAACCTTAACTTTAACCTTAACCTTAGTATATTGTCATTTGGTACATATAATATAGATGCATGACATCTACTCTAACGACTATTAGTACTATTTTATTAATCAATACCGTTATTATAAAATTGATTGCCTACCTACCCAAGACGCGGAAGTCGCTGCAGTGAACATCAGGTTTTTTTTTTGTTTTTTTGCCATGGCACACTGAATTTCAGGTAAATGACGTCTTTTTCCTTTGAAGTATAGCCCTGCCTTAACACCTATGCCCTGCAGATTTTACTCAAAGGCCACAAAACAGCCATCATTTATTAAGGTGAAATTAAAAAATCTTTTATTAAACAGAGATATAACACATAATAAGCAGGCCCTGTGTGGAAACCACTTGTTGGGGCAACTATGTCAAACATTCTCCAAGAATCCAGCTGGCTTCTGTCAAAAATTGTGACCCAGTGATCTGGAGATGAAAATTTCCTCGTGATTTCAGACACAGCATTTATCACAGGACAGAGACTTGGAGACCATCGTTGAAAAAGTCTGTATTCTGTCTTATTTATAATATTGAGCGTACAATGAAGGATTCAACTGTTTTAGCTGTTATAGCATTTATAAATACTATATAGAGTTACTTTCTGTGTCATTTTTCTGTGTTATTTTGTCTGGAAAGCTTTACTGTGACTCATCTCTTTTCCAAAAACCTTTCCACTGTGGGGCTGCAAAAGATGATGTTGGCACCTGACACCTGAAGTAAGCGTCTCTCTTACATTCACAGCAGGAGCAGCTTTTGAGAAAAGTACCTGGTCTGTGGTTCTTGGCCTTAAATTGCAGTTCAAAGTCAATTTACTTCAGGGTGATCAGCTGTCTCTACCTTGTTAATACGACCAGTCGTAATACACATGAAGTAGTAGATGGTTCAAGTGACCATCACGTTAAGACATTTGTTGCAGGGATTTCAGACAGACCCAATGAGAAATTAGCAGAATATTCCAAAGAGTATAAAGTCAACTGCTGTGTCTTTGCTAACTTAATTTAGTGACCCCCTACAAATCTGTCGGGTGTCTGCATGTTGCCACAAAAGAGCAATCCACATGGTGGCTGATACATGTCAAAAAAGTAATCAGTCTGAGATCTCTTTAGCTTTGTTTTGAGTAGTGATATTCCCTTGGAGCACGATCTGATCTTAGACGCGGGGCACCACCCCCCGAACAGCACAAAACCTCTCCTCTTCTGTCAGCAACCCAAAAGAACCTCCAGACGCTCAGCTGAAATTATATGCAGTATGTCATGATTTTTGGCTATAGTTTTGAGGTTCAACCCATTTACAACTCACTGAAAGAAGCACTGTAATTATAAGTAGAAGGGAAAAATTGACCTTATATTATGGTGACATTTCTAGTAGGAAGCAGAAAAATACCAGTGAGAAATATTCAGGATAGCTGATAAGCAAAGTGTTGTAGAAGAGGATTCAATGCCCAGATTTACTAGTTTCTACTCCTTGCATTTACCAGTGCGAGTGATGGACTGGCAGTGCACCCCAGCCTTAAGCCTTTGGCTGCTTGTCACCCCCTATGACCCTGTTGAGATGTATTTTGAAGATGGATGGATTAAATTAAAAGTAGAATCAGACAATTCACAGTTACAGAGCTTAAAATTTGGCAAAGATCTAGTAAAGCTGTATTCAAGTAAAGTTCTGCAGTCATTAGTTTAAAAGTTTGTGTCATGTGTTCCAGGGGAATATTTGAGGCATTCTCCAATGTGTAATGCTAGACTTGATTCCTCTAAAAACTAGAAATGCTTGGGCTATAATAAACTATTGCGGTGATCTGGGAGTTGCCCCTCTAGTTCTTTTTTTTTTTTTTTACATTTTCTTAATATATTGTGCATTGCACTTCAGGGCGCCACCGTAGATATAGTCTGCCCAAACAATTATTTGATCAATAGAGTGTTAGGAAACAATGATGGCACACAGACTCTACCGCTGGAGAGTTTGGCAGTAGCTTCTACATTAAAAAAAAAAAAAAAATTGTATAAATACAATACTCATCCACCGGTATTTTATTCACTAAAGTATTGTAAACTTAAACTATTTATTAACTAATGGCACAATAAAACGTATAATATTTTAATATATATCAAACCTATGCGAAGTTTTTTTTTTTTCCCCATCTCTTTCACGCTGTTTCTCATGTACTCATGTATGGTCTCATGTACGTTCTCATATTACAACGCCCCCTTGGGCAGATTATTAATGGTTTGGACAGTTTGGTTTCGAGTGAAAGACTGAATTGTAAACAAAGTAATTTTGCATAAGTAGCTGTAATAAATCATTGTCTAAAATGGATTAGAGATAATTCTACTGAATAGAAATCATGGAGAAGAAGTATAGGAGTTTGAAAGTAGGATTAAAACCCGGCCAGGGTGATATTTTTAATTAAATGACCACAACGCAACCCAGATTAACAGGCAACCAGTAACTATGTCACCACGACAGAATCTGCATGTGGCATTTACCATAGGTCTACACATGAAGTTAAGATAAAGTTATTAAACTAATAAACGTAGACTAATGCTACAGACAGTTCCTGACAGCCCACCTAGCGACTTAATTCGCGAAAACAGCGGCCCTAATACGCATCCGTAGCTTCGGCCGTGGATTTATTAGTGATTTTAAAGCAGCGGTCGGTTACAACGCCTCATACAAGTGTGTGGAAAAAAACAACGCCTCGCGCTGTACACTGCTCGGTCACGTGGTTTCGACGTTAGCTGCGTGCGCCGGCTCTCGCGGAGGGCGCTCGGGAAGTACAGAAAATTATGTCAACTTCGTCTGCGGAACATAGAGAACAAATCCCGACACATTTAGTCCTATTGTTCTGCATAAGCTGTTATTTTGGTCCCTAGCAAACAGAAAACGCTCCCAGGACGTCCAATAACGTTGTCATTACGTTCTTAACCTTCCCCTGTTTGCCGGGGTAAAGTTGCAACGTCGGACTCCGGTGGGAGGAGCTTGTAAGATCGCGAATCTGTGACGTCATTACATGGGCGCCATATTCCAGGAGTCGCTACCGGTTTGAAATATAAAATACAACACTGGTAGGTAAAAAGAAGTTTTCCTGGTGTTTATATGTCAGAGGTTCTTAACGGCGAATGTTCTACTGATGTTTGTGTCGACGTTGTATAGGTAATGGAAGCATATTCTGGCTTATGGCAGGGAGCGCCGTGGAAGTTGTCTTATCTAGCCAGCTAGCTAAGTAGCCTGTGCGCGAGAGACCCATTTCCAGTCAAATTGTTTACCTGTTTTATTTTATTTTATTTTCAATCAGCCTAAATGACAGGGTCGTTAGTTAGCTAATTAAATCCACTGGAGCTTGCTGGTTTACGCTTACATGTATGTCGTGGGGAATTCGGTGTGCTGACCATAGACAGTAGCCTGGCCATGCCTTGCTGATATTAAAAGGCTTTCTAAATAAGTATATAAGCTTTAACCATCTATAACTGTCACTTCTCTTCGTGGCCACTCGAAATGAACGACTCGAGACATCGTGGTCATGGGTCATATGAAACGTGTGTATTAAAACATGGTCCATTTTAATGTGTTTGCAGGAGATCGCCCTCATGCTGTTTCTGTTTACACCTTACAGCTCGGTAGTTTACTATGAGTCTGTTCGGGACGACTTCTGGATTCGGTACCGGGGGCACCAGTGTCTTCGGCAGCACGACGACAGACAGCCACAATCCTATGAAGGTGTGCAGTTTCACTGACGCTGGAAGAGAAATCACGATTGCCTGGTCACTGCGTGTTACTTTTTAAGGTGTCCGGGCTAAAACATAATTAGCCTGACTTTGTTGGAAGGGTGATCAGTTAATACATTTCTCCATAGAGTGTGTTGATCGGAATGTTTTAATAATGGTGTTATGCTGTAGTGTAATGTTTGTAACTACCTCAGTTGTCCATACTGACTTGCATAACTTAAGATTTCTTACGTTTTTACAGCACATTTTTCACTTTTTGAGTGTGAGCACAATAAAATCCCACCCCAAATTCTACTTTTCAGTACCACTGCAGTTACTTAAGCTCAGCAATGTGCTCATTTGGATCATCATCATCACTGGGTGTGGTGATGAAAATGAGATTGTGTGTGCGTAGGTGAGTTTTCTCAGACGTTTCCATTGCAGTGAGAACTCTGTTTTACAGGATGTTGAAGTGACCTCTCCTCCTGATGACAGTATTAGCTGCCTGGCATTCAGCCCTCCTGCGATGCCAGGAAATTTCCTGATTGGAGGCTCTTGGGCTAATGATGTAAGTTGCCTCTCTGTCAAAGTACTTTAACTCTGATGTAGCCAGTCCACAGTTGAGTTCTCCTTTAGTCTCTTTAATAGATAATATCTTAAAGTTTTATACATATCTTACACATTGTTAGGTTTCATCTATTTCATAGTTATGTTGTTATTTGAAATCTGAAGTTTGTGTTCAATTTCTTACTGTACACACTTGAACCTTTTTACATAAGTATTATGTTTAACATCCTTTCTCTGATGGGATTTTATTTTAACTAGTATGCCCTTTGTCCTCGGATGTTTTTCAGATGTAAATTGAGTGCATTGCTAAGTGCAGTCTTATTTTTAAATTGAGTTTGTAGTTTTCTGTTCCTAGAACCATCGTGACTTCATTACTGTAGTATGAATGTGTTTACGGTGACTTGAAAGAAAACGAAAGAGGAAAATACAACATGTAATGTTCTTCCCTTAACCTGTTGTGTTGGTCATGCAGGTGCGATGCTGGGAAGTCCAGGACAATGGACAGACTGTCCCTAAGGCTCAGCAGATGCATACGGGGCCTGTGCTAGATGCCTGTTGGAGCGATGTAGGTCCTTTGACCTCTTATTGTGTTTCCTGGCATCTCCTGCATGTTGCAAGCACTCCAAACTGTCAGCTCTTGCTGAGAAAGCCAATGTCTTTTCATCATATCGTAGGATGGAAGCAAGGTGTTTACTGCCTCCTGCGATAAGACAGCGAAGATGTGGGATCTTAATAGTAACCAAGCCATGCAGATTGCACAGGTTGGAGCTTGAACTACAATAACATGCCATTGAAATCTGCATCTCATCAAACCAGAATCTGGTCTAGTGTAATTGGGCAAGACCCATATCTGTTCTGCATATTAATGAACAACACAAATTAAATCTCTTTCATTGTTACCAAGGACTGTAATGCTTTTAGTTTTGGCAGCAACCGAAATGTCCCAGAGCAGGATATAAAATGTGGAAGAGATTGAATTTCCATGTTAAATAGCTGCCTTTTTTTAATGTGTTGATTTCAAGGATCGACTGGCACGATGTTTTGTTCGGAATCTTTATAACTTCTCAAGTTAACCTCCTACAGCACGATGGCCCAATCAAGACAATCCACTGGATCAAAGCCCCCAACTACAGTTGTGTTATGACTGGGAGTTGGGACAAAACTTTGAAGGTAGGATTTTAAGTTTAAAAAAAAATGGGTGGCATACCTCAGGTAGCTTGGAGACACTTCTCTTGAATAGTCTGGAAGGAGAACAGACTACTGCTGTGGAGTGCGGTAGAGAATTAAAATTGCTCCTGTTAAATATATCTGACTGAATTTAACATATTGAAAAATACGCAGGCTGGCTAGTTGTGACAACATGGAGGTTTTGGTTTTCATTAAGCAGCTGTCTATTTAGTCCCTTCCTGTCCACCTTAATTATAGGTAATAAAATCACTCATGCAGTTTATGGTCTGGAAAGGCAGTCATCTAAATTGGTAAATGCAGGATGTGTTTTGTTCTAGTGTTAGAACGTTCAAAACCTGGTGCCTCTAAAAGTCAGTTTTGCTGGCCTTGCAGTTCTGGGATACCCGTTCCCCCAATCCTATGATGTCCCTGCCGATGCCAGAGAGATGCTACTGTGCAGACGTGGTGAGCCACTCCTAAGTTCCTTCTGGTTGTTCTGGTTCTGTCAGGGCTGTACCCTCTATCTAGACCTGAGAATGCCCTGTCAATGTACCATATTTCCTTATTTGTGCTGTAATTCATTGGTGTCAAGGATGATTTTTCTGTGGAGTGAGTTTTCCTTTAATGATACCTCATGTTGTAATGGCTCAGTATTTGAAGAGTGGGCCTGTGAAAGTCAGTTGGATGAACCTACCCATGTGCCAAATGAATGGCTGGTACCTGTCAGCTTGTGTCCTCTTGGTACCTCAGTCCCAAACACGAGCCTTGAGTGTCCATATTGGCCTCGCGTTTGACTGGGTAAAATGACAAAAAAATAAGCTGAGTAGAGACCCATCTTTCTCACTACTTTCTCAGGCTAATGATTTCACTTTCTTCACCCCGTGCTTTTGGGCAGGTGTACCCCATGGCAGTGGTGGCAACAGCCGAGAGGGGGCTCATCGTTTACCAACTGGAGAATCAGCCGTCTGAGTTCCGTAGGATAGACTCTCCCCTCAAGCATCAGGTGAGTGTAGGCCACCGTGCTGTTTAACCCTGAGCCTCACGGCATGTGACAAGTGCTAGTTCTTATTTAATTAACCCTTGCTCGGCTGATGACTGAGTGCAAATCATACCAGAGCAGATGTAGGACAGGTCTGGCTGCGGTTTTTCCTGTTCCTCTAATGGTGAAAATATAACATGGGAGAGTTTGTGCTACTTGGATCAAAATGTTTTAAGTTTGGGGAAATATGGGTTCCTGATTAAGAACCCTTGGCGTGAAAGTCACCCTTTGTGATCAGATACTTACCCATGAACCCTCGCCCCGCAGCACCGCTGTGTCGCGATCTTCAAGGATAAGCAGAACAAGCCCACCGGCTTTGCTCTGGGGAGCATCGAGGGACGGGTGGCCATTCACTACATCAATCCGCCCAACCCGTGAGTCGTCATTGCTTCCTGCCCATTTCGGTGTCAGAGGAATACTGCCGAATTTCATCTTCCAGTTTAAGTAGCAAAGTAGTGTTGGGGAAAAAACATCTGCATGTGTACTTTTTAACACCCTGGTTTTTATTTTGCGTATATTTTACAGAAAATCTGCTTTATGGTTGATTAATTTGGGAAAACGTAGACGATTATTTTGCATCTCTGCCTTTATTTGTGTGGTACACAGCCAAATGCCATTGGTTTGATTATGGTTTGAGTTTTGTCTCATCCGGCTGTGTTTCAGTGCCAAGGATAACTTCACATTTAAGTGCCACAGGTCCAATGGCACCAACACAGCCACGCCGCAGGACATCTATGCTGTGAGTAAAGCTTTCGAAGGCGAGCTGGGCACTATGCTTTTGGCCCGGCTAGGGGACAAATAACTTGAGTTTATCCACCTGGGCAGGTAAATGCCATCTCCTTCCATCCTGTCCACGGGACCCTGGCCACTGTGGGCTCTGACGGGCGCTTCAGCTTCTGGGACAAAGATGCTCGCACTAAGCTGAAGACTTCGGAACAGCTGGACCAGCCCATTACAGCCTGCTGCTTCAACCATAACGGCAACATTTTTGCCTATGCTTCCAGCTATGACTGGTCCAAGGTAAGGTCCCTAAGAAGGCCCACCATGTAACTGAACAGGTCAAGAGCTGGAAGGTTAGTCTTAACGTGCCACATTTGTCTAGAATGAAGAATTCAAGTGGATCACTTGGGTAAAAACCACTCGTAAAGATGTATATGTTCTGAAATTAATGACTGATTTTATTTAAGTGTAACTGGGAGGCAATACCCAGTGGCGTAGCAGTCAAAGCAAGGGCTCTGGTCCTCATCCCTTCCTTGCTGCCGTAGCTATGATTAAATTAGCTAGCGTCGCTCTGGAGGGGTCAGACAGGGTCCTTCTCGCACTTGTGATCACCCTGCAGGCATGTCCACCGGGGCTGCTGCAGTACTGTCGCCATGTTCCACTCCTCAGCCCGCAGTGAAAGAAGCGGGTGTCTGAGAGCGCGATCCTGAGCGTGTCAGTCGTCGCTCCCAAACGGGACTGGGTACCACATGTGGAGAGAGAGAGAACCATGGCAGTTGTTGTAGCTGGCCATTCCAGAATGAGTGGAAAATGAGGGGGGGGAGTTCACGAGGAGCTGCAGGCTGAAGCTCTTTATATTTTGCGTGGCATAACCTGTGGTCTTGTCAAAGTCACTCTTGTAGCTGATGTATTATTTCCCCAATCTTTCTCTGCTTCCAGGGACACGAGTACTACAATCCCCAGAAAAAGAACTACATCTTTCTGCGAAATGCAGCCGAGGAGTTGAAACCTCGGAATAAGAAATGGTGAGAATGGGCAGCAGCTCTGTTACCACGGAGGCAATATTGATGGGTGGCTGCCTGCCTTACCTTCTGTCTTCCAACTCCAGTGACAGTTGCTAGGGACTCCCCATCATGCTTTGCATGTAAGGGGGAGGTAATAGGACAGGCAGTGAAGTTCAGCCTCGGCACAGTAGCTTTCAGAAAATGTGTTTGCCTGTGTGCCGAAGGTCATACCTGCCGTGTCGCTTTTGCATTGTAACAGAAGAATTCTGCTGTATGCAGCATATCCAACCCAGCTGGAGTTTGTGATTTTCATTTTTTTTTTTTTTTTTTCCCCCATTCAAAAATAAAGTCCAGACTGGAGAAGGAGTGGATTAACTTTGAGTTCTTTCTCTATGATTTTCTTTCTGCTTTGACAGATTGTCTGGTCAGTAAAGGAGTGATTCCAAGCAGGTCTGAATTTTAACAGTTTTATGAGAGTGTATTTAACTTGCAAGAATCACTGGATATGTTCAGAAAGCCAATGGATAAGCTAAGGTGTTATGAAACCATTACACAAAGAAGCTTTGAATGAACCAGGTTCCTTAGTTATTGATAAACTAGTGCATGCTGCATCCTCTTCATCCACATTGTTTTTTCTTGCCCTCATCAAAACAAACATCATTGGGGGGGGGACCCCAGAAGATACCCTGACTGATTGCTCCCCTCCTGTCTCTAGATGCTTCCAGCTGTTGCACATCTGTTGTGGGGGCAAACCCAAAGGGCAGCACGCACGCTGAAGACCTGCCTTTACATGTATATAAGGAGACCCACTTTTGCCTTGCTTCTGGACCAATGGCACGGCATTGCGTGCTCTAAGCGGACCAAACCGTAGGGCTCTTTGCCGTCCGCTTTGATGCCAGTCTTGTGAATTCCATTCGTATAGGATTTTTATTTTTATTTTTATTTTTTTTTATACTGCACCTTTAAATCACTTTCTGCTTGTCATCCTGTCACTCCGTGGTGTAGTTCTGCAAAAATGTGAAATGAATAAAATCAGCTTTTTGGTCAAAGTTGTCTCCCTTTTTCTGTATTTTTATTTGTATTGCTATTATTACTTTCCTTGGTAGTGTTGAAGGTCAGTTATTAGATAAATGCATCATTTGGCATTTGTAAGCAACATAATGCACTCTACAGGCAAGACTAATGCCAGGCTTATCAAAATATGTTGCTGTAATGAAACAGTGTATTAAGGTCAAACAAGCAGACACCTTCATCTGGGGCAGGGAAACCATGAAAACCAGTTTTCTTTGCCCTCATGTTTTTTGCGTGAATGCTCACAAGGGGGAGCAATTTGACTTTGAATCATTTGTGAAGCTCTTTTATAGACGTTTTAGAAAGTGGGTTAACATTTGAAATAAAAGGCCTGCAAATGTGAATTGGACAACAAGATCAACGTGATGTTTGCTCATGTGAGGGGGGAGGGGTGCGGCACCAGGATTGGGTGAAATCGTGGGTGAGTCAAAGACAAAAAGTGCAATGACAGCATTGTAACAAAGGCAGCCAGGTGATATCTCATTTTCTGAGGTCACTTGCACTTTTCTTTCTCTGAACAAGTAGCCCTGTGCAGGACGGTGACATCAGAATTGTTCTGTGTTCTGGCCTCATAAAACACGATGGAACATGTTATTAGAATTGAGTGGGGGGACTGCTGTTGTACCCTTGCATGAGAAACCAAATTCAAGTTTTCTTTAATATTTTGATTTACAAATGGGCACTAACCTGTAACAGCTGTAAGTCACCGTGGTTTAAAAATGTATACCAGCCAAGTAAATGAGCAACGTAAAATTTCAAGTTAAATTCTAAAATAAATCACCTAGAGGAATAACTAGTAATGGCTCTTTGCCTAAGTGGTACCATTTCCAGTCTAACTGCAGAGCTGATTAATGCCTATATTGCTGTCCAAAACTGGCCATAAGAGTTCAAGATTTCTGTATTGTCATTGCATAACAATAAGATTTTGCTCAGTGAAAGCAACTGTGAATACAAAAACAAATAAAATCAATAAATAGACAAGTACACATACAACTCCCAAAACCAAAATATTATTCCACATAAATGTGGACGTCTGGTGTTCCTTGACTGTAGATGATACCATCTTTGTAAACTCTGCAATCCAAAGTCTTTTAACACAGATTGGATTTACACATTCAGTCTTACCATAGTCCTTTATTTTTCATATTTTTTTTCTCTTTTCAACCCATCAAAGATCACAGAAAAGCAGACATTACTACCATAGACTCATGAGCACTATATTTTTCAGTATGCACTGTAGAGGTGGAAATTTTAAAACTGCACCACCACATTTCACAGCCTTTTATCTTCTCAAACGCAGCCTTCAAACATACCCTCGTTCAAATCTTTTTTGCACTTCTTCCTGTCATCTGGGTCTGTGGCCTCACCAGCTTTCACAGTCCCCTCCACACACTCATGTGGTAGCTGCTTACTGCGCTCACACAGAACGACTGAACTGTTAAAAAATGTAGATCTAAATGTTTATGCAACTAAAACAATTAGAGCAACTAACACTTCCATAAAAGCATTACACTGTAGAATGTATACACTTTTGGCATTTATACAGCTCTACTGGGCTTCCTAAACGGTATTTGCGGTCTGAAATTTAGAATAATTAAATTTTTCTTTTTTTTTTTTAACTGATAAGAACAGGAACTTTTATTTTATTTTACACTTCATTAAATTACAACAATTAAAATGTCTCACAACATCAGACATTTTTAGAATAAAATCAAATGTCAACAGAAATACAGTAATAATGAGATTTATCTCTAACTGTTCATTAGATTAGGCGTAAGAAAATTTCATTTATGTTATACAGATGTAGTACTATTGGTTCAAGCTCATAGTTCATGGTTAATAATATAGTGGTTCTCCATGTAATTTTAACAGGTACGATAGTTTTAGACGCTTTCTTTAGGGCATTCTCATTAGGTGTAATAATTAATTAGCGCGTCTTTCCCAGAATAACAGAAATAGTTCATTTTTGTTGTTAAACTGGAAGAGTGGGGGGGGGGGGGGGAAAAGTGGTTCTTTGGTGGAAAGAGGAAAATATAGAAGTGGGCGTAAACACGCTGGGCAGGCTCCCATTCTCATTGGCCATAAGCCCAGGGGGCGTGTCCCCACGCAGTTACTATAAAAGGCTCTTTCCGGTTGTGTGCCTACAGCGGGAAGTTAAGCCACCTGTCAAAGGCGTATAATCGCGAGCTGTGGGTTCGGTTGAGTTACGTGGGATAATATTTGCCAAGCGAGGAGAACAAGTTTGAAGTTGGGAAAGCTCCTCGATAATCTACCTCGGTTATTTTTTTTTTTTTTTGTGCCCAGGTCGTGTTGTATTTAAAGTTTGACAGCCTTTCAAGGACTGGCGTTTGCTTTTTTTCGGTGTCGATTAAGTGTCGCCGGCGTGGGGCTCCAGTGGCTTCTGTTTCTCTGTGCGGCTAAATAATGCTGTTGCATCAGTTCGTCAACGGGACCCTGGCGACTACGCATTCGGCCATTCCGAAGGACACCACCTTTACCAAGATATTCGTCGGCGGTCTGCCGTACCACACCAGCGACGCTTCGCTCCGAAAATACTTCGAGACTTTCGGGGACATCGAAGAGGCGGTGGTCATAACAGACCGGCAGACGGGCAAATCCAGGGGATACGGATTCGTAAGTTCCCCTTTGATCAGCTGCTTTCTGTCACCCATAATTCGAGATCACGTGGTGTAAACCCGGCAAACGGGCAACGTTCCTGTAACGTAACAAAGTAACCGACAGTATTGAGTACGGGAGCGGCGCAGTGTGCCTCATTTCCATTAATTATTTTGATTCCACGTTAAAAAGTTTTTCCCCTTTTCTGGCTTCGGTTTGAGTGTTTTGACTTCAGAAACTCCAGCCGTGCAACTTCGTGCTTCTTCTCGTCTCCATATCCCAGCGAACGGGCGACGTTCCCACGACGTCCAACAACGTTCTCACTGCGTTCCTGCAACGTTCCAGTAACGTTCCCCGCTTGCTGGGATGGGGCCTTCGCTCGATACGATGCCGTTGGGGCTCACTCCACATTTAATATTAAAAGTGGATTAGCGAGGAGGAGATGGTTTGAAAGGGCTTCTTCTCATGGCAGAAGTGTGGATGGTGGGAGCTCTCTCCTTCCTCCAGCTGTGTGACTTCACCACATTTTTCGTGCTTTTTACTGGAAGCTGAATGATCAAGGTTAACCGCTTGTTTCACGTTTGCTTCCTGGTCTGGGTTTCTTTAGCGTTCCCGGTATGTCTGTCGTGCCCTGGGCACCGTAGCCTCCTTGTCCTCCCACCACCCATCACAAGGTTAACGCAATAAATTAAATTCTAGCAGAAGAATGCGTCCTTACTGATACTGGGCGACAACAAAGCGGTAGCCTAACAGACTTCGGAATCCAAATGTCACTACTTCCCTAGCTGTGGGCCAGGGGCGTCCGTCTGTGAAGCAGCCCAAAAGGGCACCTCTCTGAGAGCTGGGGGGACTCTCCTCTTCCATAAAGTATCTGCAAAAAGTCCCTTCCAGGCTGTTTAAAGTTGCTTTTGTATTGACTGTTTTTGAAGGTGGCTTTGAAGTGTACTCTTTAGTTTGTCTGAATTAGAGCTGTTTCTGGGATTTGAACCCACAGCCACTAAGGTATTGAAGTTGTAAAGGCTGTATATTTGCTTTGTGTCTTTGCTACAATATGCTCGATTTTACTTTCCTTTCAGTCGATGTTTGAGTGGCTGCTAAAGCACTTGGTGTGAGTTTAAGGTTCCTTATTTTGGCCTGCTGTTTTTAACTAGACAAACATGTGTACAGCTCGAAACGCTACATTGCATCAGCAAGGGCAACGAGCACAAAATGGATTCCCCCGGGATTTAACTACAGTAGCTGCAGCTGTGCATGTGTACATCTTTGATTTACTTTTTTGTGTGTTGTGTCCTTTGGACGTGACAATTGTTTGGACCGGTCTCAGTAAGCTGAAAACGCAGTCCATGTTTACACAACAGAAACTGGATGCTGAGGTGCCCCATCATGGTGCTGCCTCGAACGACAGGTCGAACCAGCTAGGGGGAAGTGTTGGCGTCTGAACTGTACCGTGCTGGTGTCAAGGACTGTCACCTCCAACCGACAAACGGCAACTTGATAATCTGGTTGCCTAAAGCAACAGCACACACCACGGGCCTGCCACATTATCCACAAAGTTACCTGCTTTTTGTTTCCATTGCTTAGAGAGCTCAGCCATGTTTTTTTTTTTTTTTTTTTTTTGCTCAGCAAGTTTTTGTACATGCCTCCACCACCAACCAAATTGAATGGTCTCTAGTTAGAATCCCCCCCAACTTGTGAATGTGCTGCCACTGTTACACTACAACTGTTGCAAATTTTAGTTTCAAGATTAACCTCTAGCGTTTAAAGTGACTTTATGGAGGTAGTGATTGAGATGAAAAAAGATTAGCATAAAAAGCCTATCTTGCCTTTTATTGGCTTCTCTTGGTCCTCAGTAAGCTTAGAACGTGACCTGACTCTCCAAATTGTTGCCTCTGAGCTGTAGACTTGGTACTTTTCATTTAGCTGAAACACTTACAGAAAGTGACCAGCCTGTTTATCCCCATTTCTTGCTGATGGGGACACTTCATTGATGTCTAATAGTCTGTGGAGCTGTTCCAGTCTGCAGGCTGATATTGATGGGTGAACCCTGCTCCTGTGGCTTGAGCACTCTTTGGTATGAATTGCTTGGTTGCATAAATGCAAGTCAGTTGTCTAGATGCCTAGAAGTGTAAAGCTAAACTCTTAAGCCAGGTACAATTTTAAATGACCCATGAGTAATCGTCAATGATTTAAGCCCTTTCCTTCATTTGGCAGGTGACCATGGCAGAGCGAGGGGCAGCCGAACGCGCCTGCAAAGACCCCAACCCCATAATTGATGGACGCAAGGCCAACGTGAACTTGGCGTATTTGGGTGCTAAGCCCCGAAGCTTACAGACAGGTGAGTGAGACCCTGCAGTGAGGGTGTATGCGCAGTGTGCCTTTTGTTTCTTGTGCAGACAGCGACACTTGACCCACACAGCTGCACAAACTCAAATGTGCAGAATGAGGAACCGTTTTTTAGCTCAGGTGCCCTCACCTGCTCTTTCCCGCTTTGAGTCTCTCGTAAAAGTTCCTCATAAAAATGGATGTTTAAATGTTTTTTTATTTTTCCCCTCTTGCCATTTAATTTGAAGAAACCAAATGTGATTGTCTTGGCAGATGGGAATTTCAGATGTCTCTTGAGCCGCTCCTGCTGTATTTCTGATAATCCAGTTTTGTAAATGTACCTTTGTAATGCCAAACTCTGTGTACCAGTTACTGCTCTGGTTACCATGACGTCTGTTACCCTGTGCAGTTTTTCTGTTTCGTGGTGGGGGTAGTGCAAACTAAACTGTATTATCAGAAGGGTGGTGAAGGTCCATTTTGGTGGAACTGGTTAGGATTTTAGATCCAATTACTGTTTGAAAATGTTTGTATAGCACAGATGTATCGCAGTAGTTGGTCAGCTTCAGCATTGGCAGTGTTGGCTACTTTGAGGTGCCAAAGTGCTTGGCTGGTCACACTGCTGTTATTTCTTGTTGTCAGACTTGACTGCCACTGAGATGGACTCCACTTACTCGCAGTCATATGTTCAGAAGAAAATATTTCCCAATGCTGCTCTAGAGCTCAGCTGCAGAGTTTTGCATCATATAGGTGTTTGTGCATTTGGGCACCGTGCTATGGCGTGAGGAAGCCTTTGTGCAATCCTGACTGCAGTTTGAGATGTGGTTACCTTAAATGTTTACTTTTTATTCCCCCCCAATGGGGGGAGGGGACAGTGGTAACTTATGGTGGCTTTATTTGACAGCACAGGTAAGGTTACAGGTCACACTATTATAGTCAAAATATTTCACTTGGTCTGTACTGGATTCTGCAGTGTGGTTTTTTGTTTTTTTTATACTGGATGTGTAGCTTGGTGGTCAAATCTCAATCAAGAGCTTGTGCTAATGTTAAATGGGGGAGGGCTTAGGTGTCTATCCCCACTCTTCCTGGTAGAAGTCTTCTGTTTGCCTTTACGTTGCTTTGGTTAGCTCTGGTCTTTCCTGTGCTGCCTATGGTTGTATTGGTGGTTCTGTGCCTTGGGGGATCTCATTGAGCTTGAAAGCCACTGGCTTCCCCGGCTTTTGTGGCCTTGCACAGTAAACTTTGTGGTCACTGGGACGGGTGACTTAACATAACTGTTCAACAACTCAACTGGAGTTGAGTTCATTCCAAGCAATACAGACAGAGGGGCATGCCCTCCCTGGAGCTTTCTTTGCCCAAATCGTTTTAAAACTTCCAGATTCTTCCATCTAATTGGCTGGTCTAGTTCTGCTTATTATGGTACTGATCCCCTTGCAGTGTGCCCTGCTTGTCTTCAAACACTATGGCCATTCTCTGGCTGTTTCCAAGCACAATGCGGCCAGTCTGTCCTCTGCCGCCTCCTCCCGCCGTCATCCGCGTAGCACACAATGACAAGCCTCTTTCTCTTCGCTGAAGTTTAGGGCTACCCTTTCTCCATTGTCCAGTCAGACTCTTGCAGGTTTGCTTTCAGCTTCGGCTACCCGGCCCAGTGTAACTCATTGTCCTAAAAGATGAAATGTCTATGGGTTGGCGTTCGAAGCCTCCCCTCTGAGTTTGTCACATCTCAGTTCTAACGTGGTGTTCTACATCTCTCAGGTTTCTCAGTTGGAATGCAGCAGATCAGCCCTGCGCTAATTCAAAGGCACTATGGGTAAGTAGGAGTACTAACCCAGTTCCAGGTGTTTCTGGATTTGGTTGCCTTTCTGTTCTGGTTTAAACCTTGCTGTAACACATTTGGGAGATGCTTGGATGAATTGGTGCAGTGTTGAGTCTTGGGTATCCCAAGAGACCTTTAATCTGACTCTTCTCGCTTTAAGTGATGTCGGCATTTTCCTTCCATTGATGCTCGTTTGAACAACCTGGATGGCCTTGTAATGTCTAAGTCATTCAGGGCCCCTTTCACTGTGAAATGCATGTAAATCATGTTCTGATGGCCCGTTAAAAGCTTTTCAGTAACAGAGTACCCAGCAGTTTACTGTGAACCCTTGCACTGCTACCCAAAACTTTTTATCAACTTCAATATTTAAAGATGCTCTCCTCCAGCATCCGTTTTCCTTCATTTCACTTCGTCTGCCTACACTTGGTGCTGTAAACAAGCCAAATGAGTGAGCGCCAGCAAGCAAGAGCCGGCTGCGGCGTGGGGTTCATGGAGCCATCTTAAAGTTGGTGACAGAGCCAGTGATGGTCGGCCGGCTGGTCAAACTGAACGCACGTGGTGCTCCTTGCACAGGAAATGACTTGCTTCATTTTGAATTGTTCTGGAGCCATTCTATTTCAAGAGCATTGTCATTTCCATCATGGTAATCTTCAGCACAAAAAGGTCGACTCTAGAAAACACTAATTCTTTGCCATCTACATTGTTGTCAAGTTAACACCCACCATTCAAACAGGAAGCATCTGCAGAGGGATAATGGCCCTTTTGTCACTGATGTTCCATATAATTGCCCAGGCCTGTTTTTAGGAAGGAAGCTTCTTTAGTCTCGTCGGGTGGGTTTTATCTGCATCTCTCGCTTGTTACTATATTTGAAACTGAAATGACCTCTAGGCTGTGATAGATGACCTCTGTGCCCAAGCAACCAGCTTCAAAGCTGCTGCCTCAGAAGCTGCCATGTTTTAATGGCTGTTAGGACAAGTGGTGCCTGCGTGCATGTCGGTCCTACGATTCCAAAATTCATTCAACCATGGGGTATTGTCATACTATGGCATTGTTTGGCTATAGGTCCCTGGGTCACCATCTTTGTCTTATAAACTTTTTCTATGGGGAAAGCCCACTCAAGGCTGCTCTGTGTGATTGCCATTAGTCTGGATGGTATTCTCCTGCCCATTGCTCTGATCAGCAGTGAGTCCAGACTACAGGGCATAACAGAACCTGGCCTGTTTGCTGCTGTGCTGTCTGGGGGAGGGGTGCCAGGCCTGTGGGTGGGTTGACAGTGATCTTGCCTGACGAGGTGGGGGTAAAACAGTGGTTGTTGGCTTTGCACATGTCCTGTTTAGACAGAAGGCGCCTGCTCTTAGAAGGGGATTAGGCCTTCTGACATTGGAAATCAACACCTTTTGGGGTGGGGGCTGGGCAGCTTGGAAGGGTTATGTGAAGGACATGGGAGGAGTGTAGGTTCTACTTAGGAGGACCACAGCCACTGCTGGACTGAAAGGGTATAGTACTTTAGTACCCCCGACACAGCTTAGACATGAGCAAACGCTAGATTTTGAAGCTTTTGTCAAAACCATGGTCCATGTAGACCTGCCTTCTGTCCACTCAGGCTTTCATCAGTCTTCACTGGCCTGCCTGCACAAAGTGAGCTGAATTTGTGGGTGTGGTTGTGTCCAGCCATCGCTTATGTATCTCCCCATAGTACTCTAAGCTCTGCAGTTGGGTTACCCTTTGAGCATGTATGTCTTGGTATTTCTGTTCCAGTGCCTCCTCTTCAGGATCTCCCATGATTCATTGCAGACTTGGGTTCATGAGTAATAGTGGGAGGAGCTATTTGAATATTCCTGAATGACCATTAGGCCAGTTAGTCAGCTAAACAATCACTCCTGATTACTCCAAAGGAATTTTTTTCAGCACTCAGGGCTGCTATAATGGACTTAGGTTTTCCTAAGCCTAGACTGGGCATCAGATATTGACAGCAGGCTACATGGATGACGGGGAGCTTAGATTTACTGCAGGGTCAGGTCCCGGGAGGGGAATATTACTGAAAGGGGTAATGAGTCTGCGCTTGGTGTATATAGTATAAAATAATCCATTGGCTAAGTTACCACTGTTGAACATGTGCTAAGAAACCATGGTCTGACTGTCTAGTGATGGCCATTAGGGTGGCGCTGTGGTCATACTGCATGTGTGGTTCAGCCCTGCCTTTCTGTCCATGCTATGCTGCCCCCTCAGAGATGGTGCTGTGGCCACAAACCACAGTGTACCCCCATGACTGCCCTGTGCTCCCAGATGAAGCAGACTGAACCCAGAGGGGGGGAGGAGAAGCCGTGTGAGGTGCAGGACTCAGCCCAGCCCCTGGGGGTGGGGCATGGACCGGCCCGCTTCCCCAGGTTCCGCAAGGTGCAGGCTGTGCTGAGTGTGTGCCGTGGTGGAACTGGCTGCCATTGGTCTGTCACTGCATTGGTTGCTTCTCGTTTCCTAGCATGCCTTTGGTTTGCAGTGTGGGGTGGGTGGGTTTTGGTGTGTGTGTGTGTGTGTGTGTGTGTGTGTGTGTGTGTGTGTGTGTGTGTGTGTGTGTGTGTGTGTGTGTGTGTGAGTGAGAGATTGGGGGGTGACTTGTGCGCTGTATTCAGGACCCTTCCACCCCCAAAATCACCGCTGTACTGGTTCAACTTTTCCAAGATCCAAAACTCTACAGCTGTGACCAGAAGCCCAGATGCATCTTAAAGAATGTCAGTTTTTGTGCACTGAAATTCTCTTCCGGGTTTGAAATGTGATGCTAATACAAAGTATTAGAATGTGGGGAAAACCTGCTCAGTTTACTGTGTGTGTGTGTGTCGCTTTGCACTAAATGTGATGCAGTCTACAGCTCGCCAAGTTGCAACTGCACAAGACTGTGCTCAAACTCGGTGTAGGAGCTGAGGGTCCTCTCAGAACAGAGCAAGGACTGAAGGGCAGATGTATGGAAGACAGCTCTGGGAGATGTCTAATTTTGCTGTTATCTTCCCCCTCCCCCATAGTGAGTCATTTGGTGCTGCTGTTTAGAAGCACAAGCCTCACTAGTGATTTAGACAAATAAGGCTTCAATACCTGTGGTGGGTGGGAACATCTCAAACTACCAATCAATGCTGGTGAATTCAGGATGCTCCCACCCACCGTGGGTTTTGAAGCCTCATTTGTCCAATCACTCAATGGTTTCAATATGCTGTCTTCCGATTTTGTAAAAGGGGAAGAATTGAGTGGTCTGTTGCTGACTGCCTGCAGGGTTGGTTGGCCACATTACTGGCTCTCTCCCTGGAGGCCCTCAAGCTTGCATGCCCGTAACTTGAGTCTTGCTCACTTGGGATTCCGTTGGTGCACGTGTTGTGTAATAAATGACAGGCACTCCTCATAATCATGATCAGAGTTGGTGTCCCTAGTGGTATTTTGTGCAGTCATACCTTCTTGAGATGGCTGTTTCCAAATAGCCACAGCAGGTAAATGGTGATGCAGCTTTCTTTGAATCATCGACTCCTGCTTGTGGTCATTTCGACTGAAAGGTCCCCTTTAGCTTAAAACATTACTTTTGGCTGCGCAGTAATTGTATGACTTGTAATGTGCCAGCATATGGAGTGTCTGCCTGTTCTTGTCCTTCTGGTGAGCCGTTCCCTCACCGAGGTGAGAACCTACATATTTGATCGGTGCAGTGCCTTTTGTTTGAGGTGTTTAGGCCTTTATTTAGCTGGGCTGGGGCTCAGTCCAGAAAGTGGGTTTAAGACAGTATAGTTAAACCTGAATTCTGATTGGAGACTACAGGATTTGTCAGTTCCCCAAATTTCTCCGATTTGGAGTTCTGTTGGATTTATTAAACCCGCCTTCTAGAATTGGCCCCAGACTCCTGTGCAATTCCAGAGGCTAACTCTTTGTCCATCTCTCTGCAGGCTGACCCAGCAGTACATTTATCCACAGGCCTTTGTTCAGCCTAGCCTGCTGGTGCCCACCCCAGCAGCCACGCCTTCCTCTGTTGGCTCCGCCTATGCTGATTACAGCACCGCCTATGCCCAATATGCTGCCACCGCTGCCTTCGAGCAGTACCCATATGCTGCTTCACCAGGGTTCCTGGGCTACAGCTACACCCCTAGCCCTGCGACCCCAGCTCCCGCCCATCAGTCCCTCCCTGCTGCCACCTTCCTGCAGTATGCCCCCCAGCAGGTGCAGCCTGACCGCATGCAGTAAGGACAACAAAATACTAGTGGGGCTGTTACGTCAATACAACCAGAAGACGTCCCCACTCAAGGTGTCTTTGTGTCGAGTTCCCAGAAGCACAGTCCAATTTTTTAATCAGATTAAAATTAGTTTCAATCATCAGATGCCTTGCTGAGCTCCATCTACCTGACAGTAAGAGGATGTAGTCAGCAGGGGACTCCTTTGTAAGTGGTGGGCAGTTGGACCCAGAAGCTCAGCTTCTTGGGCACTCTTGGGGATGGGGGGGGGGGGGGGGGGTTTAAGGTGTGGAAGGACCACCCAGAGAACAGCAGTTAGTGTTCAACCCCATGAAGTGGCCATCATCAACAGTGTTCTGCAGAAAGACTTCTCTAATTTGAGGCCTTAAAGACTTCAGTCGTACACCACCCACCCTTCCCGAATGTGAACATCTTCCACCGTCTTCTGTACAAGACTCTGACGCAGTGGAACCTACATTACGCTAGATGGATGTAGATAATCATAGCTAATCTCAGTATAAAAAAATCCTTGGTAGCTGACACTGTACTTTGTGTATTTTGTACAACCAAATCGAAGTTCATTTGTAAGCTGTCGCTTTAAAGAATGCGTGCACAGCAATTTTAAACATTGCTGCATTTCTATGGTAAATTTTACAGTATTTATATTGAGATATTTAAATGAACACATAAGTTAAACTGAGGGTTTTTGTTTGTTACCTTGTTTTAATTTGTCCGTGTGGGTCAGCTAGGAGTTCATTGTCCTGCTGTATCTATGGGATTTTCTACAGGGCTAAACCATCAAATGGCACAAATACACAGGCAATTTGTCACCTGCAGGTTGCCGATGCTGGTGTTAACGGGCCATTTCCATTCTCCATTTATTTATGAGAAAGCCATACCAAAAGCAATGGAAAAATAAAGAATTTGCAGCTGCAAAATGTTTGTGTGTTTCTCCAGTGTGCCAATGCTGTGTTTGGGATTTTACCAGCTTCTCTCTCCAGTGGAAAGCCCCTGTTCGGTGGCAGTGGGGGTGCGTACGATGACAACACTGCTGTCCTCTCAGGTGCTTGGGGTGGTTCACACAAAATAAGAATCCCTGTTGAAAAGTTAATTGTCTGGTTTTTTTTCCACTTGAAGATTGGCATATCTGAGTCAGAGTCCTTGTCGGTTCAGTAATGGTTACTTCCTTTAGCATTCCTGTAATGGCCTATATGTGCTCAATAGGTAATTTATTCTATGCCGTTTTGTCACCGGAATTCTTTTAAGGGTAGGTGAGTGTTTAGCCATTTTGCAGTGTTTCTATTCCCTTTGTGCTTGTAGACTTTAATACAATTAATGTGGTGTAACTTAAATCTATGGTCCTTTAGTCTTCCTAATGCTTGGCTGCAAGGTAGGTAGACCTCTTGACCCTGTCTGCATGCTGTATTTGGTAGTTGAGGGAGTGAGAGAGAGAAGCAGATGTACCTACTGAAGTGGCCTCTGGCTTTCAGACCTGATATGGCTTTGCTGAAAGGCCCGTGCTAAGCTTGCTCACAGGGTAACCAACGTGAGAACTTCTGCTTTTAGACTCATCTGCTGCTGTGTGGAATGCTGTACTCATGTCTTTCCAGTCTTGTTGCCAAAATTAAAAATGGGTGTAGAGGGCGGAGAGTAATGTGGATCTGCTCTGTCTCATGGTATCCTGAAGTGATGAACACTCCAAGGTGTCATAGACTAGAAGCTACACCTTGCCGGCGAGCTTTTAATTACGACACGAAACCGCTGGCTACGTTACATTCACACCGTACTCTGATATGACAGTGAGAGTTAATGTATTTTTATTAATGCAACACCAATCATGTTAATGAAATATGTACATGTAAGATACAGTATATGTAGTGTGTATTTTACCATGCATATTTTTTTTTTAGTCTAACTTGCATTTTGGGCTAATTGGCATCTCCCTTTAGAATGTAAATGTGAGTGTCTGACTGCACCCTGTGATGGATTGGCATCCCATCCAGCGTGCACCCCCGCCTTGGGGCCTCTGCTGCCTGGAAATGGCTTCAGACCCCCCGTGACCCTGATAAGCAGTTCGAAGATAGTTGGAAGAAGATCCAACGCAAATTTATCCTGTGTTGGTTTAGTTTCAAATGAGATTAAATGAAGACTCTCAGGTAAGTGACAGTTACTTTCCCCCACTTCCTGTTTACAGGTTTTCTTAAACTAATTTGGTACCAGACTGTAGAAGTCTAGTCCTATTCCTATGATGGGTTTAACTTAAACAGCATGAGTGAATCTGAGCAGATGACTGAGGCTGATTAAGACCTCAGTAGTAATTAGCCCAAGACACTGGATGACAAGGCCTAGATTTGCCTACTCTTAGAGTGAAAAGAGACAGGAAGATGACTAGGTTGGTGTATGTTGGGTCTTCACCCATCACAGACTAGCACAGTGCTCATGCGTTGTGGGGAAGACCTGTGGTGTGACTGAGCCCCTAGAATGCGACATGTTGGGGAGGGATGTTATTTATTGAGGCTGGGGGGGGTAGTCAGGATGCTGGGGCCTCACTCTTATCTGGTGTCACAGGCGAGTGAGTCGTGACGAGGTTTTGGTTAGGGAGAAGGGGGGGATGGGTGGGGTGGAGCCTAACCTCGTGCTGTTGCTGGGTAGATGCCGTCTGACTCGCATGTGGGACAAGGGCAGAGGGGTCGTATAATTAATTAATTATCCAGCTCTGTGGTCCCGCATGCAGTCGAGCATAGTACAGTTTTAATAGCTCTGTGATAATCTAGCATGAGCTCAAACTTGGCAGCTTGTCTCATTGTATCACACACACCCTCCCGCTCAGCTTCTTCACCTATCTTTGGGATGATGGACTAGTGTGTAGGACCTGGTCAAATATCCACCGTCCAGGTCCTTAATCCATTAGTTATTTTTAGGGGCGAGAACATGGTGAGCCAACATAGTGTCCTGTGCCACCAAAGGAGATACGGTGGACATGTCTAGATTGGGTGGTTTTTATCAGCTGTAATGCCGTTGTGGCTCTGGATCAGGGACTTTACCGATAACAGCGACAGCACATGGGTGACCGGCTTAGTTTTTCTTTCTAGGGTGGTATGAACTGCTAACTAGTAGCCCATACCACTCAAAAGGTGATGACATCCATGGCACAGTGGATAAACCACAGGTTTCGAACTGTGTCGTACTCGTTCAGGGTGAGGCTACCAAAGCCCCCTTTGACAAACGTGGGCGCCCTCCATATCTGAGAGCACATCATCTGATCATGTCTTGGTCGGTTGGCATCAGTGACGGTAATTCAAGTGGCGCAAAAAAAAAAAACACCCAGCTGGTCCTCACCATCTATTCATTTGTTTCTGAGCTGGGGTTGGCCCGCCTGGGCTGGGGGAAGTTGAAGGTTTTGCTTTACTTCAGGAGCAGCTGTGGCATTTGGAGAAATACAACACTTACCGTTCTATGCACGTTGTAAAACCTAAAAACAACACCTCTGTTTCCACAGCCACAAGGAGCCTAGTGTATATGTAAAACATTTCTGGGTGGGGGGAGGTGGGGGAAACAGTTTCCTTGGTTCCTTGCCAGATTTTCTTATCTGCTCTCAAAAGGCACACACCCAGCCCACTTCTTGAAGATCCCCACGAGGGCCCCAGTCTCTGAGTGGAAACAGAGTGCGAGGCCTCATAAATGATCCTGTGTTGTACCAACTCTGTTTTATTCGTACGGTGTTGTTCTCACACCCTTAAATGCACTTGTGTGCTTGTACTTTCCTCAAGAACACTATGTGCAACTTAAAATCCCTCAAGTGCATCCGTGTGCGGGCAACAGCAGTGGAGCACCAAGCCGCCATGTGCCAAAATGTGTCCCAGTGGCACGTAATTGCAGGGCTAAGGTTATATTTACTGACAAAATGCGTGAAAAACACAGCTTTGAAAAGAGGGAGATGAGTGACTTTTCTTTGGCTTTGCGGAAGTTCGTCCTCTCATGTGCCACTTCAAAAGCTTCACTTATTTCCATGCAATCCAGTTATTTATTGATAGAATCAAAAGCTGTGAGTACCAAGTCCATTTATGGTACTGATGGGACAAATGAGGCTTCAGAACCTGTGGTGGGTGAGAATATACTAGTTGATAGTTAGCATTGAGTGGTAGCTCAAGATACTCCCACCGATCATGGGTTTTGAAACCTCATTTAGCACCAGCATTGATCGGTTAGTTCCGGATACTCCCACCTACCGTGGGTTTTGAAGCCTTATTTAGCGCCAGCATTGATTGGTTAGTTTGGGATACTCCCACCTACCGTGGGTTTTGAAGCCTTATTTAGCGCCAGCATTGATTGGTTAGTTCGGGATACTCCCACCTACCGTGGCTTTTGAAGCCTTATTTAGCGCCAGCATTGATTGGTTAGTTTGGGATACTCCCACCTACCGTGGCTTTTGAAGTCTCATTTGCCACATTACTAATTTATGCAGCTTGGTATTGTCATCAAAGGACTAAAGCAGGTCCCCTCAGGAACTTGAACTTTTGTACAAGACCCAATCCTGGCTATTCCACCACAACCCCCCGCCCCCCCCGCCAGTGGAATGACCAGTGTGGCTTTGTCATCTGAGGGATGGTGGTATACAGGTGTTCCTATCTGAAAGGTGTCTGTGCTTTTCCTTTTGCCCTCAAGCTGTTGATTTATTTTGCGCGTTTCGTCAAGCTGCTCCGTTGACACAACAGTGGTCGGGTCAAGTTCCAGAAGGGATCCCGGATTTCATACTCTGGTGAAGGTATTTTACCCAGACTCTGTCTGTAAAATATAGCTGTATAGATAAATGGATAAAAATGTAAAACTAATAGGTGGGAATTTGGATTAGTCTGGATCACAAGGGAGCCAGGAGCCTATCCCAGGCTGTACAGGGCACTAGGCTGGGGTACACCCCCCCGGATGGAAAGCCAGTCACAAGGCACAAACATATTCATCCTCTTTTGGTAATTTAGAGACGTCCATTAGCCTAAATGCGTGCCTTTACATGTGGGATTCGAACCCTACACTTCGCAGTGTTTCTCAAAAGTGTTACCCACTGCACCACCCAGATTAATTAATAGCCACATGAAAAATAATATTTAGCAATTATAGAAAGTTGTGAAGAAACATGCTAGTCTGGAGTGACTGGGCATGCCAGGAATTAAAGTCCCAAGAGCAATGCTTCAGCTGTGTACTTGAACGGTATATTTTACCAGCATTATATTTGCTGTTTAAAAAAAAAAAAAACGTGTTACTGTTTGAATCATTACTATTCAATTAAATTAATTGCTTTCAGTAAGAGGAAGACTATCATTACAGCTAATCTGAAAAGGGCACATGCACCCAAGCATAAACTTAGTGCTTTTCCTGTAGAATAATGTGAAATGGTCCTTTATTGAGCATCTGAAGTACAATTTCAAAGATACTTTTAAACTCAGCACTACTGAGGAAAACTGAACACATATTGGTTAAGAAATCACAGGTTCAATGGGCTTGGTTAAATACTGCTTTTATAACATCCATCACCTCCACAGATGGTTTTTTTGGGCCAGTCATGTAGCATTTATGCCACTAGACGCATACAGCCTGATTTTTGCCTGCCATACCCATCACTTATCCCCTGACCCCTCTCCGGTGGTTTCAGACCCGGTGCTGGTCTGTCACTGACCAACAGTCCTATCTAAAGGACATCAGTACTGCCTTGGATGTTTTACGATCAGCAGTGACATAACTTTTTGGGTTCCCTCCTACCCAGAGTCATTCGCTCTTGTGCGCCTGTCCTCGTTCTCTATCAATTCCACCCACTCATCAACAAATATCCCAACATCTGGTGAGTCAAAGCCTCTGTTCTGACAAAAGACTCAATGGACAATATCCCTTGTCTTCCTTTCTGGACTTGAGTGAACGTCTACTGACATATTACACTGACTTATTGAATTATGTTTTCCTTCTCTGGCTTCTCTGGTGTAAATCACTTGATATTCCATAAAGATATTCCATAAAAATGATTGCGTGAGAGAGGTCACATGACCATGTTTCAATGGTAATGCCTCTTTGGTGAAAAGCTGCTTCTGATTGGCGAACCCCTTGACCATTGCAGCCTATTACAGGTACTTCCACAGGACAGAACATTGTTGGAATTTCTCTGTTTCTCACTTTTTATTAATTTCCTTTGAAACAAGAATTGCTGGCATGGAAACACATAAGTGGTCCTATTACAACACAAAAAATATAGGCACAATATAAGTGATTATGTCTAACAATTCATTAAAAAAAAAAACCTGTTGTTTTCCACACTTATCCAGGAGAAAGTTAGTGTGAATCAAGTCAAATGGAATTCTTAAAATGATGCATAGAAATCACGAGTTTATTCATTTGTTGAATTAAATCAGAAGTAGCAGAGAACTACACACCAAAGTAAGTGATTCATAGAGTGCTACCTCCTCAGAAAGAACCAAGAAGCAGCAGGGGGCGTAATGGTTAAAGATTCGGATGTGTGATTGAAAGTTGTCGATTCAGGTTCAGTTGTTGCATCACCAAATCACGACAGAACAGAATACCTTGCAGTGAAGAGTTTCTAACTGTCCTCTTGTACAAAGTGTGAGGAATTGTTCACTATCTATGCTTCTTAGAAATTTCTTACAGGTAATGCATATCCACACCATGCATTACTGTAAACATTATTGATTGTATTGTCTCTTTCCTCTTTCCTGTCTGCCTTGTCGAGGTGGAGAGGTTCTCCTCAGTTCCAGGCGTCCTTCTTTGGTCGTGTTCACCAGAAAGCTGTCACCCCACCTTCCTGACGACGCTCCGACTCTTGGTACTATCTCAGTTATGCTGACCTGCCATACCCTCACTTGAGTGTGCGCTTGCGTGCGTACCAGGGCTTCCATTCCATCAGTCAGTTTACCCTCCCCTGGGTCTCTTTGCTTTGCCCATATTAGGAGGCATTGTCAGAGACGCTGCCTCCACAGAGGAGGTACAACAGCAGGAACAGATCTATGCAACTGGAGTCTTTTGTTGGATTATTATATAACTTACACTGCATCGCCCTGCATTACATTATATACCAGCAGTCCCTTGTATCCATTACAGTTCTACTGTAATTTCACAGTCCTGCACATTGCTCAGTGGTAGGTAAAACTGCAGCACCTCTTGAGACCTAATCACTGTCCTGCATAGCCCGTTTCCCAGGAATTTTAGTAGACAGATAGACGCGTTCAAGCATCAGGAGCACTGAGGAGCTAATATGGTGGAAAACTGTCGTTCCTGGAATGATGGGATTTTTCTGTTGCCAACTCCAGTGGGTGGTTGGGAGTGTGGGCATGAAGCTTGGAATGGCTTCCAGGCCCCGCTGAGGGTGGGTGGTGGGGGTGTGCTTTTGAGGTGTACGCTCAGCTTGGCCAGGGGCTACTTACCAGTGGGTGCCATGGCTCAATCCCTTAAATTTACAGCAGCTTCATACAGCACAATATCATGACAAAATGCTCCATTCCTTGTGTTTTACCCTGAAAAATAACAAGCAACATTCAATAAAATGAAGCTCACCAGAAGTGAAGAGTTTTTCATAACATGTTACAATGTTTGGTTAACAGAATGACATTAGGACAGAATAGGTACGGACTTCCATCACTAATGAGAGTGTGTCCCTGCTTACACAGAAGGTATCTGGAACATTTAATTCTAGGTGATATTTGATAAGTGGATCTGTGAAGATGTGCATTCAACTGACCTTAATTCCCATATGTTTCAGCAAAGTTCTGTCAGACTGTAGACACTTTTTGGTATTTGTGTTTTGTGAAATTAAATGTTTCTGTTGAGCTTAAATAGCATAGTCAGACTTTACTCATCCTTGTGGGGAAATGAGGTAGTTTTGCATATCCCATCCTGTTCTTCCCGAGAGACACAAACATGAACATACAGTTGAGAGCAAGTTTTAATTACTCTGCCTTCAACCAGATTTGAACCCACAACCTTCTGGAACCCACATAGTAACACACACCACTCCCTTATACATTTCACTTCTGCCTCTACATGTCAGCCTAATATTAGACCAGGTTCACGGCTGTCAAAAAAGTGTAACTATCACCACACCAACAAATATGTCATGCAGATGGGACAACAGGAATAGCGTGGGACATGTGCATGTCTGGGTTACTCAGCTGTCCCTCCATACTTATTGTACAACCTGTGACCTCCACCTGTCATTCTGGCACTTAAAGTTCTCACATTTGTGGGTGTCATTCTGCAATTCTGACAGCGGACTTCCTGCCATGTACACAAGTGTGCTGATGTCAACCACACCCCACCCCACCCCACCCCACAATGTTCTTTTGTTGACCAGGCAATTACACAACACAAGTGAAGCTACTTAGAAACACTTGGCAAATAAGGCCCCCTGCTTTCCAACCTCAAACTTGAATGAATTTCGGTTTGGCCTTCTGGTTAAAGGAGTGTGGAGGAGTTTAATGCAGGTTCAACTCTGAACTTTATATGGTTAGAAGAGACTAAGTGTTGCTATTTATAGACGAGGTTTATCAGATCCCTTGTTTTTGTTTCTGCTAAGGATGGCATAGTGGCCATGTGGTTTACATCAGCTACCGTGGAGGCAGAGCAGCATGTTGCTGGTGTCCTAGAGTGTAGCCTTTGAAAACAGTTCCTCTACCTCATGTACACACACACACACACACACACAAATTCACACCATAATGACCATCACGCTAATCTGCATTATCACTTGGGCTCTGGAAGGAAGCCTGTTACTGTGACACACACTATCCGTCTCTTCCGTAAAATAGCTAGCCTGTCAGTGCTTTTTTGGGGCCCTGACCACTTCTGTCTCTCTGACTGATGTTAGATGGGCTGCTGTTTTTTGGATTGTCGCCATTTCTTGAGATTTGATTCATCAGTTAGGCAGCGAAGTGATTTGAGATGGTTCATTAGCGGTATGCCTAAATGACAGACGCACAGCAGACAGGTAATTAGGGTTAAGAGCAATTGGCTCTACTTGAAATGCAACATCACGTCGGCACACTAACAGATGAAATAGAGGCTGCTGAAAGGGTAGAGGTGTGCTCAACTCTAACCGAAGTCCCCTCTGTGCTTAGGCAGACATGATGACTCAGGGTTTGTTGGATTTCATGAAGCACTGGCGGCTGACCAACTCAGGAACAGATGTTTGTAGGATTAACAGCCACTAGCTAACTCCTCCCATACACAAACACGCACACAACCCCCACCCTACTGAAACACACCTCATTACCAATAAACAACATTAAAAATTAAACCAAATAAATCCTGGTTACTCTCCTGGAGATGGTCCATGTTTTAGAGGTTTACAATTACTAGAACTTTAATCAGAATGTGTTTCACTGCATAACAGCATTTTCATAACTAATATGATGATTTGATACTGAGTTACTTACAATGTTTATAGTCTCACACTGGATATTTTGTCGAACTGCCTTGCTGGAGGTCAGTCAGCAAGGATCTAATTCACTAAAACTTTTTAATATGAGACTCTGGGTGTGTCTGTGTGTGTGGGTGGCATGAAATGTGCCTCTCTTATCAGCCCAACCTCTTATTACTGTCCTTACACTAGAAATTTCCCTCTATTGCGTCTCGACAGGAACTGCTCAACAGCTCCACGATTGTGGAACACGAACGGCTCTGCAGTGGGCTAACGTGTGCCAACAAGTAGACCCCATCTGCCCATCTTAATGCCTGTTCATTGCTTTGGCAGTTATTTGGGCATCACAAGCTGAAACTGTAGGGAGTCTGTGTCCCTGTTTACCCCTAGATGCACAAAGGTAAGTGTGGTAACCCGCCCTGAGAGTTTGAAGGACGAGTTAAGAGGAAGGCCCCCTCACTGCACACGGGTCAGGAACGCAGCAGGGCAAATAAAGATGCTTCTCCTTAACTAGCTTTAACGGCTTCAGAGGCGCTAGTTGTACACCAACAGGGATTATCAGGCTGCGATTTGACAATGTTATCATAGAAATCTTTACCTGCACCATAAGAAAACTTCACAGGTAATCATACGGCGTGTAGCATTAAAATAAACAATTCTTTTGTATCAGGAGTCATGTCAGACAAATCTTGTTTCAACCAGTTAATTTGGTGTTTCCTACACCAAGAGTGGCAGGTTAAAACAAGTGGACTTTGTCACTCTTGACACGACATACAATGTTTGTCCACTCTCAGCTAAAGTATTTCAGCCACTCATCCAGATTTTATAAGGTATGACACTACAAATAAATTTGTGGGGTACAATGATGTATTCATTTACCAGGTCCCTGTCCCTTTTCTGACCCACATACCCCAAAAGTGATGCAAACAGTTCAGTGCTAAATCTGAAAAATCAAGGCTCTGTTTTGCAAATGTACCTTAAATCTACAAGTTGTCAGCCAGTTTCCAACTGCCGTGTAAATAATAAGGAAATGGACGCCCCATCAATTCTGACAGTTTCTTGAGAACTGGGAAGAGGGGAAATGTAACTTTGTAAAAATAGGATCTGGTCTGCGTCTGAATTGGGTGAGTACTGCGATCGAAATGCTAATCTTTTTAAAATCATTCCAGATGTCATCCATGGAGCAAACTCGAAAAGCAGGTCTGCACAGTTTGTTTTCCCGAAGCTTGCACGAGTGCTTTTGTGTGTGTGCGTGCCCATATTTGTGTGCTTTAACTGCCCCGAGACGTCAGAATTTTTCATTTCCCTCTGTGGGCAGCAGAACGACCCCTGGCATCGCAATCCGTGACATCACAATGGGGCACTATGTGTGCCGTGCGGACAATGGGGCTGTGTGAGGAACCGCAGTCCAAACCGGCCTGGCACAGAGGGTCTTCACATGCACGGACAAAGGGCAAACATGGCAGCTCAATCGCTGCTTTTAATGGCCACGCCCGCTGCCATGCCGCCTCTCTGCGGCCCGCCAAGTAGAGAGTGGGAGGTTCTGGGGGGAAATGGGAGAACGAGGCCATGCACTGGAGCCGTTAAACAAAAGGGCTTACGCTTGTCACAGCTCCCGCTTGCTGCCTCACCAACCTCGCTGGCGCACGCACACACGCGACATTCATGCTGAGCCCCCCCCCGTTTTACTGGCCATCATGCTGTACTATAAAAGCCTCCTTTTAAACGAACAGGTCTGTGCTTGGCTAAGGCAGCTTTAATGCAGCGCCCCCAACAGACGGCTTATAAAATGGCGGTACGACTGGCTGCTATCCCTAATAAGTGGCCCGACACAGGGTTGTGCAATCAGCGTCCAAGCTGAGGAGTCATCACTTAGGAGGGAAGGCTCTGTTTTGAGAAAGCGGAGTAATCTGACTTCATCTGGACAAACACACCTGGCTTCTGAAATGAATCAGCTAAGAATGTGCCGTAGCACAGCCGACAGCTATTCAGAGAGCAATGATCAGCGACAACCGCAAATTATCCTCGTTTTTTCTTTATGGAGACCGTCTATACACCTGTCACCCTGGAACTTTGGATAAATAATCAAGTGTGCCTCGGGGCTTTCCATCGTATCTCCTTTCACACATTCAGCTGGTTTACCAAACAGCTCGAGCAGCGTCTGGTCCCTGTGCTGTAATAACGGAGCTTTCCTGCTAACATTTCCGAAGCAGTTTAAAACCCCCCAAACTCTCCAGTTCCTCACGGCTGGATCATGAAACAACCCAGGACCCTGTAGATGTCTTTGGTATAGTCCTGCGTTCAGTGTGGCTAACTGTAGGCGCGAGAGCACTTGTTCATTAACCAGTATTGTTTTTGCACTTGTTTATTTATACTAACGTGTCAGAGTGTCCATTTCAGCCGGTGGGCACTCGGTCAGACTTCAGCGTCTGTAAGACTTGTTCCTGGAAGGGGAGGAAGGAATAGCAGCTTTATTAGATGCGTTGAACAGCAGAGAAAGACAAACACAGAAGCCATTTCAGCTTTGGCACAAGAACAACAAAACAAAACAAAAGGGGTGCTGAACTGTAGGAAGATTGACAGGGTGCAGGGATGGGCCTACGCAGCAGGGTCTGACTGCCTGCTCTGGCCAGCAGGAAGTGGATCTCAGTCATTTAAAATGATTCCTGCGGCACATATGAAGTGAATTGGTGGGCTAGGAGCATGTTTAAGTACCTGGAACACAAGTAGAGAAAATGGTGTTTGGCTACTGAGATGTACAGTAGGTATTTTTCTATAACTCGGTACCTTCCTCCAACTGTACCCCCTCGAACCCTCAGCAGCATTCTAACAGCTCTCCTTCTTGCTTCCTCTTCCCATAAACTGTGCTCTCTCTTGTCTTTGAGCCCCTGACATTACAATTTGCTCTTCTCCCCCCAGTTCCCTCCCTACCTCTCATTTTCTTTCCTTCTCTGCCCATCCCCTAGCACTCTGCCTAAAAGATCTTCTATCATGTGGGGACGTCTTTATCCCTCAGAGCCGCAGAGAGGCTCTTTGTGAAGCTCTGCTGTCATCGCCACCTTAGAAGTCATGTGGAACCTAAAGCATAGCCACGTTGTGGGTTGGATTCAGTGGCAACTGTCCTTCACTGAGGCTGAGGAAGCACACAGTAGAGGCTGCTGGGAATCACTATCTGAGTCTATGACACGGCTTTGCTGGGGTGGCACTTAGCATAAAGCTGAAGGAGACCAATCTGAAATGGAAATCTTCGTTTGCTAATTGTACTACTTGTGCAGTACATTACATTTGCATTTTCATGAGGTCAGAGACCCAAACAGGCAAGTGCAAGCACAGGGTCAACCTTTTAATTGGTGCCACTGGAGCAATTCTGGGGTTAAGGACCTTGCTCGAAGGCTCAACGGTGAAATGAACACATTTTGCACACTGCCTTCACAAAATAGCAAGCGCCTGAACAGGGACTTGAACCCTGGACCCTCAGATTAAAAGTCTGATGCTCTACCGACTGAGCTATCCAGGCTCGATATAATGTGCCTAAAAATTAAAAAAAAAAAAATGGCTGCTTTACAAAGAAATTCCTAACAGCAAAAAGTACGACTTCTTATTTTACTGGATTGTAACACAAGTAAAGGTTAAAAGCACTAAAAGTCTTTCATTACTGCCTGATGTGAATCTGTATAAAATCAAGAGGGAGAGAAGAAATGAGGACAGAACTTGAAATGTGCTGTAGAGTTTACATAAGAACATTGAAAGCATCTTTAATTTCCAAAAGGTAGTGGAAAGGAGTTCATAATAAGCTTGAAGTTCTGATCCAAGATGGCGGTGCGACACGTTGCATTTCGTTACTATATTTTATTTTATTTTTCCATTAAGAAAGCAAATTTCATCTTGCTGTATGAGCTATGAATCACTGAGCTGAGACGATGAGTGTTACCCTCATCCGAAATTTTGCTTTAGTTTACTTGTGTAATTTTGCATGATGCCAGATTTTTTTATTTTCTGATGGACAGTATCATATGGATTAAATCACATTTAAAATAGCATTTTTGGGTATGAAGTGGGTAATAATTTGCGATGTGTACAATACACATACAGCTGTGTGTACAACAGACCCCAGAACAGCTTCTACCTTCAGGCTGTAAGGGTGCTTGAAGGCTGATTGGTTATTAGTCCATCCTGCACTGCCCTTCACTTTTTATCTTAACCTCCCACTTTATCCTATGAATTTTTATTATTATTATTATTATTATTATTATTCTATTTTAGTTTTACTCACCGTCAGCTCTCTGGAACACTTGTTTCACTCCTTGCATCTGCTGCTGTATTCTCTCCTGCTGTGCATTTGAGAAACTTGGATTTAATTTCATTTGACGTAAAAAGATATGCAAAATAAAGCAAACTGGGGGCAGAGATAAGAGATAGCAATTCAAGCTGCGGCGGACACTTCAGCGTCCCGGGTTGGGGCTCCTTTAACACGTAATGTCATTGACACAGACATGGCAGGTCTGTTTGAATTCTTACCTTATCTGCTGTGTGACTGCTAGACTTAGTGGGTAGATGTGGTGCTGTCCATTTAAGGAAATGCCCTTTACACGATTTAGGGTGAGCGATAAGGCAATCTGTTGCAGTAATATAGAAAAAATTATTATATATAATGCATTTCTTCTGAATCCTTTGTCAAACTGATCAAAGTGCAGTAATTAATTGTGTAGATCTGCACAACCTCCTGTTATCTCAGTTAATCTCACTTATATGAAACAGCTCACTGAACAAAAAGCGCTTTCCCCCATCTGCCTGAAGCTATATTTAACCCTTTATCTGTGGCCCATTTGCACAGACATGCCGGCTAATTGTACTGTTGGACTACATATAAAAACATAGTTGTTTTTTTTTTTTTTTTTTTTTAAAGATAGAGAGCACTTGCACATCCTGTAAAGAAGAATCAAACATTTTCAAGTTCCTGAAAGGAGGGAGTGAATAGCTATAACTCAGTGTATTTTGCTGCCTTTAGAACATTTAGAACACCAGTTATGGGCTTTAACATCTTGGGCCCCATAATCCTGCACCAACAATTTACTCAACTGACCCATGAAACGCTTATGATATTTCAGTGTGGGGCTTAAGATGTTTTAACAGGTTATTTTGAAAATTTGTGCCGGGGGCTTGTCGCTGATCATATGCCAAAAAAACCGCCCTATAGATTGTAATGAGTGTAGTTTAAAGTGCTATAGCAGAATGCCTCATCAAATCATATCTGGCTTCAAATCAGAATTAGAAAGCAACCCAAGTTTTCTTTAATGCATTGTAAAATAATTCTGCAGTCTTTTCATTTAGCCCAGGTACACTGAGTTGTTTATTTTGTCTTCATGGGCATCGAATGCATACTGACACGTGCTACCTAGACAATAATGTCAAAATGGTAGGATTGAGCTAGGCTGTGTGTCCTCTCAGATACCCTGTGACAACGTGGTTTATTTTTACATGGTTCTGCAGCGCCACCTGGTGGACAATATCCCCAATATCGTTCACACTGAAGGAAGGAGTTTTATTGTTATGTTGGAATTTTGTGAAAGCTGGATACAAAGAGGTAAACCTAAAATCTTTTCACTTTATAAAAATCGGAAAATGGGACAGAATAACAAAGTATTCTGTATCCTTTTCCTAGAAGATACACTTTACAGCAATGCAAAATAATTTGTCCAGCCTGTTGCCGGCCAGAGGAGGCTAGGCTTATCCCCTTGAGTCTAGTTCCACCTAAGGTTTCTTCCTCCCGAGGGAATTTTTCCTTGCGACTGTCACCTTTGTTTTACTCTCTGGGGATCCTGGGCCTGAGTGTATGTAAAGCTCCTTGTGACAGTGCTTCTTGTTAAAGGTGCTATATAAATACGGCTGAACTGAATTGAATGAGTAATTTGGTTGATTGAAAAAAAAAATGCAAGAAAAGGTGAAACATTACAATAATGTAACTTTTATGCATATAGTATTTTCATAAACATATTGCAAACCTCCACCCACCTCCCATGCTGCTTATAGAGTACAGCGTTTTGGTCGGCCTGGAGCCTGTAACAGGAAGCATGGAGCACCCATGCAAAATCAGCACAGTTGGAAGCAAGATTTGAACCCCTAACCCAAGAGCTGTGAGGCCACCGTGTTACTCACTCTTTTTTTTTTTTTTGCATTGTGGGAAATCTTGGCACAGATGTACAGTGGAATTGAAACTGCAGTTTTATAAAGACATACTTCCATCACTGGTGCTCAAAAGCAATGGTGCTGCACATTTCTAAAAGCAGCAAAACCTCAGCAAGAATGAACAAAGGAGCATTAGGATGAGGATGCCAATGCTACCAGTTCTCTGAAGCCTTCTGTTCACATTTAATTCAGTTAGGTTGCAAATTCAAATTCTAGGAGGAGACTGTATCCTTCACAGGTAAAGTTTTCGTAAACACCCAGCTTTATAAATAAACAGTAATGCAATATTTTTTTATACAATCCTCATGAATAAAATGTTTCCTACAAAGCATATAAAAATGATTGATAGTAGACAATGCCCACAGCAGCATCGTAAAATCTGTCCGTGAGGTTTGACGGTGAGGCCTGCTGTCTGGACTGCTGCCCTTTCAAATTCCAGTGTGCCTTCCGGTCCAGCCTTATAAACCTACTTAAGCAGTGTTTGGCTGTGTAGTTTAGGAGTTTGTGTCCAGAAGGTTGTTGGCTCGAATCCCAAAATCAGTAGCCTTTGAAAACTGCTTCAGGGAAACTAGCTGACTCTGACCACAAGTTTCACCCTCTCCTGTGTGTGTTTCAAGGAGAATGAGATGGTAAAAACAAAAGAATCCCCCTGTATGTCAACAAATGGTCAATGAAGCACCATCAACAGTGCTTTGCTCAGTGTTCTAATGTTCACACCCCACGCTTTCTCGCACCCCCAACCCCCAGAGGCTGACTGTGGTGTGCAAACAATATTTTCCATTAATAAAAAATGAGGACACCCTTAAATATAATGGCCGGCAAATTGCTTTTCTAGAAAGTGATGAATACAATAGTGAGAAGCTATTAATATTTAACACGTTTCATCTGTAGATAGAAGGCATGAAAGGTAACGTAGGTCAGGCCTGGTTTTGTGAGGCTCATATGACATGTTTTACTTCACACAGAAATGTTACTCCTTGGGGAAATGCCATCTTCTCACTGTTTTTTTTTTTTTTTCTTTTCTATGGCACAGCAATGTGTGAACCATGCGTATGTGTGGTCAAGAGAGGCCCAGAACATGGACCAGCTGTTTGACTGGCAAATTATGTTTGCATAGCATCTTGGAAAAAGGTTCACATGCACAAAAATGCATTCATAAATTATCCATACATTTAGATGCATGCACTAGCATGATACAATGAGATATAATTTAAACCTTCATTTTACCCATAAGAGGACACAGTAGTTCAGTGATTAGTGCTATCACCCTACACTACCAGAGGAGGGGGTTTGAACCCTGGCTCTGCGTGTGCAGTTTACATATGTTCTCTCCGTGCTTTGGTTACCTCCTGTGGTCTAAAGACGTGTTGTAGATTAATTGGTGTAGTTAAATTGTTCATAGTGTGTGTATGACTGTGTGATGCAAAGGCTTGGCACCTCATCCAGGGTACCCCAAGGCTGCCTGCTATAGGCTCTTGGTAAGACTGAAGAGGTTTGAAAGATAACAGAGTTTCCAGGTATTACATGCATCATTCAAAAAATTGTATACCCTGACAAAATGAAACATATACATATTACATAACAAAATATGAACAACATTCAATGAGAAGAGTAGGTTAAATTTCAATGCAACCCAAAAGGCCTAAACACTTGCTTTTATCATAGTATATTATCTAGTTATTCCTCAAGCTTGCCTCCTAATCCATAGATCTCCCGTTTGGTTGTCTTCTTTGAGTATAAATAGGACTTCTTGAAAGCTGTGTCATTAGTACAGTCACAGGACACAGGTGATTTTCAACTAACAGCATATATACCATCGATACGCATCCCATTAAAGATTTCCAGTACTTGCATGGTTATGGTGGCATATATAAAGAAAAATCTATGCAAAAATAACACGTGACCATTAAACTTTTGCTAATATGTGAGAGAAGAAAAGTGAGTTAAGAATGCACATGCTTTGCAATGTATTTATTTTGAATGAGAGTCTATGCGGTGTCAGTTTGACATTTTCTGGTCCTTCAAACTGCGCAGCCGCTGCGGTGACGTCAGCACGCTCCGCACGTCGGTACGCCTACGTTGAAAAAAAATGGCGGCGTCCGTGTGGAGAGTCGGAACCTCCGTGGGCCGAGTATTTACTAAAGCTCGGAGAGTAAGTCGGCCTTTTTGTGGTTATTTAGGGGCAGACTGGTATCGTGTGTGTGGTTCAAAGCGCAAGGTCATTGTTGAGCTCCCGTATTTAGAGGTGTGTGCTAGCGGGTAACCTAGCAAATATGAGAAGGTCACACTACAATGTCATCACTGCCGATCTGAAGTGTTATTTGAAAGACTTTGTCTTTGACTACTTGGTAATCAGATGTTGCTCGATGCTTTCAAACAAGTAATTAACATTACAGAGGAGGCTAAAGGACATTAGACGGCGGAAATAATGGTTTCCGTTTACTCCGAAGCCAGGACAGTTTTGTTGCCCAAAATGAGAATAAGACTCATAAAAGTATGAAGTGGTAACAAATAATACCGAATTAATCATTAGTTAATTTAATATGCATTATTTTCCTGACCTGGTTGTGGGCAGATGTTAGGGAAGAACTGCAAAACTGCCTTGCTAACGTGTACACTCGTGTTGATGGTGCCAGTTTTTCGTTTTAATAACAGGCATCCGTAAGGTTATCTTAATATTAGATTATAGTTGCTGGAATTCATATCTGTCCAGGTCCCCCTGTTACACTGATCAGGATAGGGGGTCGGATGCTGAATGAATGATTGTTGTGCATATGTTTTGTTGCTCATTGCATTTGAATTGTTTATGTACAGCGAAGACCTTAAAATGGAGTATCAAGGTTCTGAATTTTCCTCCTGCACAATAGCAGGCTTTTCCTGTTCTTTTGACCTTGTGTACGGTGTTTAAGTGTATGAAGCCTAGCATGTAGGCCTAATAATTAGTTTTTTTTCTTTTCTTTAGCCCATCCTCCTGTCTTTGAATCGTGGACAGACAAGCATTTCGTATGCCCAGAGCCTCCAGACTCAACCAGAGACCCTTCTCACCACCCTTGACAATGGTCTGCGGGTTGCCTCGGAGGAGACCGGGCACAGCACCTGCACTGTAAGCGTGTTTCACACGTGTGCGTGCGCATACATGCAGACATGCAGCCCCTAATTACCAGGCAGACTCACACTTGTGTTGATGTCGCTCATACGTTCACATTCCTGCATGCATGTGTATTTACACTCCCATTCTCACCCACAAATAGGCGAAGTCACCAACGTTAGGACATTCACGTCCTCAGTTTCTTAAAACAACGAGCTTTGGAAACTGGCTGCCAACTGCATTTTTATCCTGTAAATTTTTTCTGCGGTATTGTTTTTTTCTGTAGTTTCCCATGGTTGACAGTGTGTGTTCTAATTTTCCAGAGTTCAGCATTTACTTCCTGCTCATTTCAATATTAAGACCTCATGTTCCAGTAAAATCAAACCATTCCCTTTCTGTTCCTCAGGTAGGGTTGTGGATGAACTGTGGCAGTCGCTATGAGACGGCGAAGAACAATGGGACAGGCTTCTTCCTGGAGCACATGGCCTTCAAGGTACAATCTTCGATGTTCTCCACAGTGTAAAAGTCAGTTTCTCCTACAAATGCTGTCAGTCTTTTACTGCTTTTTACACCAGACGTAATTTATCTTTAATATGCTGGCTTTCCTCCACCTTCATTTGTGCATTCTGTATTTAATCTTTTCTCAATTTTTTTTTCCCTCTTTAGGGGACCAAGAAGTTTCCCGAGTTGGCTTTGGAAGAAGCAGTAGAGTCTATTGGAGCCCACCTCAGTGCTTACACCTCTCGTGAGCACACCGCTTACTACATGAAGATCCTGGCCAAGGATCTTCCTAAAGGTAACCCCCTGGTTCGTCTGCTGGCATGGGGGGCTTCAGGGAGTCTGTGCCGTGGCTGTCTGAGTTTCTGTCTGGTAAAGGAGGGCACTTATGTACGCATAGGCTGCATGTAGGGGTGAGCACCACAAGATTCGCAGGCTGCACGGGGGGCTTCCCATGGGCATTAGTGGCCTTCCTATGTAATTGTGGTGGCATTTCCCTAGCGGTGGAGCTCTTGGCAGAGGTGGTGCAGGGCAGCTCGCTAAGCGAGGCGGAGATCGAGCGCCAGAGGGGCGTGGTGCTGCGGGAGCTGCAGGAGATGGAGGGCAGCCTGCAGGACATCTGCATGGACCTGCTTCATGCCACTGCCTACCAGGGCACGTCGCTGGGACAGAGCGTGCTGGGGCCCTCAGACAACGCCAGGTACGGACACGGCGTGTGTCCTACTCACTGTAGGGGCTCCAGAGGTTAAAATGGTTACTGGATCCAAAGTGACCTCAAATACAGACATTCTTGTGGATTTTATTGATCCCTGGGGGAGACCAGTTTGGAATACCAAAAGTGCTGTTTCACGCAGTGCAAAACTCAAAACAAAGTGCAGGCAAAGGTTGTGCAAACATAAATATTCTTCAAATAAAAACTCCAGTGTTAGAAAAGAAAATTAAATTGTTTATAAGCACATGCTGTGACTTGATGCATATGGACCCTCCACTCAGTTTTGGTTCGCGGCCCACTGTTTGATAAACACTGATGTATGGTGTAGTTGTGTTTGAGATGCCGTCCTGCCACACCTTAATTCTTAAAGCAGGTGTAGATGTGTCGAGACCTTGGCTGGGTGTCTCAGACCGATAAGCATTTTCACTCACTGCACTGGGGTAAATTGTTTCAGGGTGGGATGTTCGTCCCGAAGAGCTGTGAAACTATGACGTTCTGACGCCATCTTGTTTCATTCTACAGGACTCTGACCCGACGGGACCTGGTGGAGTACATTAGCTGCCACTTCAAGGCTCCTCGCATGGTTCTGGCAGCTGCTGGAGGTATGCAATTAATTTATTGTTCCTGAAATTGCCATTGGTTCTGTGCCGTATCTCTCATTTCTGACACTGTGGATACAATCGTTTTCTTTCTAAGTACTTATTTCCAGTTTGGCTTCAATCATCTTCTTTCTAAGTACTTATTTCCAGTTAGTCTTTTTCCTGCTGTGGTTATATTTTGCTTCTCTTGGCTGTATTCCTTTTAAAACCTGCTGCTGTTGCATCTGCTTATTTCCCATGTCTCCCGTCTCCTTCCTGTTGGTTTGCCTGTGGCTGCCCCTCCCCGCCCCCGCAGGCGTGAACCACCGCGAGCTGGTGGACGTGGCCCGCCAGCACTTAGGCACGGTGCCCTTCCAGTACGAGGGGGATGCTGTGCCTGTGTTGTCACCCTGTCGCTTCACTGGCAGTGAGGTGAGTTTGGCTGAACCTGCTGGCCAGCACACGTGCTAGCTAAGCTTAAATCCGACTGGGGCAACCACTAGCGTGATAATGCAATAACGACGTAGCAGGTGCAAGCTGAAATGGACAGGACTTGTGTGCAAGATGTGTTCCTGGTGTTGGAGCAAACTCTCAACATTAAGTAGCATAATTAATAATTATTTAATAATAAATACCGTCTTAAGGTTGAAAGGTTTGCTCTAGTCATGCAGTCAAAAGATATGTGATGTAGGCTAATCGGCACGTGTAAATTGCCCCTAGTCACTGATAGGGCATGTGTCTGTGTGAGTTTGTTCTGTAGTAGGCTAGGCACCAGGGTATCCCCTCAGTTACCTGGGATAGGCGCCAGTGTAGGATAACGTGGGTGTTTTATCTTAAAAATATGAATCTCTGGGACGATGGCTAATTGTGAAGAAATCAAAATTCCTGACCACCCACCCTGCCTCCCCACCACAGGTGCGCATGCGTGATGATGCCATGCCCCTCGCACACGTCGCCATCGCCGTGGAGGGGCCCAGCACCACAAGTCGCGACGCCATCCCCCTCATGTTGGCCAACGCCATCGTTGGGAGCTACGATGTCACTTATGGAGGTGGAAAGGTAGGCATGGGGGGGGAGTCGGGGAGTCTCAGGATCGATGCCAAGGCCATTTTGAGCTCATGTTCCTGTGATTGCTTCCACCCTGGCCTGCTCAGAGCAACGGGATATTAGGCTGACAGGATGATAGATGACAAAACAAAAGATTACAACCCGCTGAGAAATATCAGTACCTTTTGTGGTGTCATCCTAGGGGTTTAATCTCATTTTGGGCCTTGGCATCAATTCTTCAATTCTGAGTGAAATGCATCCCAGGGAAAGTGTAAACATCATCGAAAGATGCCGGGTACTTGGTGATGGTGGGATCTATCATGGCTGGAGAACACTGTACTTGGGGGGGTTGCAGGTTTTCATTCTTCAGGGCTGCTTCAGCTTTTTGGATATTTGGGATTAATTTCCAGTTATGAAATTCACATCAACTTGAAAGGCGATTTTTAAATGAAGTGTATAACTCCTTCCTGCAAAAAGTACTATTTAGGGCTGACTGCAGTCATACTAATCTTTTGGAGGCTGAGTGATGGTTATATGTGAAACGGCAGACACGTGGCATGTCAGGGAATGAGTTTGGGATGCCTTTCTCAGCAAGAGGCCCTTGTAGGTCATTGAAGCCCCTAGCTGTTTTTCGTAGTATTATCTTGAGCATGTTATATAGATTCTGTGTCTATGTATGTTATTAACTTAGTCATCAAGTTGTGTCGGCCATCATTACGGCGACACGCGCAGTTTGATGCTGGCTGTCGATCCGCGGTCTGTCCGGTCTGCGGCACGCTCGTCGCTGACCACTCTCGTGTCGCCGGCAGAACCTGAGCAGCCGGTTGGCGCGAGCGGCGGTAGAGGACAAGCTGTGCCAGCGATACCAGGCCTTCCTCACCGGCTATGCCGACACGGGCCTGATGGGCGTCTACTTTGTTACTGACAAGCACCACATCGATGACATGATGTTCATGGTGCAGAACACCTGGTCAGTGCATCAGTGGCGGCCCCCAGCACAGGAAGCTCTCTCCAGATGCCATTTTATTCTTCTTGCCTGTATAGTTACTGCAGGGATTTCAAATGTTGATAAAATTTCTTGTTTATTTACAGACATGAATGACCCCTAGTAATATGCTTCCAATTTAGCGATCAGAAGCTTATTGAAAAATTCCTTTTTGGTTTGATCTGTTTATTTACCAGCCACCTCCCCTCTGTGGTTTTGTGATTATCAAGTGACTAATTTGAGTAATGTAAAGTCAGCACTCAGGTCACACACAGCCTATTCGGCCAGACTCTTGTGTATATTCACTTCATATACAGTAGGTTATCGCACGAGAGAATCTGAATGTTGAAGTCTAACAGCCACTGGTCTCAGTGCGCCCTGCGGAATAGGACATCATGGTGGTTATCGTCCCCCCCCATTTCCTTGCAGGATGCACCTTTGCTCCACTGTGACAGACAGTGATGTGACCAGGGCCAAGAGTATTATGAAGGCCAAATTGGCGGGACAGCTGGACGGTGAGTGAAAGACCTCCCCTCTCTTTGGACGGTTAAGATTCGCGCATTGACTCCTCCCTGAATGCTCCTGTGCCTCCCTGCCTGTCAGGAGTGTATAGACTCATACAGTCCCTGCACTACACTCCACTGTGTTACTGTGACTCTGACTGGTCTTCTCCAAGACCCTCAGGGTGTTGCAGATCTTTCAAATGAAAACCCTTCATTTCAATGTTATTTTCCTAAAGTAATAAAGGGATAATAAAATACTTTTTGAAAAAGTGAGCAACTCTCCCCCCTACTATCCCTATTATATGCAATCCAGTCTGATTTAGTGCTTTAAGAAAGTCATCTCAGTCCATAGAACATTGAAGTTCACTCAGACCCAGTTTTAAAATTAAAATGAGTCTTATGAGTCAGAGCTGTTGCCTTTCATACAAGATTAAGGATCTGCCACCGTCTGCAAATGCGACGCATTGGCTGCGCCTGTGCTGCACTGCGCCACACGCCGACTCCGTGGCGATGGCTAACCTGCTGAATCGGACGCATGGCTCTGGGCCTGTCTAGCGCTCGCCCTTGTCGTCGTTATACTGACTCACTCGCTTTCCGCACCACAAGGAACGACGCCAGCATGCGAGGACATCGGCCGGCAGATTCTGGCCCACGGCCAGCGCATTTCCCTGGCCGAGCGGGACGCCGAGATCGATGTGAGTGATGCCGACAGCCGCCTCCATGCTTCACAGCCTCGCCGTTCACGTTAAATACATAACTTTGCAGCTTCTGACACCGGTCACCAACGACGCACCACAGTTTTGCATGCCCCTGTTCGTTGTGAACACACCCTTCATTATAACACAGACATCCTATCTTGACCAATCATAATTCATAAGTTTTCATCTAGTTTTTTTTTTTTTTTTTTGAATCAGTCGCTCTCAGTTGACCCTTTTGGGGAGAGAGTCTCGTAGGCGTGTTTTGTGGGTGTTAGTTTCAGCCCCTGATTATGCAGTGCCTGATGTAGGATGGTGGCCACGCCTCCTTTTTAATCACTTAGCCCCCCCACCCCTGTCCACAGGCCGTCACTCCAAAGATGGTGCGTGACGTCTGCTCCAAGTACATGTACGACAAGTGTCCTGCCGTGGCCGCAGTGGGTGAGTTTGTGCCTGGGCGTGAGACACAAGATTGCGTGGGCAGGCACGGGTTGGGCCGCGAGCCTCCTTGCCACGCGTCTGTGTGCGGTGATGTAATGGCCTGCTCTAGGCTGACGTCACCCCCCCCCCCCTTCTCGTTCTCACAGGGCCTATCGAACAGCTCCCTGACTACAATCGGATGCGCAGTGGCATGTACTGGTTGCGAATTTGAACCCAGCGTTCAGCCCGTTATAGACAACTACCCTGTTTATGTTCTCTTCCTGTCAGACCGTATAACAGAAGATAGTTTCCCTGTCCGCTGCTGATCACGCTGTCTTCTCTCTGCTCTCAGCCATCTTTTCTCACCCATCCTTGGCCAAGACGTCATTAGATTTGTTCTTGTTTCATCTCACCTGCCGCCAGTTACTCTGTATTCCGGAGAGTCGTAATTTTGTCCCATAACCTTCACGGGGTGCGGAGGTACTGTGTCTGATTTCTCCATACCTGCAAGGGTGGCCTTGGTACTGTAAGGTACTGTAGGGGAGGAATGACGGAGAGAAGATGTGAAGTTGTGATGTTGTACTGATCGTTTACTCAATAACACGTTTAATGGAGAGAAGCATTTATTTGGTAATGTGACCTGCGGTTCACCTTCGTGTCTTCTGTTCGACAGCAGATCTCATTCCACAAGGCTCAATAAAGGATTATACAGTGCTTCATCTTAGTGCCTCGTTTTACTTGTACTGTTCGGGGGGGTGTGTGTGTGTGTGTGTGTGTGTGTGTGTGTGTGTGTGTGAGAGAGTGTGTCTTTGTCATCTTGTTAGATTGCCATGGCTTGCAATACACCAGCTGAAATTTTAAGCCTTGTTCATTGAACCGATCTCTCGTAACTGTTCGTTGCATTTTGACTGTATTTTACAATGCATATTTTGGGCCGATTTTTATCAAAAGCATCTTTTACTCATCTAATGTTATACCGGATGTATTCTGGTGACGTAACATTGATAGAGCTATTGCAGGATGTACCCAAAGACTGGATCTTTGTTTAATGTTCCTGCCTACCCCGCTGTATTACCATTTATTAACTGTTTGGTGTGTAGTGACGTAGCTAGGAATTCTGGGTCCCAAAAAAATATGTATAGTTGTGTGTAATATGCTGTGCAATATGTAATGTTGGGACACTTTGAATGCCTACATTACAGACCTGTGTGTGTGTCATCTTAGTTGGCTGTGTTTTAAAATTTCAGCTGGTGTGTTGTAAGCCTTGCGTGTTGAACAAATCCCTCATAATCGTGCACGGCATTAGGCTGTCACCTGCATGGACTTCTGCAAGCCTAACTAAATGGATGGGAGCCCAGACTCCCTGCTCTGCGCTCGCACTGTCACAGCAGAGGAGTTAGCCGTGCCATCTCTCAAGCTGTCATCGTGGATGATGCCCAGTGAGCCATAGGCCAAGGTGTCTCCTCAAGCTGGGCTCTGCTTTCTAAGGCGCTGACACACGTCAGGAGCCATTTGCCAGCGAGGCACGTTTTGTCGGACATAAGCTCAGCATTCCTCCTCCTGAAAGCGAGGTGGAAGGAGGATTCTCAGTGTCGTTTTGCTGTACTGGCTGCTGAGATTCCAGACAATCGGCTGTGGCATCCAGATACTTTGTGATTTACATGGACAGTTATGTGTGTTTGAGCTCATGGTGACTTGTCACGTGACCCAGTCTTGACAGCCAAAAGAGTAGAGGGTTTCTTACTCAAAACCTGCTTCAATTTCACTACGACAAAGGAAATGGGTTTTGAGTTTACAAAAATATCTTGGTGTTGGTCATTTTTAATAGACTGGATTTAATGGTTTGACTGAGGACTGACAATTAAGGAACATATTTGGTCCTGTGTGTAGGGAGAAGGATACAATCCTGGAGGGAAAGTCAAAGGTGCTAATCGCAGGAATGTCAAACATCTGATGGCACAACCATAAGACAGCAGCGACCACACAGTCAAGAGAACGGAAATAGATCCAATGGCCATAAGAAGTTGTAGGACAGATGTACGCTTGCTTAGATCCATGTATACAAAAAGCTAATGTAAGTTTTAACAGTTTTACAGAAATATTAGATTCCTGTGTTTCCCACTGATATAACTCCACCATGTGACACTTTCCCTGCCTGCAGCTTTGTGTCTTATTTCGAAACTGGAAAGGGGATGGATGTGCTCTGTCTCAAGCCTTCGTGGGGTCAGGGTTGCATCTGGCTGTCTAGACACGGTTGTGAATCTCCATTTGGGCATCATTAGTGGGTAACAAAGATGAGGTGGGTGTGGCTTCAGGGGTAATCTATTTGCAGTGACGTTACCTGAGGAGATTTTAATTAGAATTTGAGGAAGTGCCCCCCAGGAAAAAAAAAAAAAAGCTTAGAGAGAGTGAGTTACATCTGTGTAAACGATACTAATATTTGTGTGATTTTAAACATTTATAAATCGAGGCTTGAATGAGGAACAAAATGCTGTGAATGTGCCTGATGAGTGCAAGCATATTACCGCAGTTTCATCAATTCACGATTGTTAGCACAAAGAAAACAAGAAAATAATCCATGCCTGTGGGGAACCATTCTGTAAACAAGAAAGTAATGAAGTAATAAACAAAACTGCTTGTTGAACTTTTTGGTTGTAAAATGTAATATAACTGTATAGGCATGTAATTGAAATGAAAAATGGGAATTAAGAATTGAATGCAAGGGTGTTATTTGGACTTTAAAGTAATGGTGTGTAGCTCAGTAGTCTGTGCTTGTGTCCAGAGGGTTTCTGGATCAAATCCTGTGGTTGGCTGAGTGCTCATATCACTGCTGGGCCGTTGAGTAAAGCCCTACACTCCATAAACTGCCCCATGGGTGCCAGATAAATAGATGGCCACACACTCTGACCCCAGGCTGTGTTCTCAGTTTTGTGTGTGTGTGTGTGTGTGTGTGTGTGTGTGTGTGGCTTATGGAGAGCAGGATGTGGATATGTGAAAATGAAAGTATTCCAATCTACCTGTACAAATGGCAAATTCAGTGGGTAGTACTGTGGCCACCTGGCCTGTGGGTTTTATTCTGAACCTGCTGCTTGGTGCGTATTCTCCTTTCCTTCATGTGGGCTTCCCTCCGCAGTCCATAGATTTGGTTTAGCGGCGCTGGTATCTGTAAGTTGCTTCAGTGTGAGGTTAATGAAGGGCGGCCATCTTGTCCATGCTGCACAATGTTCTGATCTTCATTCTCACAACTGCTCTGCAATGGATGAGCAGTTAGATTAATGAGTGGAAATGACTGCGTTAATTAAATGTAAATGTTTAGATTTAGTGATGCCAGGTAGTCTAATCACATGTCTGTAGACTGCGGGAGGAAACCCACAAAACTTGGGGAGATCATGCAATCTCAAGATCATGCAAACTCCACTTACACAGAGCGGAGGTGGGACTTGAACCCACAACCCTGGAGGTGGAAGGCAATAATGTTAACTACTGAGGCACCATGCCCTCAGTGGTTATTTTTTTTTTTTTTCGTTTTATTAAATGTCTGAAGAGACCTGAACCAAGTTGCGTTCTAGTTAAGTGGTTTATTAGTTTGGTGGCATCATAATTATTTGGAAAGCTAGAGTAAAATGTGGCCTTTGCAGTAGTTAATGAACAGTTTAATGGTAACAAGCCTAGAAATTTGTTAATATTGTAGATGAGAACATGTGGAGCACTTATGACCACAATTTTGGATGTTTTTTCAAACCATCTGCTCATCTCCTAACCACTTAGAAGGCTGTGACTCATGAGATGATTTTTGGTTGATAAAAACTAGGGTTTATATATTGCCTAGATCAGAACTGTCACAGGATGAGAGATTTGAAATCATTTGTCTCTCTCTGATAATTTTGTGAAAATGAACATTTGTGTAATTTAAACAGTTAAATAGCGAGTGACCTTAAGCTGACAATACATTTAGTATTCTTGGCTTGCATCTCAGTGTTTGAGGAAAGTTTCTCATTTTCTTGGTGGGGAACACTTTGGGATGACCAGGAAAGCAATAAGCACAACACACTGAAGTATGATCTATGATATCCTATAGAACTGTATCAAACACCTTGTGGACAAGCTTATACATTGTAGGACATGCTACACAAAAAATATTTAATTCTAGTTGTTTCTAACAGCAGTGTTTAACATTTCTTTGTCAGACTACAGACTTGAAATTTTTAGGTGAGAATTTCAGTTAATTAATGACTTAATTATCTGATATACAGGGACCTCCCAAAGATTTCATAGACGTCACTTAACACCAGTGCACTTAACATGTCACTTAGCCCATTGTGTCCTTTTAATGGTTAAAGGTGCAGTTCCTTCATAAATCCACCCGACGGGCATAATTCAAATTTGTTTGATTCTCGCCACCTGACAGGCTACGTAATTCAACACTTTGTGTATGACTAAGGGGAAGCCATGGATAATATTGCTATCTATGCAGCTGAGATAAAGCCGTCACTGCTGTCACGCTGCTCATTTCCTGGCTGCGTTATCACCAGGGGCAGGGTTTGTCACCGGCTTGACTGGCTGATTGTGGCGGGTGCTTGGGAAGTTCCTGTAAATCTTCATTCATGGGTGTCTGACTTCAATTATTCATTTGTTCTCAGTCTTGCGTGTCAAGTGTCTTATGGGAGATAAAATATTCACAGCTTTAAATTGTTTTCTTTGGCTGACTGTAAACGTCACTAAAATGGTCACGAGATGTGACTTTCACATCCGAGCCACAGCAGAAGATTTTCATAACCAACCAAGATTCAGAGATAATCCGGTAACAGCAGACATATGATGTATTTGACTGTTGGAGTAATTAGGTAAAAGTCAACCTAAGTTCAGGTAGGACCCACAGCTACATCTAGAAGTCTAGCCTCATGAGTATGTCATTGTCATCATTGTGTTGGAACCAAAGTCTGAAAGGTGACCAGTATTGTAGGTTGAAATCTGACTAATTTCTAAATTACAGGGAGTGACACATACGCAGAGATAAGAAAACAGTGCATCAAAGTGAGGATGATGTCGTGCTGTCTTGGAATTATGCCTGAGGAGTTTGGTCACACCCTATGAAGGCCTCAGAGTTTTGAGGTTTCCATTCTGTGCTGCGTTAATTACAGTAAATATTTGGAAATGTAAAGTGACATCTTTACTGTGTGCAAATGATTGACACAAGCGGACCACATTTTCAGCTGTTTACCTGCTAAATCTGGGTTATGACCCACACAAATGTAAGACTTGGCAGCCCTCACAGAGCATCACTTAGTTTTTCTGACCTCTAGACAATTTTTTCTTGATGTTGAATATCTTTGCTATACTGGACCAAAGAAGCAGGTCATGAGCTCGATTTTTATCAGTACCAGTCAGAAGTCATGTGCATGAGCCCATACGTTTACACATGAACTCTTGCTGAAGCACGCAATACATTGTTTTATCAAGACTGCTGTGTGTAAATACTTGAAAGAATGAAGTTTGTGATTTGCTAAATGCACATGGAAAGCACAGTAGGTAGTGCAGAAACAAAGAATAGCTGCCTTTTTATGCAAAATGTCCAAGTCACAGGAGGTTAATACTCAGGAGAGAAATCAAAATTAATTGCTAATGTAAAAATATACATCATACATAATTACATACAAAAATATATAACTCACCATGACCTTGTACTAGATGGAAGGTTAGGGATAAATGGATTGATGGATGGATAACTGTATTCATTTTCAATGGATAAACTGTAAAAAAAAAACAGTAATATTAATTATTTTTTGGATAAAGTTAATCAACTATAAAGAAATACTTTAGCAAGATTACAGCCTTAAGAAATACTCAAACCAAAATCTGTTGCTCTCTAGGTAACAAACTGCAAAACCAAATGATGCTGTGGTGAAATTTTATAAAATCATACACCTGTTATTAGCTCTGAAATATGAAAAGCTAATACGAGAAGCTGATTACATGAATGCAGCAGCTCGGCGGGTAGCACAGTGCTGATTACATGAATGCAGTGGCTTGGCGGGTAGCACAGTGCTGATTACATGAATGCAGTGGCTTGGCGGGTAGCACAGTGGTCTCCCTTCTCTTGGGGCTCTGCTTAGGCTGCCCTATCTTCTTTTCATGGCTGATCCCAAAAATGCAGTTAGGCACCTCTGAATGACCAATATTTCGAGTGGTGGAGTAGCATCCGAGGTGTGGTATGGTATGTGTTTCCTGAGATAGACTCATGGTGACGGTAGGCTGCATGAGGGGTTCGAGAGGATGAATGGGTGCTCTGAAATGAAAAGCTCAGTTTTTTGTTGTCAGCATAGACTGGTTAACACTAAGGAAAACTCTGGAGAAAACTCTGTGCATGGGAGGAAACCACTGCTTTCTGAGAACACTTTGCCTTGACACCTGGAGGACAAAGTGTTAATGTGGGGCTACACATGCGTGTCAAAGACACCTGGAGGACGAAGGGTTAATGTTGGATTATACATGCATGTCAAAGACACCTGGAGGACGAAGGGTTAATGTTGGATTATACATGCATGTCAAAGACACCTGGAGGACGAAGGGTTAATGTTGGATTATACATACATGTCAAAGACACCTGGAAGACAACGGGTTAATGTTGGTTAGTTTCAAACAATATATGCAATGGAAATGAAAAGCTACATTCCTAAAAGATAATCTCGCCTCAGCCGTGATGCATGGCCTTGAATTATGGCTTAGGTCTGCTTTGCAACTTCGTCACTCAATTAGCTTTAATCCCAGAATGGACATCAAGATGAATGCAGAGCGTGGTACTTCCAGGCCAGCAGACTGATTAACAGCTACAAGCAATGCTTGGCTGAGCTTATTGCTTTTAAACAAAGTACTGACAGCTACTAAACTTAAATGTGTACATACAGGAAAAACGTGATCAATGTGTTAAGAAGAGATAAAGAAAAGGCACTATTTATGTATTTGTTTAATTTGATTCTCATTCTGTTATTGGAAGTTAGATGATGATCCACCTATTTTCCAAAACACTTGTTCTGTGTGGAGGGGTTGGGTCCTACAACCTATCCCAGGCATCTTAGGGCACAAAGTTGTGTGCCAACCCATTTAGAAACACAGCTTAGCTTAAATCATGTGTCGTATACTTGGGGGGCATGCATATGAACACGGGGAGAACACGCAGACTCCAGACATGTAGAAGCAGGTCACAAGCAGGTGTGAGGTCATGGTACTCCTCACGGAGTCGTCACACCATTCTGACCAAATACAGCCATGGTCAAACGTATTAGCAGTATTACCAGAACCTTTCAAAAATGAACAGAAAAAGGTTTCTGGTTACGCTTTCATTACGTTTTTGTCATGTACAACAAAAGAAATTAATCAAAATACATATTATAATTCTCAAGTAAACATACACATGCGTAAACAAGCATTCTCTAATTCTTCTATATTACAAAACGACTATCCGTGGATGTTAGAAATAAAATCACCCCCTTCATCATCATCATCAAAAAATATTCCAAACCACAAATCCATTTCTCCAGTCAAATGTATGAAGATATCTGCAGCTCATGGAACTGTACTGGACCTTCTAAGACATACTGTAGGGATGAGAGGAAAAACTGGTCAAAAATTCAATGGTAGTGAGAACTTTTGAAAAAACGCCACGCACGACTTTCAAAGATCTAAAGGTCCACCACTGAAAGAAAGGCACAGAATGCCAGACTGAACATTGCAAAAGCTTTTGCGTATAAGCTTTCTGGGAAAATATTGGGCGGATGGATGAAACACAGTTAAAACTGTCTATAAATGCAAATCTGGGCCTAATTTACAAACAACAAAATGAGGCCTTCATAGAAATGACATGCCTCCCCAAAGTGAAATATTGTGGAGATTCCTTAATGTTGTGTGCCACTTTCCACCTCTGGTACTAGAGGCCCTGTGTTTGTACATGACATCAGGAATTTGAAGAAATATCAAGTCATTTTGGAGGGTAATATCTAACCCATTCTCTTGAAATAGACCATCCATCAAATTGTCCTGGTCCTCCAGCCGGATAATGATCCTATAAAGATAAATCTAAAATTATTCAGGAATGGCTCAAAAGGAAATGTCGAAATGTAGAGAGTGGCCAGCAATGAGTTGCTGATATGAATTTCATTAAAAACCTATAATGAGACCGGAAAACAGCACTGGGGCAAGGACTGCAATCTAACACTGAAGCATGCAAAGGCGTTACATTGAAAGAGAGAGGCAGATTTTCAGTGCAAAATGCAACAAGCAAAATTATGCTTTTAAGAAATGTTTAGACATGCTTATCCATACCAAAGACTGTTCAACTAAATTACAGTTCATCCAGTGCCTTGCATAAATATTCATACCCTGAGACTTTTCCACATTCTGTCATGTTATAGCCTCAAAAGAAAATCGATTTTATTGGGCTTTGTACCATGTGATTCACACAACATGAACGGCACTTTGAAAGTGAAAAATATTTCATTATTATGACATAAACAATAATTAAGACAATAAAGCATGCACACGTATCCCCCCACAAGTCAGTACTTAGTAGAATCACCGTTCTCTGCCAAAACAACAGTGAGTCTGGGGTCTGTCTCTACCAGCTTTGCACATCTATACAGAATGCAATTTTTTTCCCATTCTTCTTGGTTAACTAGCACAAGTTCAGTCCAACTGGATGGAGACTGTGGACAGCAACTTTCAAGTCTTGTCACAGATTCTCAACTGGATTGAGGTCTGGGCTTTGACTGGGCCATTCTATGACATGAACATTGCTTGCCTTAAGTCACTCCAGTGTTGCTCTGGCTGTATGCTTAGGGTCGTTGTCCTGCTGGAAGGTGAACCCCCGCTGAAGCCTCTAGCAGACTGAGATAGGTTTTCTTCAACAATTTGGCTTCATCCATCTTGCCCTTAATCCTGTCCAGTTTCCCGGTACCCACAGATGAAATACATCCCCACAGCATGATGCTGCCACCACTATGTTTCCTTGCAGGGATGGTCGGTAGTTAATTCACTTTTTCCTCTGTCTGAGTTGACACTTTGCATCATGGCAGTTTGCCTTACTTTCAGATTTAACAAACAATGGCATGTGCAGACTGCAGGGTCTTTCACTGCTTTGTGTTTTGCACCTTTATGTGATTGTAATGCTGTCTTTTGTCCTTGTGTTGCTTCCTGTCTGTATGAGGCACCGTGATCCTGGGGCAGCATTATTTTATGCCACTGTATACTTGTACACTTACGGCATGACAATAAAGCCAAATCTTAATGCCACATCTTAATGCCTTAGCTTATTACCACATCATGTTTTGTATTCCTCATGTTTCACTTCTTGTCTATCTGTTATCTCCCATTTATTTTTCAGTCTTTTCACGTCCGTATGGAGTAAAAGACGAGTGTTTCCTGCCCAATGGAAAAGCGAAACACTTTGGGACAGAAAATTGTGATATTGAATATCGATAAAAATATGTAAGTTTAGTAAGTGGACAATGGACCATTTTTCATCATAAGTAATGTTAAATGGAGGAGGAGAGGTTTGTAGGGGTTTGGGAGGGCCATAGAGACTCAGGCAGCGGTGAAAGAGAATGGCAGGATGACAAATATGGTAGATGGGAAGACATGATGAAAAGGTGATGGAAAGATTATTGTGGGGTGGGAGGATGCATGCTGGGGGTGGGGTCAGCAGGGGCAGCAGAGGCACATAGAATTCGAGTATGAAAGGATGGACAGAGTTCATTTGAGCTCTGCGCACTTGAGTGGACACTGCTGCTGGAACAGGCTGAGGAAGAGCAACCTGGTGAAACTACACACTTCAGAGACACGAAGGAACAGGTAAACCCCTCCTGTCGTCATCCTTCCTCGTCTTCGATGCCAGACCCTGAGTCCATTCTGAATACGGTTCTTGATTTAAAACCAGTAGATGAGGCTGAGTAGTAAATAGACGGATATGTAAATATTTGCCCCCATCAAATATTTTTAAGGGCATATTTCTCATTTAATGCAAGCACTCAGTGCTCAAATCCTACAGCTTGCTCGTAAACAAATTCATTTGAATATATACTGTATGAGTGCAGCCAAATTTTCAAATTTTGGAAAAAAAAACACAACAAACTGCATGATGTGTTTCTGTGTGAAAACTATATTTGATGTTACATGTCGTTCTGTGGATTGTGTACTATAAAGCCAAGACCTCAAACCCTTCAAGAGAACCAGGCTGTGGTTCCATTCAGGTACTACAACCTATAGGCTGTGTTGACTTTTAATTTTCGGGATTTGTTTGAAGTTTGGCTGACTTCAGCCACTCATTCATTAATTCTTTAGCAGAATTACCATATGTGAAGTAAGAAGAGAATTTCATTATTTATCTAAACATTACCTTCGACAGTCGTCCTCCTTTCCTTTACTAACCCTCTGTACCTTTCCTATCTCCCTGTCCTCTCCCAGACAGGTTATACCTCCAGTAGAGATGCACAACATGTGGGTGTCTGCATACCTGATTCTGCTATTGATGTCGAATGGTCTGTGTTGGAGGGAGGGGCTTGACGGGCTATTGGATGAGCGAGGTTCAGTTGGGCAGTGTGACAGGGACCTCAATGTCCTGAATGGGAATGGGAATGGGAACAGGGTCCAGGCGCCACTGCCACCCAAACTCCAGAAGAGCCAGATGCCGCAACAATGGCCTCTCGTCCCAAAGAGGAGCCCCCAAGGGTCACGCTTTGCCCTGTCACTGGATGTGCCCACCAGCATCCTCAGCGTACTGATTGATCTGGCGAAAAACCACGACATGCATGCCAAGGCGGCGGCCAACGCTGAGCTGATGGCTCGCGTCGGCAGAAGGAAATAGGTGCTTGAGCCCTCCCAGACTGAAGCTGAATGGGGGGGGGGGCTGCATTTGAGCCTCTGCCAAAACAAGAATATATGACATATTCCAAATTTCAGAATTTCACACAAATACTTTGGGTCATATTAAACATATTGCTATTTTTATTCTCCAAAAATTGTATGAAACAGCAATATAATAATGTGGTTTATTTACAGACCCAAAGATAATAAAATACAAAAAAGCACTGTAGCAACAATGACAAGTAAGCTATTATTAAATGTCACTATAGCGTTAATCTGACGTTTCTTTCCTGCAGCAAGGCAGCGATCACGGAGAATGGCACCATTGACAGCCACTCAGAAAAAGCTTGATTTGATTTGACTATAAGAACAGAAAAAGAGATTACATTGTGGTCAGATACTCTGGATTGGGATATTTGTTTAGATGGGTAGTCAAGTTAGTTAAGTGCAGCCGCCGTTAACGTACAAAGCTCTTGTCAAAATATGAAAATGTCAAGTGAAAACTGTAAGAAACCTTTTTTGCTAAGAAATGTAGCAAAAATTGTTCCCATGATTTGACAATGATTAAATAGTACTGAATAGTTTTTCCTTGTACACTATACTTCCCTTTAGAGTAAAGATATTTGGGCTATATGTTGCAATGACTTGTTTTTATAATTTATCATAAACTCAAAAGCATTACTACCCTGTGTGCTACTGTTTTTGTAGCCATTAAAAAGCCATCAAGAAAGGCAGATCAGTAAACTACCTTCTTAAAAAAAATCACATTGTATATGAATTATGTACCTAATTCAAAAATTTTCACGTGTTTTTTTTTAATCCCATTTTTGGCCTCTGCTTCTCAGAAGCAGGATATCGACGCATGCATAATATTTTAGATGATAATATGTGAATAGCTTTAATGAAATTCTGATGAGTCATCTAAAATGCACGTCGATTCTATTTATGTAAAACAGGCTATAAATAATTCTGCGCACGGATGTGCAGGTGAGTCACTGGTCCCCGAGTGAGAAACTGGACAAACTTTCTCCAATAAGCACTTGATTGGTGCTGACGGCTCATTAGCGCCACCCTCGGTTTTTCTCAAGACTGCAGCTCCCCAGCGCTCGGCGCACTTGGCATTTTCCACCAGCGCGGCGGTAGATTGGCAGACCTGATTCCTCTTTCCAAATTTGATACTTTGTCTCAAAGATACACAAATGTTTGGTTCTGCCTGTTCCATAAAGTCATTGCTTTTCTATCCAAGGTTGTTAATAAACAAAATCATTGCATCGTTATAAGACTATAGTCTTGTAACAAATTAATTTAATATTCAATTTATTTTTATACAATATTCATCTATAACAATAAAAGATACAAGCGTTGTCTAAAGAAATTGTTCTGATTCACAGAGCTGTTTTACCATCTCACATGGCAACACTGTGCAACTAAACTACATTGTACAACTAAAAAATGTTAAGTCTCCTGTTTTCCCAATCTCTCCCTGCATACTTTCAGCCATTCAGTAAAAAGATCATTTCTAACGCCTGATTAAACGATTAGACTAATCTTCCAGCACTTCTTTCGTGAAATCAGGAGTTTGAAAAGTTAAATTTAACTTTGGGTGAACAGATATTTAAAGTATTAAATCTGACACCTTAAGGGTGCCTGACAAGACAACGCCTCAGCCTGCTCGTCCTGTTTGAAATGGTCGGGGGCGGGGATCTAGTGAGATCTACTGAGTCTAAAAAATATAAACTAAGACCTGTAGTATTCACAGGCACTCCAAACATTCCCATCAGCTTTTTTCGGACTGTATGTGGATTTGGCTGAAAATGAAGGAATATAATTTTAAAATGTGTAATTAAAACAAAATACAGTTTTTTTTTTTTGTTTTTTTTTTTAAGGAAATACAGCTATGAAATCATAACCCCATTGTCGGTTCTGGCTGGAAGCGGACCCATACCCCCTATCATACAGCACCTGAGATCCTTTAACAAGCAGTTTCACACGTGGCGTGGTGACACCAATTAGACATTCAAATATTTAAGTAGCTAAATGTCGAAAGACGTCTTACTAATCTTTCTCCTTTAGTTAATATTTTCTGTTTTCGGTCAGGTATTGTGGCAGTCTTCATCAGACATTTGCAGGTAACACCCATGCTGTCAAATTAATTCATTAACGATTTTTCATATTTTGGGGTCATTCGATGTTAGTAGGAAAGGTGTCTTATGATGATCCATCAATCATCCAAGAGAGCACATATGTTGATAAAGACTGACTCTTCTGAATAAGGTACCCAACTGGAGGATGTGGAGGGGTCGCATATGTTAAACGGAGAGGATGAAACGATTATTGACTTCACAAACGCGTTAGTTTTATTCGGTTCCCTTTTTTCCAGCAAGCATGGAACGTTAAGAACGTAATGAGAACGTTATTGGACGTTCCCTGTTTGCTGCTATCTTTAACTATTCTCGGGTCTGAAAATGCCGCTTGCCCTGCGTATATTTCGGCATAGAGGTTCATGTTGCAGAACACGTGAAATATGCCCAAAGATCCCAATCTCTTGAGACGATGTCTTAAGACCCGCTTTTGCAACAGGTTCTGCCGATGACGCTATCAGCTGTTTGCTGAGCCTTCTGAACTCGCAAGTGTGCGGCTCATTTGTCTGATTGAGCGCCTTTCAGCACTTGTGATGAGATTTTATGCCAGATGGCTGTTTGAACTGGGATTTTGCTATGGGACCTGTATCTAGAAGTAGCGGTGTCTACATATTTGGTATAAGTAATAGGCCCGTTATATAAACCTTTTGGTATGTATAAAATACCATATACATACAAGACTCTTGGTAGAAGACTAAATTGCTTGAGTAGAGGGGGGGAAAAAAGGGTAAGCACCACACATGTGGGCCTGTGTGAGTAGATTATGTATGACTGCATAAAAAAAGTACATCCTGCAATATTTGCACTGCTAGTAAAAATGCAGACCTACATTATTAATGGGAGGTCTGATGGTGTTGGTTAACCCAGTTAAATAGTCTATCCTTCCCCATATCTCACCTTGGATTCTGTTGCAGTGCGTGGTGGCTGTTCTGCAGTGCTTAGCCCCAACTTTGTATCAAATGCTGGCACTTGTGGGTATTATGGGTTTTCAATAATGGATGCACTGCTAACTGTGTTGCTAATGATTTGCTATAAGTTGGTGAACACAATGGAGAACTTGTCTCATAATCAAGGTGTGGTTTTTGTCAAGTAGGATAACAGTTGACCCCGCCGTGTTACACAGTCGTGTCTGCTGCTCAGCCGTGAGTTTTCAAATGTACGAACTCAGGATGGCATCCAGTCTGTGTCCTGCTGTTCTACTGTAATTTTTTGGGGGTTAATGGGTACACTGGGTGAGCATGTGCTGTCATGTAGCTTTTGAATACGTTTGATTGCACCCTGCTACTAAAGAGGCTTATTGACTGCTGTGCTAAGAACTTTTCACACCAATTTAAAGGGAAAAGCCAGCTTTCATGATGCAGTTTTGTCCCAATTAAGTGAAAGGTCCCCTCTCTGCCTGCCTGTTAATAAGCAGGGAAAAAGGGAGGGGTGTTCAGTGGAGTGGGTGGCGCCCAAGGAGGCTTCCATTGCAACAGAATGCAGGGGAGAGGTCGACGGAGCACAGGCAAGGTGTTGCTCAATACTGCCGACTGTACCTTGAGCTGCCAAACTAGATCAGAGGTGAAAGGAGGCATGTGACTGTGCCTAGGGGTAGAAGGCTGCTTTATCCGTCGGAGTGTTGTACACAGACAGCCACAGGACCGCTAAAACTGAGTGGAAGCGACTGACCCAAACTTCGCTTTCCCGGTTTTAGCAAGTTTTCTTTTTCTGCTGATGGTGTACTTGTCTTAAAACCTGGTATGGTACAACCATTTTTTTTTGGGGGGGGGGGGGGGGTGATTACAGGCAACTTGATTTGGTTTGGTGGGCTGATTTCTGATGGAAAATGTAGCTGTTTAATTCCTTTTAATTTTGACTGGTTATCTCCTATTTTGAAGGATACATTTGTCAATGAGGTGTAGATGTTGTTGCAGGATATTTTACGTAGCTGGTCTGGTTAAATGTTTCTAAGTTACTATTATGCTAAATACTATAATACTGGCTCCCCCTGTGGCATCAGCCTGGTACTTCTGTTGTCAGGGAAATGGAGATCTGGTTTTCTTGTCTTTGGACTGCACAGTTTAGTTGATTTGAGATGGCAGCTTATCCTTGAGTGTGATAGAGGCATCCTATCCAGGTTGCCTGCTACAGGCTATGTGCTCCCACACCCTAGATGGACTCTGGTGTAAAAGCGGTCCTGGTCTTTGCAGACAGAGGGTTGATTTGGAGGAACATCAAATAATGGAATATGCCAAGAAGTCACTTGGGCTGCTGTCTCCCACCTCCATCTCAAAGTAAGTTTCCTATAAAGGTGATGTGGAATTTCCCCCAGCTCCCAATACACCTGCAATGGATGTAATGCTGCATCCTCCCTCTTAGATGCGTGACAGCCAGCGTCAATGCGAGTGCCTCCATGACCCAACAGCTCCTCACGGGTCTGAACCTGCGACCCCGGCCCTTTCGGGTTGCGAATGCTGATCGGAGCTTGAAGAAGGGCATCATGGCAGATGGGCTGCAAGACCTCCTCAGCAAGGTGAGTGTGACTCAAGGAAGGACTGGTTTGGCTCGGCTTGATCTGGATTGATGTGCACAGCATCCTAGGGATCTGGTGGTATATGCAGTATGCTGCCATGCCTGGGATGAGGACAGTTTGGTACTGAGGCTAACGGCATGTTTTTAGGCTGGATCTTGATTCTCTCATTGACTCCTGCACTGGAAACTTCCGGATGTTGAATGGCATCCCCATACTGTAGGAGATGAGTGTAGGAAGCCAAACTTTCTTACAGATGGCTCCTTTGGCAGAGGCATGAGAAAGTAAATGAGTTCCTCATGGCTCCTTCACTGACGAGAATCACACTTGTGCATGATGCTCCCAAAGGACAATTATTCACATGACCGCCTCACTTTTCATATATGGAATGTACGCTCTTAAGATGTCCTGTTTCCTCTTTCATGAACTTTGCAGTAGTGGACAAGGAGTGGAAATGAAAGAATTGAGATCCAGCCTTAGTAACAGCAGGCTCTGCCTGTGTTTGCTCCACCCCATACTATGATCAGGAATAGTTAAAACATGAAATTTCCAAATTTAAACTTGGAAATTACTGGCCTAATTCATAGCATACTCCTTTGGTCTTAAATTGAGTTAAGCTGGGTTAATGAAAGCTGATTTTCTGTAAGTGTTGGGTGTTCATTGACTCCCAACATTGTTGTGCAACCCCGTGTGGGGCAATTCAGATGGATGTTCAGTTTTGACAACTAAATTCAACTTTGACCTGTCCAAGCAACCAATGACAGAATAGCTGTGTTACGCTGGCAGATGAGAAGCTCATGGGTTGTATTAAACTTTCCAGGGGGCTGGGGGGAGTTATTGCTTGGCAAAACATTTGCTGTCAGATGGGAATTAAATTCTCCCCCCCCCCTGCCTGCTTATTAACAGGCAGGCAGAGAGGGGACCTTTCACTTAATTGGGACAAAACTGCATCATGAAAGCTGGCTTTTCCCTTTAAATTGGTGTGATAAGGAGTGCCTTGGGCCCATTCTAGAAAGTTGGTTTAATGAATCCTATAGTTATACCTGAATTCCAGTTGGAGAAATATGGGAAATCAACTGAAAGTCCAACATCAGGATAGGTCTTCTCCAGTTGGAATATAGGTTTCATTATAGGCTCATCTTTTGGTGGGTTATGGTAAACAAACTGGCAAATCAGAGACATGCTGGTGTCACAGCTCATGATTATGGGGCCCTGCTAAGCAACATTGTTCATGTACAAGAACAGTGCTGGCATTGAGCTGAGTGCAACTCAATGCTTGTGTAAGACCTAACCCTGGTTGTTGCAATCAGGGGCAGTCCAACTGAGTTTGACTTGTGGTACCAAGAACTCATGTAAGCCTCAAACCTCGCTACACTAGTAAATACACTTTGCCGTATACCCCACTAAGTGCATTTCCCATTTTACATAAGGAGTGTCAATCCAATATGGTGCTTTATAGGACTGTTGGGAGATCCACAAGTTCATATAGAATGGGTTAAGATTTGGTTTGCTGATAGTTGGCTTGAGCCTGGTCCTTTATACCTGTTCCCCTAGGCCACTGATGCCTTGCAAGTGAGTGGCTTGAGCACCCTGGTGCTGGATGAAGATGGGACGGGAGTGGAAACAGAAGAGTTCTTTCTCACACTGGAGGATAACACTGTCCTCATGATCTTGGAAAAGGGACAGAAGTGGACACCACCACTGGTGAGTCCTTTAATGGGGATTTGATCTTGTTTAGTGGATGGGAAATCAAATGCTATTTTTGCACGTGGCCAGAACTTTGTTTTTATTGAATGGTTTGTGTGAGGATGGCAATTTGTGTATTCATTTGAGTTGGCTCTGCCTGAATGCCATTGCATGTCCTTATGGTTTTTTTTAATGTGGATCTTGAGTGCTGATTTTTGCACATTCATCTTGGGTTCTGCATGTGTTCTAGTGGAAGATCCTTTGAAATGTCAGACCCAGGGAGTGTTACTCTGATCAATTACTATTTGGCTCCTGTATGTTAGTTCTAAAAGCACTCACACCTTTGGCCTCTAATCTTAGTTGCCTCCTAGATCATGGAAGGCTTTCATGACCAGATCCCTCATTCCGTTCATGACTTGTGTGATGTACTTTCTCATCTATTCTAAAATGGTCTGCCTTGCCTTTAACCCACAACAGAATGGTCCACAGCGGGCTTGGTCAGGTGACCGCCGTCCACGGCACAGGAAGGATCTGGCAAAGTTGACCTTCGACCTGTACAAGACTAACCCTCAGGAGTTTATCGGCTGCTTGAATGTGAAGGCCACACTGTATGGGATGTACTCTGTCTCGTATGACCTGCGCTGCTATGGTGCTAAGAGGATGCTGAAGTAAGGCCTTCCACCTGGGTGGTGGTGGGGGGTCTGGGGTCTATTCTCAAAGCTTCAGCAAGCAAGTGGAATGCAGTGTTCTGTACCACTAGATATGTGCATGGTGTGCAGTTGGGAGGGGTAGCTTCTGTCCAGCATCCAGGTTCTGAGTCAATTTGTGTAATACATTTGAAGGCATGCTGTGCTAAAGTGTAAATTGCAATGAGTGCTGAGAAACTTGTGTGTTCTCCATTAGTTTGAGAATCATGTCGATGTCTACCGGTGTTGTAATCCTACACATTGGGGAATACTTGGCCAGTGTGTTTGACTTTGTATTTTGGGCTCTAATGGTATGTGTCTCCTCCCCTGTATCCCCAGGGAAGCGCTGCGGTGGACTCTCTTCTCAATGCAGGCCACAGGCCATATCCTGCTGGGTACCTCCTGCTACATGCAGCAGCTCCTGGATGAGGAGGAGAGAGCTGAGGGAACAGGCATGCTGCCCAATGATCTGCGGAATCGCCTGCCTGCCATCCAATGGGGAAAGACCCAGTGCTGAGTGATGCCCAAGGGTGAAAATGTTGGGGTGGGATGGACACTTGGGGATGTGGGCTACCTGTAGGTGAAAGATGAGGGTAGACTCAAGCTCCTTTTAGCGATGGGTGCTTGAGTCTAGTTTGTGGTGTGTATTTCAGCTAGCACTTCGCCGTGTGTGTGTGTGTGTGTGTGTGTGTGAGAGAGAGAGAGATGGTTTTCCGTTGACATGTTGCACTTTGCACACCTTATTACTCCCCCCCGGTTGACTGCTGCTGTTTGCCGCACGACTCTAACAGTAATAAATGTTACACTGATTTTGAGGTGTATGGATGTTGCTTATCAGTTTGGTTAGTGACATCCCTTTGATAACATAGGACACTTTATACTGTACAGAATAAAGGCATTAAAATAAGGGAATGACTTGCTAATAGTTCAGAAATGTCAGTTTGCACATTTTTAAGCACCTGCAGTTTGTGAGCCGGGTTTGAGTTTTTCCATATTAAGAAAATGTGTTGCTTGTGCCCAGCGTTTTTCTTGTGTAGAATTCTTTTTAATGGATTTCCAGGGATTATGTTGGTATTAAAGGGGCCAAATCCCATTGTCGAATTTCTTCTTTGAAACTGGCCATCACTTCATGCCATGTGAAGGCGTTCCAACTATGATAGATGGGTTCTGTGTGATCAAAGGATAAAGGTCATCCTGCAAAAAGCCAGCAATCTATCTCTGGCCACTATCCTGTAGCTGCTTTGGTTTTCTGCTGGGATACAAACTGTGCTGCAGCATCCAGTAACCAAAGCCAAACCATAGTCCTCAAGCCATCTGATTTTGGGATGATGTATAAACACAGGGTACAAACAAATCTGCATCCTAAACTGTGTACTTATGCTACACAGTATTTAGTTTTGGCTGTCATTCATGTGTGGCTTTGGCTAAAGTTGGAAGTGTTTAACAGGCTGTGCACATCGGGGTTACCCTTTGTCACTTTAGAAAAGGCGGTATCTCGTGTGGGTCAATGTGGACCTATCTCTGTGATGGGCCTCAGAGACAGGGCCCAATGCAACCAGTCTGCATACTCTAAGTCCCTCCAGCTTGCCATTTGCTCAGATGCTGTAATTACCCCTCCCACAAGGAAGCTGCTCTGGGGGGGAAAATGCAGTGGGGAATAATAGTGGCAGAAGCACACAGCTGAGGAGAAAGGGGGGTAGGCTAAAAGCACACAATTCCCCCCAGAGCTGGAAGGTGTTTGTCTGCATAATATGTTGCTCTTTGGTCCAGTGGCTATGGTCCATCTGCTGCCAAGGCCAAATAGTCAACTGCTGGTATGGCTGTATAAGGGGGTGATAGATGCAACTGATTTGCATTTCACCTTCAAAGTTGCAGGTTCCAGTCCCAGGAGAGGCTCTTGCTGTTGACCTTTTAGCCAGGTGCTTATTGTCAGTGGAATTTTCAGCTAGATCAACAGATCGATTCCACAGCTTTAATCTTTAAGATATCTTCTGCCAAAATGACATTAACACAAGGAATAAAGCTGTACTGTCAAGGTGGGGGGCAGGGGGCATGAAAGGACCCTTTCATGTTTGTGGCTCCTGGCACCAAAGCCACACTCCTACCTCACTACTACCTGTCCTTAATGAGGGCATATGACCTTGTCCAGATGGCTGGCTATGATCCCTTCTCTCAGTTGGAGGCTAAAGAGATGTCTTAATAGTAGCCTACATCACATCTTCCTTTTCCTAGGTGTCACGTAATTGTTTACATTTTGATTCATGGTGAGTTGCTGCTGCCCAAAGCCATTCAGGAAACTGTTTACCTCTGTCTCATGGAAATGATGACAGCATATGGGGAAACTACAGAATTTCTCCATACCTGTACTCATGCAATGACCAATAAAGTGTTTTAATTGCGAAATCACTAGTTTGATGCAGGTGAAAATGATGCGGTAGAACTTACTGTGGCCTGCCTTCTGCTCTGGCAAAATGGCATGCCCAACATTTTTGTTGGCACAGGTGCCAAAATCCCCCTGTTCCGGTAAGTCTGAGTCAAAAATATCCTCCCCTGCTAGAACAGTATATAGTTGGAAGGGCACCTTGAGCCCCCTACTGTCTAGAAAGGAAAACTGCAGCATGCTAATGGCTTGTGAAAGACTTTGATTGGTGCTGGCATTATCATGTTCAGCCGATCACTTTAGTTTAAACTAATGGGGCAGTAAGAAAAGACAAAATTGAGTCATGTGAGTGACATGCAAAAATCAGTTGGCCTCTTATTTAATGCCATTAGTTTCCATTGAGCATTATCAGGTATGGTATAACTCTTCAATATTGGAGTGTTTGTATGGTCCCGAGGGCGAATCCGCATTTCTGGAGCTTTTGGATCTGTTGTTCTGTCATAGGACACAGGGACAGTATCAATTGTTTATGCTGCTTCACTTTGGTAAGTTTGCATGAAATGGAAAAAGCTAAGCTGGTGTTTAGGTAGGTATGTACTATGTTAATCCCATAAGAGAAATTCCACTGTTATAGTACACACACAAAGCAAAGTACTGAGATTTGTCATGTCAGTGAGCTGGTCATCTTTAAAAAGACTAAGGAGATGGGAACAACAGTTGTACGTGAAACATCCCCTGTATGAATATGGCAATGTGTTAAATCCTAAAGGTCAAATATACCCCTGTTTGGGTCTGGATTATGCATTTGAGGTTATGAGTTAGTGACCAGGTTGGGTGGAGTTTTGTTTATAGTTTTTTTTTTTTCCTGTCAGGCCAGGCATATTTTCTACTAAATGACTAGTTGTAGATGGCCTTTGCTTTTATATAGAAACTTTTTAGTTACCTGGGTTCAACCTACAAGTTCTTATGCAGTAGGTGTCCTGCTGACTTTTTTGAACTAAAAGTACCTATAGGGCTGTGTCAATTTCAGGATTTGCTGTGATATTCGCTAAGATCGCATGTATGAAATGGTGTAGTTTTGGAAAATAGACTGTAAAGACATTCTATATTTTGCCTTTATCTCAATGGTGGTTGATTCAGGTCTAGTCTTAATGATTTATAGTTCCTAATTGGGACTTTTGATCAAAACAGCAGGTGGAAACCAGCTGTGTCTTAGGTAGAAGCCCTATGTTGTTGTCTGTTGTGTGATTATTGAGGCCTTGCTCTAAGGTTTAATAGGGATTTCATGCTTTCCTAATCTGTTTGTGTTTATGATGTCTTTTTTTACCTTTTATCCAAAACACTGACAAGGTTCATAGGTTGTTTAATCTGATCATAACTAGACAGCCAAAGTTCACAAAATCAAGCTCAAAGACCCAGTACCCAGTTCTTATCTGTCGTCCTTCTCCACCTCATGTACTTGATTGTCTTTGGGTGTTTCTTTGCCTCTCCCTCCCTCTCTAATTTCCATAACTGACCAGAATGTGAATTTCAGTGACACTGGAGAGTTTTGCGTTTACTGATCTTGCTACAAAGCACTCTTTCAGCAGTTAATTAGGAGGCACTGTACAGCTACTAAAATGTTCCTGGCAGACTGACCTCTTCATCAGAGACGCCATGTGCGGCTATCCCAGTGATTAACGGCGAGTGAGTTTATGGCCGTCGATCGTTAAATGGTATCCGTGAAGATGTTCAGGGTGCTCTCATCTGACAGCAATGTAACAATAGTCCATGTGTAAAGCTTCACAAGTCACATAGACAAGGCAACTTGTGAAGTGTACTTTAATTTAAAGGCATGTTTGGAACCTCAAATCAAGCTTGAGTTTTTCTTTCTCATTATCAAATTGCAAGGATGGTGTCTCCTCGTGCCTCCTTACATTTACTGGTCCAAGTGTGTTGAGTTTTCGGCGTGCTGCATGGGTTCCCTCCTGCAGTCCAAAGACATGCTGTGAGGTTAACTGGTGTCTCTACATTTTTCCTACTGTGTGCATATATGTATCCTGCAATGGACTCTTATTCTGTCTAGGGTTTGCTGCCTGGGATAGGCTCCAGACCCCCTTATAACCTCTGACCAAGACAAGAGGTTAGAGGATGGATGGATGGATTATAAGATTAAGCTTCAACTATATAATATCTTTATACTTCGATTTAGTTTTCAGTTGTACTGAATAAAGTTCTGCTTCCAAATTAAACCTATACAGTTTGGTATATGTTCACAAAGTTTCGAACATTATGTTGACTAACTGCTTATCTGGTATGGGTCACCAACAACATTCTTTACATTTGAAATTTGTCCTGAAGCAATTCAGGGTGAGTTCCTTACGCAAGGGTACAAGTCCTACTTGGACTAAACTTCATGTCTTTTTGATATCAAGTCTACAAGCTTAACATCTTCATGGTTTCCTGTCCTGGAAGGACCGGTTTATGTAAGCACACACATTTGCATAATCACACAGAATCACCCTCCGTCGACTACAGAAATATTCACCCTCTACAGGAACATTTCTACAAGAATCCAGACTTGCTGGTTGCTATACAAATGGTTAGATGGGTAAGTGTCATTCTAGTCTTAGATGTCTTCCGCCCCGTTGCAATGGAAATTCTGATACATGGCACCTTTTGTTGTCTGCCTGAACATTTTTGGTCTAGCTAAAGCCTAAAATCACTGCAGTGATTCTGGTTGCTACGCAAACTCTTTTACCCAACAGCCAGGCCATGGGTACCATAACCACCTGTTGCGAGTTTCTACGATGTGGACTCTATTCAGGCGATTCCTCTGGAATCGAGTGGCCAGAAATACTCTATAATCACATGATGAAAGATGTCCCATCTGGCATCCGCATCACCTGGCTACCACACCTGACACAGGTAAGACTTCTACATAGCTGGACGACATGGTTATAATATGAATGTGGATTTAAATATTTTGTAAAGGACTTCGTTCTAGTTGCTATCCAAACGTCACAATGTCTGGTGTCTCTAGTCATTTGCATTTATGAACCGATGAGCTTTTGCAGTCTTTAATACGACTATTCTGTCAAGGTCATCTTAAAACATATTGGCGGGAACATTTTCACTATAAATCTCGCCAGACACACAGAAGCGATCAGTCCGGGCGGTACATTAGCGTTTAAGAGGGTTTGCCATTCGTGTCCCTGGTCCATTCAGTTATCTCCACGTTCGATTTAGGGACGACGCGGTTAAGGTTGCACGAGTAATACGATTAGCGGGTGTTTTCCGTTAATACGCGCGTTTCAACGTGTGAAGCTTTAATTTCTCTATTTTCTCTCTCTTAAAACGCTGATAATGATAAATCCCTCACACGATATTATGTCATTTCGACTGAACGCCTGACGGCTCTCTCGCTCACGTTCACCCTTGAGGTGTCGTGGTCGTCCTTGCATCGTCCCCCACCTCCTCGAGCTCCTTTCCACTCAAACAGGCGGGCCCCCCCCCCCCCCCCCCCCCCCCCCCCCCCCCCCCCCCCCCCCCCCCCCCCCGCACCCCCCCTGTCGCCTGCCCACCCCCCCGCGCCAGCCCGGGCAGTTTGCCT
>JAACJT020000105.1:8531219-8582707 GCA_009936485.2 Gymnarchus niloticus | reverse complement strand
AGGTTTTATTAGAGCAATTTTTATATTTGCTGGGGCGGGCGCCGCGGGTGTTAGGGGGTCGTGTCGGTGGGCAGAGGGGACGGCGGGGGGGGGGGGGGGGGGGGGGCGGAGTAATGGGAGTAATGTGCAAGCATTCAGGAGTTCGTCAAAAATCATTCAGGGTGTAAGGCTGCCTAGCCTAGTGACTCTAGTGGTTGTGGTACTATTTTCCGTATGATATCTTGACATCTTCAGCCTATGTAATCTTCTTCTTTCCCTGCCCAGTGTAAAGCAGGACTGATCAGGATCATTACCATCAGGAGGTAAGTATTCCCGCTAGCGTCCACAAACTGCAGGTCCTCTGGTTTCATCTGCCCTCTCTTGCTCTTCTTCTTCTTTTTCTTGTTCTTCTTGGCCTCCTCTGCCTCATGCTCCTCCCTCTCAATGTCCTCCTGGCTCTTGAGCTTAATCACAGGCCACCAGCCCTTCATCCTCTTGCTGCGGAAGATGGAGAAGCGTGGGTTGGCCTTGTCCTTGGCCATTTTCACGCTGCAGTGCTCCGAGGACTTGGCCGCCCGTACCATATCGTTCAGACGCAGCTCTATGGACCCTGTGGAAGAAAGGAAAAGCGTCAAAAAAAAAGCTGAGTAGTTGTCCTCAAGACTATACTAGCGTTAGAATTTGAATGATGTAGAGATTCACTGAGATTACTCTGTGAATCATTCCCCTTTATTTAATAACACCAACATGAAGCTTTATCCCGATGTTTACACTGTGGCACAAAAAGACGGCCCATTGATTTCCTCACCCAGGAAGTCATTGGCACCGATGCGGTCATAGTCCCAGACCTGCAGCACAAGGACAGCGGGCTGACGGAACTCAGTTTCATCCAGGGAAAAGATGGATTCCTTCTTCTTGTACACAATTTCCTTCTCTGTGGGAAGGTAGTTGAAACGGAACACGAAACGCCAGTTGAAGTTGCCCTCCCCGGTCATGGAGTTAAAGTGAACGTCAGTCTCCTGCTTGTCGTTTTCCATTCCTTTGATCCAGCTAGTGAACAGGAATAAGCAAATTCGTAAAAACACATACTGAAAATAAACATCTTCTAGAGAAAAGCCTTAACAATACCTAAAGAAGTCATAAGAAAGTTTTGACGTACCTTTTAACGTATATATCACTGGACCGCTCCCCGGTGAATGGATTGACATCATCCAGGACGACGTCGTCCGTATTCCATATGATGATGCGAAGTTCGTAGCTTTAAAGTACAAAGAAAACGCAAATGTAAACACGTCTTCTGAATCATATTTATATTCAAATATATATGTCACACAGACATGCCATTTTCCACTGATACTAGTGGAGGGAATTTTTTTTTTTTTACAGTTCTTTTAAACATAAAATTAAGTTAGAAAAACAACTTTTAGGAACAAGAACCATTTTAATTATGTCCTGTTGTAATTGTGTCTGAATTTACTTAAGCGTTCTGGAAATCCGATTCAAATAACCTTATTGGGAGGCGGGGCTTAATATTGACAGGTGATGGTGCCGGCACATCAACAGGAAACATGTCAATCCACATGTGCGCGTATCCCTGCCACGGTCAAAAAACAGCAGAGCACGGGTCAAACATGTAGACTGGGTTTCCACTCAGAGGCAGAAGTGTCAGAAAAGACATCACCTGTGGCAGGCCGGGTTTGGCTGAGTTGAACAGGGAGCGGACCTCCACGTGTTCTGGGACCAGGGGGCAGGTGCCCACGCAGAACTCGCACATCTCCTCCCACCGGTGAAGCACGCTCAAAGCCTTGTGCTCGTCAAGTTCGTTCAGGTCCTCCTCCGTCTTCTTGTTTTTCTTTACCAGGTCTGCAGATGGTAAAGATACGGCTCAGGAGTCTCAATCTATTAGGCAAGCCTGATTCGAAAATCTGGGAGCACAGACCATACTGAAATGTGACATGTATGCTGAGGAAGTAAATTTCAGTGCATGTGGGTTAAAGAAAGTCAGATAACATTTAATAAAGAACAAAATATTACATTAAGGACCTAAACCATAAAGCTGCCATCTGACATTCTGGGGGGAATTTATGTTGGACCTTTAAATGAGTTATTTAACCTAAAGTCCGTCGTACATCAGCTATATCCTGATAAAACTAAGCTGCTCTTACTACTATTCAAACTTAAAGTAATACACTGGAATTTTTAATGTGACATTAATAAGGAAGGGCAATTAGCTCCAGATTTACACCCGATTCCATTTGTGTAATTTATACGATATCATATTTTCAGTAAGGACCAAAAGCAGTGGGATACAAAGTAAGACAACAGCGTACACACACCTTCTGGAAAAGCCTCGCTGGGTATTTTGAAAATCTTGTTGAGCACTTTGATTTCTGCCTCGCGGTATTCCGGAGGCGGAATGCCGTTCTTGCGGCAGAGATCAGCTAGGATGGCAGATGGCTTCTTTGAGTCTCTCCACTGATTGTAGCCATCCCTGTGGTGAAGACGATGACTTGAAGTCACTGCGTCAAGTTCATTTCTAATAAACAGTCATTTGTGGGGCAGCAAGTCACACGTTGAAAAACCAAAAGCTTGCCAGAAGAATGCTTTATGCTGCACTTTGCCAGGAGGGTTATTTCATTGACAGTTTCCTCTATATAAAATAAGCATCATCACTGTATGAATTTAGGTAGATTCATGAGTCTGGGAGTTGTAGTTTTGGTTTACAAGCTTGTGCTTCTGAGTGTTGGTTACTGTATATGGCTGGTTTTGATTTGAGTTGAGTGGAAATTTCAGGCTGCCAATATGTAAAACGGTATAAAAACACATTCAATTAAATAATTACATTAAAAGTATAGTTCAATAAAAAAAAAAAAAATCAGTGATTAATTTTCGTCTGATGTCTTCACCAGTATCGACACGCATGGTTGACCACTACATCAACATATCCATTCAGCTTCCAGCTGCTAATTCTGATCTTTCTAACAAGGAAATACTAGCAAGCTGCAGGGGCCCCCGGAGATTATGCCACACAGCACATGGGGTGCCGGATGGGGTGCCGGTCAATCACAGGGCCCCTACACACACAATGGGTAATATGGATACACAAGTTAACACATTCAACATGGGGAGAACCTGCAATATTTCACACACACAGCGGGGGGATTTAACCCCTCGATTCCAGAAGCATCAGCCAGTCATTAAAGGGTAAGGTGTGTCACATGACCCCACCTGTCATAGTACAGGGCGATTCCACACCCAGGACGGTGCCGACTGTAGAAACGATTCTCAAGGTCAACGCGGGTCTCCCCAATCATGTCATCGGAGCCCACCATGTTGTGATCGAACACCATGAGGACGAGCTCCGTCTCCAGGGGGAACGACACCGTCAGCTCGAAGACTCTATTGGCACCGAAGTGGGCATGACACAATGCAGCAATGTCGGCGATGCGCTTTGAGATTTAGGATCTGACCTGCTAAAATAATCACTCCCTCAGAGCTTAGCTAGTATTCAAATCCAAACCATATTTCAGAACCACAGCTGAGTATTTGGTATTTTTCTGTTGGACCTGCGTCAGACAGGAATTTCACTCACTCTCCAAACACAGGGTTGAGCTGTTTGGGAATGTAGCGATCTTTCGTATCCATCTGCTGCTGCCCCACCTTCACCACCACGTACGGGTCTGCCTTGCCGTTGGGGTCGGTGGGGGCCAGGTTTGTAGCCTGAAAAGTATTTCACCAAGTTTGTACATCGTGTTAAAGAATTTCTCGCCATTTGCTTCAACTCCACTATTAGAACATACTAGTATAAAAAAACTTGCCTACACTGAAGATTAATGCCATGATGAGTTTCTGAGAGATTGTTTGTTCTTTTTTTTTCATTTTTCCAGCTACAAATGCTCAGAAAAATATTCCTCCAGTTAACTGATAAATTCTCAGCCTACCTTTACCATGTACACCCTGATGAGAACCTTGATAGGAACGTTTTTGGGGATTCCGCTGGTTATTTGGATCTCTGCATCCTCATCCTCCTTTGAAATGGGGTAAATCAAGAAGGACCCCTAGCAGTGAAAAAGAATTTGTGTGACTAGCACAGACACCTTTCATTTAGGGATTATTGGCCCCAATGGATCAAATCCCTTTGACAGTAACAGTGTTTTTGCCATGAGAAAGCAGTTATTAAGGACCTGGACCAACAACAATCTGTTAAATATTTCAGGTGGATAATGAATGTTTGACTACAAAAATACATAGCTGTATAGGTAGATAGAGGGGAATGTTTAGGCCAAATTAGGCCTAAGATGATTTATATAAAAGAGTCAGTTAAACAACCAGATTTTATCAATGCATCGTTGAGTGGTTTTCCTGCCGGTATTTCCCCTTGTCTGTTGGAAGATCACCTTGTATTTCCCCATGATGCGGTCGTCCTCATCGTCATCTTCGTCGTCATAGTTGGCCTTGCCCTTGTAGATTGGGAAAGTGTGCAGCCAGTCCATGAAATCGTTAAATTCATTCTCCAGCTCGGATTTATAAAGCTGGGGAAACATCAAGATTTTGCTGCAGTGGGAGGTGGCCTTGGGTGGTCTGTCAGACCTAAATCAGACAGACTCACAGAGAAACACTAGCTGTCTCTATACCTTCAGCGTTGCTATTTTTTTCCGCTTGGGTTTAGGGGGCTCCATATCAATTATCACTGTGTCGTCTTCTTCTGCCTCTATTGATGCTATGTTAAGATTTCCACCATCTGGAAAGCATGACACAGGCACATGGCATGATGGGAAAGCGATGATTAAACAAAGTTTTTTTTTCCTGCCGGTCATCATACCAGACAGCAGGAAGTAAACTGGAAATATTCTGAGAGCCAAGCATGTGTAAAGCCAGTTCTCAGAAAGTCTCCTCAGACTGCACGTTTGAGCCGGGGTTCTACAAATGGTGAACTGTGTAAAACTGTGAGCTAAGTTTCACAGGAGCATCTTTTAAGTGACCACACGCACACAGGAGCGTATTGTCACTTAACAGATCAAAAATCAACAAGGAAGAACGACTCAGGTTGCCCAAAGGTCTTGGACTTTAAATGGCACCCCATTCAAGGAGTTCCACTGTTTTTGGCTCTGTGCAGCCTTGGATTTGGCTCCAAGTCTCCCATGTGACCCTCGCCAAAATAAGCAGTCAGAAAATGGATGCATGGATGCATTTATAATGTTTAGATATGGTGTTTTGTTTGTCAAGAGAGGGCTTTTGAACAGTCATATAATCTTACCCATTTATATCGAAACGTTAACCATTTCTCTATATACTTGTTTTTAATTGCCTCTGCAAACCTGTCAACTTGTTAAACCACCCAGAACATTAGTTAAAGTACCTGCTTCCTGATCTTCATTTTCTTCATCTTCCTCACTCTGCAAGAAAGAAAACTGAAACATCTTCGCCAACAAGCCAACGTCACCACACCCTTAAATGCTCATATTAAATCGCTCTGCAGTATAACAGGTACCTAAATTTGACAAAAATGATGAAATAGCCAGTTTAACTATTGTTTTTTAATTATTTGAGGCAAATTGTGCTTGCATTTAATTTTTCGATATTAAGCAATATTTGAGAAAAAAAACACGCATCAATCCTATGCTGTCATGCTAGGCAATTCTACCTGTTTTTCTAATTCAGCCAATGAGGCATAGTATTTTGACCACCAATCCAGTTCCTCCTTTTCTGGCCTCTCCTCTTCAAGCTCCTCCTCCTTCGGCTTCCCTTTCTTTAGTGGAGCCTGGAGGAAGATGTAAGGAAGATTTTGAAAGTCATCACAAATGGGCTGATAAAAATAACATTTTTAAATGTCATATATCTTGATAACACTGTGGCTCCAAATAAATTACCCACCAGCAGAATCTGTTAGCATGAGGCAGTGAAATTGCTAATAATACAACATATTGTGGGGTATTTAAACCTAGCCTGGAAGATTGGAAAGAAGTGGATGTTGCCTAGTGTTACCCTGAATATGACTGGTAGCTTCTTGCAGGGTAGCCTTTGTTCAAACCCTGTGCACAAATAACATGCAATCCACCACAAACATTTTCTTTTCTCGAGAGAGAGAGGTCATCAGTGTGACACTGAGTCTGCGTTAATGGGCATAATGCACAGCTGGAGTTATGAGTAAACAATGGGAGAATTATCTATGCACACATGCAAATGATTCTTGTGGACAGGCTAATGGTTCTAATGGACAAAAATGTCATTTGCCAGACATGAGAAAATATTTGTGTGTGTGTGTGTGTGTGTGTGTGTGTGTGTGTGTGTGTGTGTGTGTGTGTGCGCAAGGTGCAAGCTTATGCCGGGGGACCTCTTTTGCTCTGGTTTGAGGGTGGTCTGTTGGAATCAAAATTATTTTGGGAAATGCTGCCAGAGGAGTCAAGATTGAGTATAGTTCAGTACAAAGAAGGAAGCTGGATATATGTGGCAGCAGCTAATTAGCTGCTATTTGCAGATACCTCTTAGGAATAATATCAACTAGTCATTCACACCACCCCATGAAAGGGAGGTTCTGACTCAGAACTGAGCTGACAGAGACCTCCAACGATGCAAATTGAGCTGCGAGAATAATCTTCAGTTTAAACATCTCCATCACAAATCAATGTTGAATACGCATCAAATAAAGCAACTTTTTCATCTCCTCTATCAGATTGTGATTTGGGGAAAGAAAGCAATGTGCAAAAAAGAGAGAGAGAGAGAGTATGGTATTTCAGTCCCATAGAAATGCATCGATTACACGGTTGATGAGTTTTACCACTGGGGAAAGAGACACAGATGCATGGATATGAAAACAACAGACTGTTCATTAAGGGAGTGTTTAGCCTCTTAAAGCTATCCACTTCTGCATATATAATTGTTGTAAATGCACTAAATGTGTATCTGGAAGGAAGAAATGTCAATGAAAAACTCATCAAAGGGACATTTGGGACAAAGAGCCTTTCTCAGCCGTGTGTTGATTGTTGATGTCACCCGAAGGAGACCATTCTCAACACTTTGTTGACATGGTGGGAGGTCCATTGTTTATTATTATCGTATATTTACGCTGCGTGAAACTCACTGTGACCAGGTTTAGGGGGTTGATAGGGATCTTCGTGTCTTTAATCGGCAGTCCCCTTAGGTCCATGCTCATTACCGTGTTCAGAGCTGTTGTCGTTTTGGCTGGTTTCATTGCTGAAAAGCATAGAGCAGATTGAATATTTGAACTGTCATCATCATCCATTAGTCATAGCATAAACTTGAGTCAATACCCCTCCGTTGTTAGTTATGTGTCCATTTTCTCCACCTGAACATATAATTTCTACTGGGTATGTTTACCCAGTTACTGTATGTGGTACATAGTAATGACGGGAGGAAGTCTCATTGTGGTGCATGACTCCACGGGTGCCTAATCCTCTTCCTGAGCAGTGTGTGCCAGTTTTCTTGAACCCATCAGGCTTACAATGCAAATAATTTGTCCTGAAAGATGCTTTAGTGCATGTCTTAAATGATGACCTGAGGCCAGAAGCAAACTTGTCAGTTTGAATATGGAGGCCAGACACCTTTTTCACAAATATGGATAATGTGCCATTCATCCTGTATAACATGACACACATTCCTATTGTTTTGAGAAATGTCCCTCAGGAGGTAAACTCTGATCGGTGGACAGAGATTGCCATATGTTTCTGTTCTTTGCCTTGCCAATTGATTTGATACGACTGTTGTTCAAATGTGTTGTACGTCAGTAAAATATGAATTGGCTTCAGAGAGCAATGAGATCTTCTTCCACACGTATGTGATGATGCAATTCAAGCACATGGTGAACTGCATATCCTCAAAAACATAACACTGGTTATTTGAGGACATCTAGTCTAGTCAAAAGGTCAATTCTCAAACAGTTGTGTTTACATCCAGAACTATTTTACGTGCACGAAACCTCAACTATTGACAAAAGGCATTTTTCCATTCTTTCTTCATATATCCAACTCATTAACTTTCACAAATTCATTTACTCTGTGCACAAATTTCTTATTGATGTAATTTCATATTCATGTAAAGGAACAACGCCAAATATGTAAATATTTGGTCAGCATCTAAAGTAAATATTTCTCAAGCTGCCTGGTGGTTACAGAATTGGGTTAGTTTATCTTTCAAAGTAGCTAAAGTTTAATCTGTAATGTATGTAGGTTTATTGTCATACAAGAACCTACCAAGCAATTATTGCGATTATGTTACATGATGCAACAGGTGGCATCACTGAGCTGACATGTGCATGTGTGTTGGTGTTCCTAAGGGAAGAACTCTCAGGTACTTCTTTTAGCAATGAGTACTCCAAGTGATGAAGCCTTCCACCACACTATATAGAGTAAAGGGATTTTTTTTTTACCTAGAATGTGCTGTTTAAGTAAAAAATGACCTATACAGATAAGTAAAGGCTTACAAGGTAAACAAAAACTCAGGTTTTATTGATAATAGTATCCGCTAAGGTATTCTGTAGTAAAATAATCATTAGGTTTATTTGACACTGAGGGAAGTGTCGCCAACATCTTACGCTCGGGCTCTTCCTCTTCGTCTTTCCAATCATCCAGTTTCTTTGGGGCAAAGTGCATGAGGCTTTGGACCACGTGTGTGCCAACCAGGACCAGCCGGCCAAAGGCGCGCTGCTCCATGACAAAGATAGTAAGTGGGGGGTGGAGGTAGACAAGCTCAGGCAGTTCCTGAGAGAGATAAAAATCACGATTGATATTTAATCCTCGGCCACTGCTCAGCTCATGCAACATTATTTTGTTAAATTTTCCACAGTACGTTATGAGGAATAAGATGAACTGGTACATTTACCTCAAATTTTCATTTTCTTGTATTTTTGAGACAGAAACCTGCTGCAGTAATTAAAACATATTGCAAAAAATATATACAGACTCCTGCCTGAGTAACATCTCATTCCAAAACCAAGGTTGTAAATAGGACGATTTTCCTCTCATAACTGCCATAATAGCCACTATTCTTCTGGGAAGGCTTTACAGTAAAGGTTGGAACATTGTTGGTGGAATTAACTGCCATTCAGCCATAATAGCATTAGTGAGCTTGGGCACTGATGTTGGGGAATCACCACCATTTCTGTATACCTGGCCTACTGCTTCACAACTGAACTCTGGTTGCTTTGAGACTGACCCACTTCACAATGACCTCACTGCTGTTGACCAGGGCAGAAATTCGACAAACTGTCTTGTTGGAAAGGTGTCATTCCACGATGGAGCCACATTGAACGTCAACAACCTCTTCAGTTTGACCCATTCCACTGCCAGTGTTGACAACTGGTGGTTGCATGGCTGTGTTATGCACCTCTGCCATCAATGGGTGTGGCTGACTAATCAATTGAAGCATCCGCATTCTTTTCTCCGCGTGGTAGTTTACAGAACGAGAGATAGCTTAATGATCTGAAAGAGAGGACACCTCCGTATTCACTCACCACGTGGAAGTGTTTGACGATGTCTTTGAAATTGGGATTGAGCTTGTAGTTCTCAATTTCCTCTGACTGGATCCTCTGTCCAGCGCACTCAATCCACACCTGTGGCTTCTCCACCTCGAACAAGTTCACACGCTTCAGGTCTCTTAGGCCCCAGTAGAGCACCTGAGTAGTAAAATGCTAATTAAGTGACTGTGTGTTAACTCGAACCCTTTGTTAAATGATCTGTTGGATAGCAGTTATTACAACAGGCAATTTAATAACAAAAAAAGTCTGCTGGTAATAAGTGTAACATCCATCCGTCCACCCGTCCGTCCATCCATCCATCCATCCATCATCCATCCGTCCATCCATCCCTAGGATCACTATCCCAGAAAGCACTGGTCACAAGGTGTGGGACACCCTGAAAGGGATGCCGGTTCACCATTAGTGTCATACTCACACACAATCACAATATGGACAACTTAGAGACAACAATTCACCTCAACAGTGTGTCTTTTGACTTTGGGCGGAAAACAGAAGTAACTGGAGGACATCCATGAAAACAGAAAAAATATGTAAGTTCTACACCGCAGGACTTATTTCATTGACATAATTATTTGGATGCTAAAACACATTAGCTTCTGTATTCCATTGTCATTCAGGTGTGAATTAAAATGGATTCTCTGTAGGAATGGAACTCTGATGTAAGAAATCTTGGCTAATGCATGGAGACTTGTTACTGCACCTTCCTGGCAGTGTTTTAACGGGACAGCTCTGTGCACATTGTCTCTCTGTAATGTACTCAGCGACGTAAGAAAATACACATCACAACACAGCTGTTGCATCGCATAAAGTCATCTGCAATGCATTGCGTGGATTTAAATTCTCTTGTGTGGAGTGCATGAGGATTTGGACTATGTGTTGCCCACCCGGACCAGTCAGCAAAAGGCACACTCCTCTGTGGCAAAGGGGGCGACTGGGGACTAAAACAACTTTAGGCAGTTCATCAATGAGGGAGAAGCCATTTCAGTAGCTATTTAATCCTCAGCTACTGCACATTTCATGCTGTAATATGTAACAGAGAAATATCCATCCATCCATCTTCTAATCACTGATTCAGATCAAGATAACAGAATAATGAAGAGCCTATTCCTGGAAGCCCTGGGCACAAGGCTGTGGTACACCCTGGGCAGGATGCCACCACAGAGCACATTCACGCTCACTCACAGTCATACTATATGGGCAACTGACACTGACTGGCTTAACAGCATGTCATCGGGCTGTGGAAGGTAACTGGAGTACACGCAGGAAGCCTAAGCAACACGGAAAGAACATGTAAACACCGCGCAGACAGAGCGGTAGTGAAGAAAATATTCGTTTGCAGAAAAATATCAAAGAGCAAGCGGAAAGGAAGCCTGGAAAAGTGAACAGAATGCAGAACCGTAAACTTTGTGAAAAAACAACATTTGCTGTCCTGGGCTGTAGTGTCAGTGGCTCCTGTTCCTTTCATCTCATGCAGTCTGATTACCCATAGAGACGGCAGCCTTCGGGAAAGAGATTAAGGCCGCTGACCTCGATTCGAAAATTTCGCAAGATGGGCCTGACTCCATCGGGGATGACGTAGTACTTCTCCTCCAGCAAGTACATGGGTTCTCTGGGGTCCACGTCAACAGGAAGGGATGGCTAGGGGTACCGTAACAGAGGGAGGCATCCCATATTAGTCATCTGCCCTCCATAGTTTTTCTCTTTTCTCATTTTATATTAAGCTCCCTCGTTGTCCCTTTTAAGCACAGCAACGTTCCATGCATCCCGCGACAGCTGGATGATTTACTGAAGCAAGTCATGATAGGTACCTTGCTCATGGGTACTGGAGTGTGGCCGATCCTGGGATTTGAACCAGCAACCTCCAGATCAGGGGTCAATTTAACCAATCTGCTATCTACTGCCTTCTTCTGATAATATTTAGTATTTCTACAGTACTGTGCAAAAGTCTTAGACATACAATGAAGATACTGTCTATGTTCATACTGGTTTAAAAGTACGACTTCATGTTGGTCAAAGTGTCAGTTTACACATTTCATAACATCTCTTCATGTCAGCCCAGAATTTACATTGACCATCCAACATACTCATGTACTTGTGGAGCTCAACTAGGAGTGAACCTTGTTTGGCTAATCAATACCTCATAAAGTGAATTAACTACTGAAGTGAACAAGTTAATTTAGCTAGAGGTTAAAATGAAAAAATGCATGGAACGGCTGGGGTGGTTTTTAGGAGAGGTTTGGGAATCAAATTTGTGTTGTTTGAACCAGGTATGGGTAATATTTTAAAGAAGTAACTTTTTTTGAATTATTATTTATTTGTCTATATTCTAATGTTAAACTGTGATTTTTTTCTGAACAAATATGCAGTTACTGCCCAGACAGATGGCCTTAAACATTTTCTCTGGCTGGACAGCACTGTATTGACACTTTTTCACAGTGTATTTATGTAGTGTATGTTTATCACCTCTGCTCACATTCCACAAATTGCATTAGTGATATACATGCAGTTGAAGGTATTTAACTCTCAAGGTCTTCCAGGCTATGCCTCTCTTATAAGAAAATCAGATTTTCAGACACTGGTGACCGGGGTATTTTGGACAAGTTGCTTGCAAAATGCATTAACCTGCATGAAATTTGATGATTTATCGATTGCACCTTGTTGAAAGCAGATTCTTAATTCTTGCTCACAGGTGATGTTTTTGTGTATTACCGTGTGCCCTTTTCCCCTTTCTCTGCAGGCCACCTGGCTGATCTATCCTCTGATTTCCTATACTTTTTCAAGGCTCTGGCTCCGAGCGACGATCGGCCGGCACCCTCACCTCACCAAAGTGGGCATAGTCCAGCTCGATGAGCTCGAAGGCAGCCAGTAACTCCCCAGCCTGAGTCTTGCCTTTAGTAATTTCAAAGAACTGTAGTGCGGGCTTCTTGTATGCTTCCTCTACAAACTTGAGCTCCGGTTCGGCAAAGGCACAGCCGAGCGGCTGTGCACTTCCCTGCAGAGACGGAAAACGTCATTCAGCCGACACTTCACTGATACAGGAAATGTAAGAAATGTACTGAAAATGCATGCAGGACATACTGGGGCGTAGGAACTGGGGTGACAGAGAGACATGTTCCTCACAATATTTTATGAAACTTTAATTAGGCTTTGTTTGTAACCCTCCCCCCAATTAATAGACCATTGCATTTATATAATTGTTAATAAATCATTTGTTTGGTACACTTCATAAACTTATGTCACAAATGCATTCAACATTCAGCAATTTTGAAATAAAGCATACACTACCGGTCAAAAGTTTTTGCACACACTAAGATTTTCTACATTGTCAGTTACCACATAATTTTCAGAAAAAATACTAGACACTCAATAGAGTACATGTAAATGTTGTAATTTGTCTTTGCAAATCACGAAGTTCGACTCCAGCCCAAAGGAGATTTATGAACACTATAACATAATAAACTGTAATAAACCACAATAACCATAAACCATGCCCCAGGAGTGTTGGAATGAACTTACAGAGCAATATTAAATGTCCCTTGAAAGAACGCCTCAAATTTGCTCTGCTGTGGTAGCTGCTAGAGGAGGCTACTTTAATGAACCAAAGATATGACCAATTTTCTTGCTAATAAAGGTATTCGAAGGACGCTGAACGTGAATGTATCGTTTTTTAGCAATGAATACTGCCTCACAGGACGTTAGGAATATTTACAGCAATAATGTATCTGCATACACAGGGTGCATATGTGTTTATAAGCATGGAACGCCAAGAGTTAAAACATGTGGCTGACTCATTATGTCAGCATAGAAATTTCAAGCGGTACATCCGTAGGGGGCAAATACTTAATACGCAGCTCTGCAGGAGAATTACAAGCCTTACAATCTTATCATAGTCAAAGAGGCTGATGACGATGATAGGAGGGTCTGTCCTCAGGTCGTCTTTGCTGCCCTCGATGAGGATTTGCTCGAACAGCAGCAACTCACACCAGGTGGGTGACAGAGTCTCCTCCATAATCTGTCAGGCACACAGAGGATAGGCTCGTTTGAGAAAGAGAGTTGAACACATTTGAAAGGAACAGTGTGTTTTTTTTTTTTTTATCGCATCTTAGACATTTTCCAGATGGTAAGACAGCAGCTAAGATACTTTCCATCACAGGCACGGATTTTGGTAGGGGTGGTAGGGCCATGCCCTGAGAGTGACCTTCAGGAAAGCTGAAAACATCTCTACCAACCTTTACACACGTATAGTTTAAGCAGTTGTTTGAAATTATTTCTGTTCCCTACCAACTTTCAAGCCAAACCCACATCCCTGTTTTCCATACACTTCTGCCCATTTCAGTAATCATGGCATCAATACAACATAAATAACACCCCACCAGAATACCTAGCAATGTACCACAATTCAATTTCTCATCAAGTGTGCCTTGAAATGTAACACTATTCATATCCAAGGACTCTGGAGAAAATCCTTCAAGATATACAAAAGGTGTCTCATGTAAGGAATGTCAGACAGTAAAAAGTGTCCAGTAATGTAGCAACAGACGCCAGCTGCCCATTTCTGGAATGCTGTGTGTGATTGTTGTAATGTGAATTGTGTTTGTATGTCATATGCTTTTTGTATGTTACGTTCCACACTGATCTCGCCAAGAAAAATCCTACTGTACATATGGTGAAAGAAAGAGAATCTAATTCTGAACAAGACAAATATGGTTAGGCTGACAGCAGCGATTAGGAGCTGGACGCAGACACTACGGCGTTGGCTGACCCGCGTCACTTGGCACTGTGTAGAAAACACCACTTTCGCGAAGGGGTCAGAGAGCCCATTGTCGTCGGCGGCCAGGATTCCACGTGCTTGGTAAATGTGGGCGCGGAGCTGAAAGTAACGGCTGTCTGCAGAGACCAAATCACCAAAGGAGAAGGAGGCTTAGAATCAGGAGTCAAGGGGCAAGCAGGAAAAACAGACCAAATGCACTGAACGAGATGGAAGCATACCCAGCACTGTAACATATTTTCTAAGACTAGTGCCTGTGACCTTAAACGCATCTGTTAAAGTCCCAGATAGCAGGCTTTGTTTTACCAATGAGAACACTACTTAACAATGACATCCAAAGTAAAATATTTTTGACTATACATGTGTAAAAAATACTCTTCAAAAATATGAAGCTGCAGAAACAAGTGGAATGTAAAACTCTTATGTAAATCCCTTTTACGGAAAGTCTAGGCTATGTAGTTAAACAAATTGTAAATGCTGCAATACTAAAGATCCACTAAAATGTTTAGAAATTGTGAAATTTTGCAACTCCTAGCCTAGCTCCTTGCCACGCTCCAAAGATCTTGCCCTGGACCTTGCGGGTTCCTTACCTTCACAGAGAAGTTTGGAGGGGGGCGTGTTCGGGGGAAGGGCCGGAATGGAGATGGCATCCTCGTAGACCGGCCGGAATTCGGTGGGCAGGCTGCTAATGCTGTTCTTGGCATACTTGGTGACACCAAGCCATAAGTATACCTCTAACTTTCCAAATATCTCGCCAATCGGTGCTCCTGGTGTCTAGGTAGAGGATGAATAATCGGACAAGAACATGACTGTTCTCAAAAATCCTTTTTCTTTCAGCCTTGTGTCTGTATTACACCTTTAACAAATCAAACTCTGAAAATCTACCTTATCAGATACGCCTCAATGATACCTTCATATAAATGGTGGTGATTTTCCCACAGTCTTTTCCCTTTTCTTCTTCCACCAGGGAAAAAAAGATGGTGTGCACGGGAATCCTGGAGAAGGCGACCCGCTTCCCTCCACTCATCATCCAGAGGAAGACATCTGGCAGCGTGCTTTGGGGCTGCCGGGACAAAGACAGCCATTAACACCAGACAGCCTTTGGTGATGGCAGAAAAGCCATCAGCGAAGCAATATAACAGCTGTTGGAGAGGAACCACAACAAGCACAAAAAAGTGAGCCCTGTTAGTACGACATATAAGATATAATTATTACTACAAGACTGCGGCTGTATTGGAAATCACTCCCTCCTACCTAGATAGTACACTATACTAAGTACTGTACCCTACCTATACTACAGCATTGTACAGATGTCTAAGGCGGACAAAGAAAACGTTTAAGGCCATTTATGCGGGCAATAAGAGTATATTTGCTCAGAAAAACACAACACTAGAATCTACACAAATAAACAGCAATAATATAATGGAAAGAGAATTTCTTCTGTTCTCCAAAATATTTCTGGTACATAGTGCACCATAAAATACCCATGATGCTAATTATAGAATACATTTTAAAACTGTAGTGTCAACTTTAAAAAGTGACTTGTAATGATACTAGCAAAGACTGAAGTTATCGTTTTAATTTCAAATAATAGCTAATTAAAAATAATAACAAAGTAAGAAAACAATTTAATAAATGACAGGGTTGCACATTGATATTCACTTTATGTCCTTCATTCTCTTTATGGTTTATATTATTGGTGTATTTCACTACTCGCAAATATCAGGTTGCTAGGATACCAGTATCTAGGAAGTGTATGAAATTCCCATCTTCTTTCTCTGACTAATTTCCTATCTGCATAAATTTTCCTATATATGGAATAGTGAGGGATTGAACAAGTGAACCATTTCAAATACAGCCCATAATAGCACATAATAATGTAACATGACTGGCGTTAGAACAGAACAATGAAAGGTGTTGGTCCATCAGTTAGCAAAGAAGATAGGGAAGGACGATGACAGACACAAATAGAGGAATGTAATAACAGAGAGGACATAATTGAAACTAGCATTAATACAGGACAGATTATGGCACAAGACTGTCATTAGCACATAACAATAACCTCCATTAACAAAAGACGATCAAAGCTGAAAGTGCAGAATGCCCAAAATTCTATTCCACCAATACATACAACGACAACAACTGAGGATTCTCAAAGCAAGAGATTTTAGCCATTATAACTTACATGACACTGACTTCAAAACCAACAAAAAATACAAGCTCAGTATGTTTGACTTATCTAAGCATTGTATGTCTGACAGATAAAGTGTAAAATTTAAAACTTCAGATCTCTGCTGAAATTACCAGCAAATCTGAGGTAGCAAAAATGGAAAAATCAACATCCACCTAAAAATAAAGTCTTGCTCTAAAATTATCCAACCAAAATCCATCTAATGCTTCCATCTTCTAACTGTTTGTCCTGGTCAGGGTTATGAGGAGGTATCCCAGGCAGCATAGGGCAACATGGCTGGGGTACACCCTGGACGGGATGCCAGTCCATCACAGGGCACATGGCTGGAGTACACCCTGGACAGGATGCCAGTCCATCACAGGGCACATACAGGTGCCTTCATACACTATGGGCAATTTAGAGACATACAGAGAAGAGGTGGAATTAAAACCCCCAACCCGGGAGAAGCGAGGCAACAGAGAGGATGACGAGCGAGAAGGCTAATATGTTTAAGGAAAATCCAGTTGGGTATAACGTGACTTGGAGAACCTCTTGGGCAAGAAAGCGTATCTTCTTCATAATCCTCTTTGCATCTCCCAACTTCTCTTTGACAGTGCGGAAGGTGAGTCTTCGCCTTGCTCTCAACGCTTGTTTGGCCAGGAGGATCTTGGAAAATGTATTTAATGAAAAATTAAGACGGTTATTTTGGTATGAGTGAATGTGCCTGCGAGATTTACGGTTTGCTTTAGGTCTGCGACAAGCTAATAAAGCTAATAAATACTCACAACGTTCTTCTTGATGAACTCCACACGACATCTGTCCAGATTGTTCGCTCGAGTTATTGTCTTTCTGTTTGAACTGGAGCTGTACTGCCTGCCAGGCGAGAGGAGGAAAACAAACAAGACAAATAACGTGAAGATGTTTAGTCAAACAAAGATTATCTGATTGAGCTAAAGTACTTCCAGCAAATCATGAACCTCTTTACAACAAAACAGTGCATTGTCAGAAATGCAATAATTGCCAAGTATTGATAGTCAAATATTGTCCCATTACATGAAATTTGAATAGTTATATTACACATCATTTAAGCTCTGACAATACTAAGTGAACTCCTGTTCTGTGTTTTCATATTTAATAAGATAGGATATTTCTAACTCTGAATATTATCCCAGGGCAGTCCCATAAATATTGTTCACCATGCATAAATAGATGATTTTCCTGCCATTTCAATTTACTCTATGTCTCTGCTGCCCCCTGCAGATTAAAAACTCCTGTACTGGACAATTAGGTTGCATGAAGTTGTAAGAACAGAAGAGAGAGTAGGCCTCACTTGCAGCTGGCCACAAACTCCAGGAGCACCTCCACCAGCCTCTCCTTGGCTTTGCTCCTCGACCTCTTGATGAGCTTCTCCACCTCATCGATGCCGTGCTCCTAGAAGAGGTGTAAGCCAAAGGATTGCACCTTACGGCAAAAACAGAGGTCGGGAGGCCAGAGGTGGTGAGACGGAGACTCAAACATGGAATTCCCGGCAGCTGAAAGGGGAGCTGGTGACCAGCTGAGTTGCTCACCAGCCTGTCGCCCATCTTGGAGAGCCAGTTGCGGTTGTAAATACGGAAGCTGTGATCCTCCCAGTAGTTCCACACGTAGATGCAAGGCTTTTCTTGTAGCATTGGAATGCAGATGAAGGACCTGTGAAAGAGGTGAGTGCGTATATTTTCATCTAAGGCTGTTTGTACACACACACACACACACACACACACACACACAAAAGAGGAGTTACTAGACATCAGAAATCAACAGCTAAGAAAATTAGTGGGTCAAATCATTTCAAGGAAGTTTCTTGGTATTTTTTATGACATTAATTTTTCCTGGCTAAATAGTAGATTGCCGTAATGCGTAAGCTGGTTATATTAAATAAGTTGTTTGAAGAAATAAAAACAATATTTAAAATGTTTAGGGCTATGGTCAAAATGTTCGGTGCTGTAGCCCTTTAGCCAAGTCGTCATTACGGCCCCGACTCACAGACTACTTTGTTTTCCACAGACTGTTCACAGTCTTTCTCGATCCAAGGTCGAATACCTAGTTACAGTCTCTACACTAATCATCACTGAGATCCATCTTCCAGTTGCATATTCTGTCATGGCTTGTGGGAACTGGGGTGGCATAAAAGACAAGACAAGGGACACGCAGAGAAGCATGGTAGTCTGTCATAGAACACACACACACACAATGGGAAGTTCAGAAATGCAATTCGATCTATGTGCACATCTCTAGACTGTAGAATGTAACTGTAGAGTGTGAGGTGACTATTGTACCATCACCTACATGAGCACATGACAAATGTAAATAAATTCCCGTTGTATCGTTAAAGTAATCAAACACTGAATTTCTCCCACAAGTATAGTTCAGCAGCAGTAAAATGTAGGGCAGCACAGACACACACAACATGCTTTAGCTCTGAAGCTAGCTTTACTCTGGTGTAAACCAAATTAACTGGCAACATGGCATCGATACAACATAAATAACACCCCACCAGAGTACCTTGCAATGTACCACAATTCAATTTCTCATCAAGTGTGCCTTGAAATGTAACACAATTCATACCTAAGGACTCCGGAGAAAATCCTTCAAGATATACAAAAGGTGTCTCGTATAAGGAATGTCAGACAGTAAGAAGTGTCAGGTAACGCAGCAGCAGACTCCAGCTGCATGTACAGAATTATTTTAAAAGCACGATTATTCCATGTCATTTGTATCACATAGACTGTATTTTTTTTTTTTTTTTTTACATGTTTTCAAATTATTTTTTAATGCTGAATATGGGTACTGAAGCAATTCTGAATTAGTGAGTTGAAGAAGATGACAATCCAGGAATTCCTGAGAGCTGAACAGGCAAAGGCTGTTTGCTCAGGAGCCTAGATGGTTAATAACTACGCCACCTGCAGTCGCTCACCTGTCATACTCAGTGGCCTGAGGCTTTCTGGGGGCAGTGACAGACTTGGCCAAAGGATCTGGGTCTGAGATCTGCTCCCTCTCCAGCTCATCGTCCGAAGCGTCCAGCAGAGGCTGTGTGTCCTCCCCCTGCTTCTCCAGACCCACACTCTTCTTGGATTTCACCACCACATCTGCCGCCTTGCCAAAGTTCCCTGACCACAAAACATACACAGAACACATGCGTGTCTGTCCATAAGCACGTCTACCTGATACCCTTCTGTACAGCCCATTCACATCTACAGTACATCTTTGCAAAAAAAAGATAGTGTTTGTGTAAACACAAACACACACATATGTACACATTTGTGTTTATAACCTTATGGGGACTTTCCATTAATTTCTACGGGCCAAACCCAATTTCTAACTATGACACCCCTACCCCTCATCCAGCCCTAACTTTAACCATAAATAACCAAACAAAATACAAGACGTTTGGCTATTTAGGTTTTTTTGATTGCATTCACAAATTTTTAGAAAATTGAGTTTTCTCCCCTGTGGACATGACAAACGTCCCAACAAAATGAAAATGTCAGGTTTTTATTACCTCCTGGGTACATTCTGTCCCCACAACATAATATAAAACAAGGTGTACACACAGACACACACCAGCACAAATCAAGCATAGATTCCACTGCACACAAAACCTTTTAAACACAGGCATACAGACATATTAATACGTACAACAGTACACACAGATTAGTGTTTCATTCCTAACTGTGTTTATTGACCTGATCTTTAAATGCTGCTACTTGTTCAAATCGTTAACGTAACTAGACGATGTATGGCATTTCCGGAATATCATCATGCCATGGACTAACTCAAAAAGCTTAGGGCTGGATGGAAGAATCATACGTTTGGATCCAGTTCTTTTTTGGTTAGCTATATAGATGTAAAAGAGGCTGATGGAAAAGACCAGACCCCTACCAATGGATAATTCAAATGTAACCGGCTTATTCCCTATAGATGGATCGATCATCGTCACTTCAAAAAGAGAGGCAAACAGCAAAAACTCTTCCTTCTGTCCCAAAAAATTCTGCAAAGAAAGATATGAAAATAAGAAAAACTTATTTCCATTGTGCATGAATGACTGTCAGTGTTTCATTTAATTTTACAAATGCACACATATGATTAAAATGATCAGGAGTCCCATCAGACCTTTTTGAAATAAGCATCTAAGAAGGACTCCTTCTATTGTACCCTTGAACAGCGTACCTCACCCGATTTTCTTCAGAATTAAATAGCAGAGGTGTCAAAGTGATGGAGAAAATAGTAATGTAAACTTTGGATGAAAACATTTGCTAGCCTAAAAAAGTAAGTCACCCAAGTGCATGAGTTGACATGCTAACATGATGTGCTAACATGACATGCTAACTTGATGTGCTAACCTCTGGGAGAGGGTGAATCTCCTCCACTTCTACCGTCACCGCACTGGGCAGCTCTGAACTCGAGTCCTCAGGATCCTCTCCTGGCCCACTTTGTCCTTGTACCGCTGTGAAAGTGACAACACACAGTGGGGAAAAAGTGGAACTTGGAAAATCTTCCAAAAATCCCAGCATTCCAAAAAGCTGATTACATCTAGAACCTCAAATCCCAGGTCACATCACTGTTGAACCCCAAATTCACAAATCAGAACGCAAACTCTACCACAGTCCAGTGCGTTTCATTTTCCAAACCACTCATCTTATATAGGGTTACAAGGGGGCCTGGAGCTTATCCCAGGTAGCTTGGGAACATGGTGGATGGGGTGCCAACCCATCATAGGACACAGTCATATAACAACACCAATCAACCTACATCACATGGTTTTGGACCATGTAAGGAAACCAGAGAATACATACAAAGCACAAGGAGAACACACAAACTCTACAACCACACATTCAGAGTGGAGGTAGGAGGCAGCACTGCTAACCACTGAGCCTCCATGTCCACCCTATGTAATGCTGACCTACAGAATATCATCCTCAGAGCTCCAAATTCCATACTTGGCTTGGGCACCTTTGTGAACCCCAGGTTCTAGAACCAGGGTGCAAGTTTCTGCCTGCTGCAGTTAGAGCACAGTATTATTATTCTTAAAGGGCTGAGATGACATTTTCAGCCCATTTTTTATTTTTCATACAGCTGAATATTTAACTGAAGCAAAATGACCCTCACCTTCAACGTCTTTTTTCTTCTTGTTCTTGGATTTCTTGCTTTTCTTCTTAAAGGTCAGCTTGTCGAGCGTGCCCTTAATGGCAGCCGCAGCCTTGTTCTCTACGATGGCCGCAGAGGGTGACGCGTACACCTCCACGGTCAAGGAGATCAGAATCCTGCCACGGTAAAAGATGCCTTCACCTAGGCCCTCGTTCAGGTCCCGGTGGATATCCCTGAGGGTGGAGTTCTGGGGCGAGCCGTACAGGTTGATCCAAGATGGTCCAAAGGTTGGGTGAAAGCCTGTAGAACCCAAGGTCAATCTTTTCAAGGCAGCTATGGCTTATAAAAGTTATTTAGGACATTTTTCAGATACTCTGAGCTTGGACTGAACTAGAGTACATCCTACCGTTTCTGTTGGGGTTAGAGATTTGCTGCAAGTCCAAAAAGTGTGTTGCCACAGCAACATCTCCAATATTGGCGTCATCAAGAATCTGAATTTTGATCCGCCGGGCAAGAGGAGGGAACTGTTCAATGAAGGATATCTGTTCATTCCACTGGGGAACATTAGTGCTGCTTTCAACTGAAGTCTCACCCTGGAAAAACAGCACCAAAGTAATTATTCCTATTTTACTCACGTGGAAACAAAATGTGCTACCTGGTGTTTAAGGAAAACCAACCAACAAACTGAGCAGTACAGATAATGGCAATGTAACAGTCTGGAGATTGTCCAGATAAGCTGAGCTACACTCAAGTCGGATATTAAAAGCATTCACGTTATAAAATAGGACATAGATGTATTTTTTCACTCTTTTTTGTATGTCAAGGAGATCAAAACTAGCTTATTACTCTAAGACTACAACAACCGTTTTTCATAACCGGAAACATTCTTGTTGTGTAAACTTATGTACATGTCAGTAACGCCTTAGGGTACAGTCAATCATCATACCACTATGGTGAGCAGTGTATTATTGTTTCTGTTACCTGTTAGTTTCTAAATGTCTGATTTTTTGTCTGTTTTACGCTACTGTAAACCTGCAATTTCCTTTGGCGTAAATAAAGCATCATTCATCTATCTATCTATATTAAGAGATTATAAAGCAGCGTTCCACATTTCAAATTTCATCTATCTCGGCGATGATTTACTTCTTCCTCTTCACTTCCCTCTCTGCTCCTGGTTCTAAAGTTGCGTCAGTGTTAAAAAAGCTTGTCAATTCATTCCTATAGAAACTGATACCAAGTCTGCTTACATGAAGTACTTTGATATTTATGGGGCATACGTTTAGCAAACCTGTAGAATAATATAAATCATGGGCTTTAGTTATGGTATAGTTTCTAAAAGCCCTACTTTTTAATGCCTGAAAAAAAGAAACTGGTCTTGTGGCTCCTGAGTAATGTGTACGGTCAGTGTACTGTAATTCACAAATGAAGTGACACAACTGAGGAAACAAATCAATTTAAACATTTGTCTTTGCCACAGGCTCTTAGGGAAGGAAAATGTTCATGGCAAACATGGAGTCACAGCCCAATAATCAAATAACGCTGTTTCAAGGTGTGGTTTGTGTATGTAAGTGTATTTGTGGGATGTAGTTGGACCTGAAAGATTTGGAAAAAGACGCTGAGGTTTCCTGGGGATAAAACCTATTGCTGGTGTTTGATTTCTGAATTTAAATAGCTACCAATCAATCACATTCAGCCTTTGGAAAACAATATCCAATATACGAGTCAGTAACACCACAAACAGGGATATAAAAATCACATGAGTAATAGAGTTGTGAGTCATGGTTTGGCTTTAAAGGCACCTCACAGCTCCTTTGTTCCCGTACCTGCTGCCCTGCGAAGGTGACCTGTACATAGGGATCAATAAAAACCTTCTTTTCGCCCATCATCTTGGAGAAGCTGCCCAGGAAGCCAGCATTCATGCTGGGTAGTCCTTCAGCCTTGTATATCTTCAGTACAAACTTGGCCCACGGCCGTTCCACTGGCATCCTCTTGGGAAGAAGAAGGTTCCTATTGGGTTGTAGGAAAGACGCCTAAATAATAGCTTTATTTATTTTAGCAACACTCATGTCATCGCTGGCCAACTGCAATTCAGTTTGGTTATTAGTTTTTAAAAGCCTCTGTTGGGTCTTTGTTGCTTAAGAGACACACAAGCGTTCTACCGCATAACTCCCAGAAAACGGGGTGTAAACATGTGTGCCGTAAGATCCGAGTCCGAAGCTCAACAGAATGCAGAAAGGCCTCACTTTTCAATTTCGTCGTTCTGGCTGCCGACGCTGGGGATGCTGGGAATGCCCATTGACTCCCCCTTCGCCACCACACTTAAGGTGCACTTGACGTAACCTTTCACCCCCGTCCGTGTGTCCTTGGGGTCTGTGAGGGGGGCCCATTTCTGGTAAAACCGGTGGTCTGTATTTAGAAGCAAACGGATTTTTATTAGTCTAAGCAATCGGACACCCGTGTTTTTGTTTTTGTGCAGTAAATATCAACATGTGATAGAATAATATTGTGAAATCTGATTAGAATGACACCATATTCCAGATAGTCACCCCTTCTTCTGCTTAGAAACGCCTTGATTATCATCTGATTCGTAATAAAATAAAAAATGAAATAGATTGCAATAAAAATTCAGTATTAAACATGAGCATGTTTTAAAAGCGGTGCCTGTAGTGACTTCCACTTTGTTTACAAGCTTGGTCTGCGTACCTGGCTGGCTGTAGACTGTGCTGATGTCAATCTTAAAGTTGCCAATTCGTGTCATAAGCAATCCCAGAGTCTTTTTGTGAACAACCTGCAGTGCAAAGTCATCAGCGTGCTTGTATCTATGCAGATTACAGCTTTCTTGCCAAAATGAAAGATATTACACACGTCTTATATCACTGTTGAATTTAACATAAGCTAAATCTTCCTCTTTTTTTTAAACAATATTAAATATCATTAAATGTATTACTTTAAAGCTGTGATACTTACTGCTATTTCTATGACTTTGTCGAATAAAACCTCTTGCGTCTCCTGGAATTCAAACATGAAGTTCTAAAAACACAGAAGTGAGTCGTTAGCCTGGCAGCAAAATCAAAGAGGGACATTCAGAAGTGTGTGGCCTCGTGATATTATGACCTCATTGTGTCTTACCTCATTATAGAAGGGGCAGTTTGTCGACTTCTGTGTGCTTGTGTGTTTCTTCTCCTCTCCCACCACTACGCACACGGCCGGGTTGATGTTCACCCCCACCAGTTTCTGGGCCTCCACGATGTTAATGTTCACCTGGGAGGCCGGTGAGGAAGAAGCCAGGCACGCTCTCTGTGGATTGTTCTCTTGTCTGTTGCATGGCTGTCGACATTCCTCATTTGCTTGTTAGCGGTCTTACCTGGAAGGACTGCACTTTCGGTGTTGCGGCAAGCTCGTGCTTGGATAGAGGCCTGCAGCGACTGCGCGGGAACAGCATGCGGTTTTGTTTACACAAAGCTTTCTTTTGCCCGAACTAGAATACGGTACATAACCCTTGATAGACTCAGTTTTAAATTCTTGTCAGTTTCACTTATACATCCATCAGTTTTCCTAAGTTGCTGTATAGCAGCTATTAAAATACGGGAATGACTGGATCAATCAGTTAAATTTATCTTAGGTGTGCTCAAACCCAAAATATCACCTACCTGAGGATGGACGTGAAAGTCATGTTGGAAATCTCCATGTCAGCCATGTCATAATCATCGTCGTCATCATCATCATATTCTTCGTCATCATCCTGGCCGTTCCTTAGCAGGCTTCGTCCCAACTTCCTCGTCTCCCGGTCCAGCTGGTCAGGTCGGCCGATCTGCCTGGAACTGAAGAATCCATAGTCAGATGGAGAAGCAGTGGGGTGTACTACAGATCGAGTTACCTGGCTTAGGGGGATCTCCTGAGGCTAACTTCCTGAGTTGTGGGTGTTACGGATCGTAGCTCACGATCGCAAAGCAATTTACTGCTGATTTTGGCAATCAGGCTTAATTAACCCGACTCAATTGAGTTAATTCTGGCTATGTAAAACTTGCCTCGCAGTACACCCCATGGGGCAATAAAAGGAAAAAGGAAGCTCTTCGTAAAAAGCAGATGTTGAAGACTGCCTGAAATTTGGGTTTAAATATTCCAGTGTTTTCTAAATGCATTTCTTTGGCTTTTGCTGGAAAACTGGATTTGCTGGAGATGCACAGGAACACTATGCCAAGTCCAAACATAATCCCTGAGCTGTCAGGCCATAGAGTCAGCTGCAATGCTGCTCAACGAAGAATTCCAATATTACTAACGTTTCATTTGCTGTAAAATGTGCTTACCCTGGTTCAAAGAAGCCAGAATTTTTGATGACAAGTCCAGACCTAAGAGAGGGTGGATTCAGAAGGTTCAGATCTCCACTGAAATCTGGCAATCATGAATACAAATACACCCATCCAGCAGAAGGCGCACTCTCTCACTCATCTCCGTCCTCCACACTCAGGAACTCCTCTTCCTCCCAGCCTCCAGCTGCCCCCTGCACGGGGTGGTATCGAACATCCAGCTCAATGCATATCTGAACACAAAGCACAGGGAAATAAGAAATGCTTCAGGTGTAGTGTACCCTTAGGCCCACCCCGCAAATCAGTGCTCCCTAAGGAAGGAACGAGAACTTCATCAGGGTGAATTTGACATAAGTGGCAGCAGAACCCCACTGTAAATACGAATATGAATACATTAACATCAATCTGAAAAAGAACCCAAGGTTTTAAAAGGAACAACAAAAACAGGTTTACTCTGGGAATCAAGAGTTGACTATGCTAATTTAAAAATAAGGTATGTTTACAATACATACCGTAAAGCTCACGTGAGGGTAATTAAGAGGTTTTCTCTTACTGATGTCATTCAGATGGCTTTCGTTACTAAACACCTGGGTTTGATTCTAGCTATGTTCCACTCTTAGCACGTCACTACAGTATTTGGAAAATCTCCATGAGGAAATACCATTAATTTGTCATGTGTGTAAACACATGCTGACACATTGGATGTCTTTGATACTAGTGTTTTATCCTACAGCCAGTAACTGGAGTAAAATTAACTGCTAGTCAAAATGAACAATTACTGTAATTAAAGCTGAAATGAATCCTGCTGTAATTAGAACTGAAACAAATTGTCATTTTTGTTCAATATTTTTTGAATCAAGGTTATGGACCTCTTCATGGATACCATCTTATTACTGAAGTTCCTCTACTGGTATTTAAACTTGTAAATGCTTTCAGGTTTCACAAAAAGGCCTGGTTCTCTCACAAGGCCTGTTCCTCATCCACAGAGCAAGCTCCCACCTCCATTGTGACTTACGTCTGTCAGGCTGTAGTTGCTGTCTATCAGTGGTTCCCGTAGCAACAGCCTCCCGGCCACCACCACATGTTGAAGGCTGATAACCAGCTTCCCTAACAACCTGGGAAGAGCACCCACAGTCCCATAAGCGCAGTGTGAGGAGTTTACATGTCCACACAATGCTGATTCCCTCCCGCAATCCAAAGACATGCAGTTAGGCTAGTTAGCATATCAAACTTGCCTATAGTGTGTGCCCTGCAATGAATGGGTCTCCCACCCTTGTGCCCTGATCTGCCTAGGATTTTTCATATGACCATGAAAAATTATAGCGATGTCCAGCCAATAGGCTGCCAGGAAAAGATCAGGGGGCTGGTTGCACAAAACACCTTAAGATTTTTCTTGAAGTCGGAGTATTAGAATAAGTATAAGACCAAGATAAGGACAAAACCTTAAATACATAAATGAACGTTTTAAGGAAGCCTTAAGGAGAATACCTAAGGGTATTTTGTGCGACTGATTTTATTTTAGGGCAACCTTAACTCGGACCTTAAGGAAAATCTTAACCTAAGGTGTTTTGCACAGCTGGCCCCAGGTATTCACTGCACTCAACTGACCTGTTGCTGAAGAGCCTACTGCAGTTAAACACGCTGATGGACAGCATCTCATCTTTGATGATCTTCCCATAGTGTGGCCACCGAAAGTGCTGCAGGGCCACGAAAAATCTTCAGGATAACATATTCAAAGTACAGTGAAATCACGCGCTGCCATTTTTCAAAAGCAGCCTAACGGGCAAGACGATTGATTTTGATTCTTTTTTTCCGCATTATTAGGTATGCGCACAAGATCAGAAGAACAAGAAATAACAAGAAATAAATGACAGGACCGTTGAAACAGGTAATGAAGATAGACAGGTACCAATGCATGTGAGCTGTGTTATGATCATCAATCACTCTTTGCCACACACAGGTGTATCTTCTTAGCTTTTTCAAGAACTAAATCTAATATAGGCAACTGTGTTGTGAAAGGCACTATAAAATCAATTGAACTGAATGGAATCCCTAACATGAAAGCTGTAGGACAAAAGTCTTTCTTCTGTATGTTACGTATTGTCTTAATTTAAACAGAAAAATGACTGTAAATATCAATTGAAACAAATCCTTGCAACTGCAAATAAAGAGATTATGTCTGTAACTAAGTCACTTGTCACTTCTAACAGCTACAGCGTCTTTTTCCTTGTAGCAGGTGAACAATTGCTTTGACGTTACGTTAAGGATTTTAAAGAAAGAGGGCTGATGTTCATCTGATGGACTCTGTAAATGTTGCCAAGGGAACGAGTGTTTGCCATGAGGGAGGTGCGTATGTTGGAAAGCAGGTGAGAAGGAGCTAAGCAATGATTCACAGAGGAAGGTGAAGTCTGGAACGAACTTGTGTCATTTCACCTTCGCATTTTACTTGTACTTTTATCTGCCGTTTGAGTAACTTAGATGTGTATCATCCTATTTAAGTTCTACTTCTTGATGTCCTTATTATGTTGAAGAAATGAATCCCAATAAAGCACACATAGATATTAGCTAACATTAACTTAAGAATTCATATAATTTGCACCACAGAAAGGGAGACCATATTGAATATACAAAAGAATTGAGAATGTGAAATACCTCTGCCTATTAGCAGACAATACAAGCATTAAAAATGCAATTCATTACATGTGCAATACATCAAGTACTGCATTATTTGCTGCAAAATGGAATTATAACCCAGACCTGCTCAGCTTCCAGAAAAAGCTTTGGAAAGCAGTTCAAATCTGAAAGATTCAAAAATTATAAGGAAGATAAAAACACAAAGAATTCTCCATAATGAATTTTCAGGAGCATTATAATATAATAAGTCAAGTGAGAGTATGGTGCCAAGATTACAATCTGATCACCTAAAATGTTCTTAAACTTTTGACATGGAGGGTGTTACGATGAATGTTAAAGTGTTTATCGACCATTCTGAATCATCTGACAATATCCTTACACCACACCCCTGAACGCCCTTGACCCCAACAATAGACAAGACCGCATCACAATTCAATCCTGCTGAAGGTTCTCACACCTTAACCATTTCCTTTCCAACACTGTCAGTTACACATTATTGACCAGTAATCACATTACATTTCGTTCATATAACCCCAATGTAATGAACTCACCTAAGGAAACCACCAACATTCAAATCAATTTCAATTCTTACGATCTTATTGCACAACAAATTGACTGAAGTCGATGTATTAGTGATTCTTACAGAGTCGTTTTAAATCTTAGATCATAAACTCATAAGGGGCTGAACGTGAATCAGGCACTGCTGGAGACCTTCTAGATACTTAGCTGGTTGAAGCTCACCTCGTTGAAGATGGCCACATTTTCACACTGCAGGATCTTGGTCTTGTGTGTGAAGTCTTGGATGGAAATGCAAAGCAAAAGAGAGGGAAAAGCTAAACACTGAGAGTTACTAAGAGAGTATCCCAAATCACACAAGCATGTAATCACTTTCTACATATAGTCATGATCACTTCCTGGACTTGGCTGAGAGGAAATAATTTTCCATCACAATGTTTCAAAATATCTGCTACTTCTGAACAGCGTATAATAATGTTCTACCATTACATATTCAAGAAGTGAATGTGACACTGGCAATATAAGCAAAACTGTCTTTTAATTATTCAAAACACTATGGACTGATACTCTCAAATATGAATAGATTTACCAAACATTTTACAAGAATTTTTCATTCGATAAATCACACAGACAGACTAATTAACTGAAAATCAGTAGCAATCTGAAGTTTTTATTAGAAAGTAATCCGTGTTGAGTCCATTAAGCTAGAGAGAAGCCGATAGGTGGACATAATGACACCATATTATACTAAGCAATGTTATAACAATCACAAAAAGAAAAAAGTCATCTATGCAGAGAGAAACCCTGGTAACCTTTATGCATACCAGCATCCCATGTGCTCCGAAAAACAGGAATACATTCACAGGCCCATTTACCTCTGAAGGTCAGCTCTACTTTCCTGTCATATTTCCCTGGCAGATTGGTAATCTTCTTTAAATGAATGGTGATGGACATGGTGATGGCTATTTTCTCCTACACATTATACAGCAGACACCTTCCAGGTAGCAGAAAGCGCCTGGCCAGCCATGCCTGTGTTTGAGAGACTGCATCATCATCGTCACTGACTTAGCTCCCTGTGCAAATAATTACCAGAGGAGGAGACACAGGAGTGTTTGGTGTGGTTAGCCCTGCTCCGGCATATTTGCTATATTTGAAGCATTACCTCGTCATTCCTACTTCCTGGATAGCATGAGACCCAGACTGTTGCTTCTCACTTCAATTCAATTTATCTTTTTATAGTGCCTTTCACAACACAAATGTCCGATGGCACTTAACGGGAGGAGAAAGAAAAAAAAAAACCCTGGGGGTCCAAGGTCAGCTGGTCGCCCACCTGCTTGGGTATGTTACCATTATACAGAGCAGGGAAAGATATGAAGCTGTTGCGTATTCTAAAGGTAGCTCATAGTACGTTCCATTATCTCCAAGCTGATCTTCATAAAATGATCATGTTTGTGGACCACGTTGAAGGTGTCACACCTGGATCCATGAGACTAATAACACTGCATCCGACAGGCATGGGCACCATCCAGACATGTGAGGAGAATAAGAAAGCATATATAGTTAGAAATTAGAAAAACGTCTACCTTGCTAACAAACACATGTACAGCAGCACCTACGGTTGTAATTATGGGATGTTATGCAATAAGGTGCAGGTAAACCGAAGGTTTTCAGTCGCAACTTGAAGACTGAGACCGACTCAGCATCCCAACTGTTCCCTAATCAAGGGAGAGTCTGGTGTCTAAAATAACACTCAGATTACGGGTCGAACTACTGAGGTAATAGTTTAGAAGATTACAGCAGTCCTATCCATACTTTTACCTCCAGACATTAGAACTTCCATTTTTTTTCCCAATATTGAGTGACACAGTTTTCATTCATCCAAGTCTTCACTTCATTAGAGTAGTTGGCTTTGGTGACAACTGATGACTTGTCATTATGTGTATCTGAAATATAGATTTGGGCATCATTGGCATAAAGTGCAAAGCAAGTTAATAACCAGATTTCCACCTGGGGTACATTAAATATAGACAGCCACAGATGCCGAAAGAAATCAGGTCAATAAGCGGTTGACTCACTGCATTCTCCATTTTGTTGACAGATCACTGAAATCAGGTTGATTGGGAGTCAGGCCATAACATGCTGACAAATGCTTGCAGTTTGCTCCCCTTTTATTGCTTTTGATAGGCTATACAGCAGATCTCAAAAAAACTCCAACAGACTACCATCCAGCACATCCATAATAGAGTTCATGCTGAGTATATCACCTGGCAATAGTTCATCTCCTACCAGCTGAAGACTGTTGTCTATTTAAGTAGTTAAATGAAAATGCAACACCAAAACAAGATTTCATTATAAAGGTCAGATCAACTGTTATTTTGCCTTTAATGCAAAATAGGATTGAGGTACTTGCAGTTAGCAAATTCTTATGATGCTATCACAAATCACAACTACAGTATGTTACAATCATATTGATGAGAAGGTGTATTGGTCTGAAGCCTTAAAGAAATGTGTATTATAAAGCATATGTAATAGATTCTGGTAAGTGCTGCATGACAGCATTTTGATGCTTCTTAACTCTGACATTTGTGTGCCAGTCAACAGCTGAGTGACAAAAGATGATGTCTGCATTTAACAGGGTTATTCTACATACACAAGTCAGACATACTCAGTATTTATGGAAAACTAAATGAGAGCACAAATGACAACAGCAGATACACAACTGGTGATGGGACAAATGAGGCTTCAAATACTGTGGTGGGTCAACAGTATTGCTTGGTAGTTCAGGGTTACCCCGACCCACCTTGGGTTTTGAAGCCTCATTTGTCCCATCAATTTATAGAACTGGTGGACCAAAAAAAAAAAAAAAAAAAAAGACACCTAGATCACACACAAACATCAAGAGACAGACAGCTGGATTCTGACTTTAAACCCATTTATTCATCAGTGAAAAATATAAGAAAGTCTACATTGTATTCTGCTAAATGCATAGCCACTACAACAAGGCAATTCTGATATGTCAGGGACAGCTCCACTGTGAAATCTAGCGGCAAAATGCACAGTGAGAGCCTAACACATTTATAGAGGGCAGTAATGTTACAGATCTGGATATGTAAATAAAACTAAACCCGGGGAAGAGATGTAAACAGTTGTGAAGGAAACATTTCCAATGTCTCCTGTTAATACAATGCAATCGATGCAAATGTTACCACAGACGTGTGCACGTTAATATTGTCGAGAAAAGAAAAAGAGCTGATAAGGGGCAATTTGAGGGGGATTAGGAAAGACTTAGAGTAAGCAGATATGAAGTTAAATTTGACACACACACATTGCATAATAGCAGCTCTGACAGTCCCTTTAAAATGGACAGTGGCACAGATTTAGGGAGGAGCCACATGGCTCTCTGGCCAGGGAGGCATTTGAATCCCAAATCCACAGAGGAAAATACAGCAACATTACCAAGGAAAAGGTGCTTGCCGAGGTAAACATTTTCTACCTTGGGTGTCTAGTTTCAAAAACTTGGAAAGTTAACATAAGGCACTGGGAACTATAACATTTACAACCTTTACCTCTGTTTAGCTAGAAATTAATGAACAAGCATAGCCCAAATAAGACTTGAATTTTGTTCTGGTGAAAGTCATCTTTGTTTAAAAAGTGAGAAGATGTTGGCTGTATGTGAATTCCCATGACTGATAGCTTGTCCTACTTTATTAATGCTGAGAGCTATTTTATTTGAGTTCATTAACCCCATGTTATAAAATGACAAGCTAACACCTAAAACTCCAATACCCTTGCTGGTACTCAGTGACTTAGGCAGGAAGTCACTGGAAAGAGAAAGCATCACTAGCCCCAACTGGCTGCTTTTCAGCAGATTACTAAAGCACTGGACCCAAATGATTTCTCACGTAGAAGAATGGTCCACAAAGGTATAGGGGTCATAATTTCAAACACAGACTAATGTAAATGTAGCTAATTTGGTTCATTTTCAGCTGAAGGCACAACACATAAAAAAAAAAGCAGTGCTGTGGTCCCCATCAGAAGAGTGTGTCAATCCAGTTCTTCAGAAAAGGACATCTTAGACTGCATCAGGAAGTGATCAATTAGCAATTCCAGTTAATGCAATGTATGTCACAAAAGGCAAGCTCCCCTAACCTTTGGTACTCCCATGTGTGGCTTAAGGCTATCTACCTAAAAATCAGACTGCATATACTCTGAATCCACAAAACCCTACGTCATGCTAAAAGTGCAATAACAGTGTTATATAAAACAGGAATCGTGAACATGGAATTTTTAGAAAATAAAGTGGTCAAATTCATGCAGGTCATGTATGGCAGAAGTTGGCTGATACTGTCATCTTCAGGAGATATTGAATAGACTTTAGTAAGATCAAGCATTCAGTGAAAATTTTACATGCAAGTACTGTATACATATTCCATTACTGTTACTAGAATACTAATTCCATTTGTATAGGTACATTTACATGTTTGAAAATGTGTGTATTCACCTACCAACTAGTTAAATGGGATTCTCAACAGACCAGAGTTTGATAAAGAATTATAATATTTAGTGCTGGTAGCTCTGATGTTAGGTATGACGATGCATTAAGTCTTTTAAATCATAAAGACATTCCACAGAGTACAACAGTAGAAAAACAAAGGCATAGTTAAAAAAAAGTGGCATCTGGTACTCATTGCAAAGACTCCTTCAAGCACTAAAAACTGTACTCGAGGTACGACAGTGATACCCCCTAGTGGTGGGAAGCAACTGTGCAAGGAGCACACTCGGGTACTACTAGATCTTTGGTTGGGGAGGGTTAACCGGTGGAATATTGAGCATCTTGAAATAAGACACTAGCTGACTAGGTACCTCTGCCAGCACACTCTGGGCAAGGGCCTCCTTAGGAGCCTGTGGTGAGAAACAGGAACAGGATGTTGGTCAGACAAAACCACATGGTTGGCACCATATTAACATGTACGACGTGTTCATGTGAGCAGAGAATGTTGCTGAGCAAACTTTGAGAGAGACAGTGAGAGCAGCATTGTTCTACTCATACAACAGCACAGCAGACTGTTGCTCTAACCTACTATAGCTTTACGAAGTAAACCGGATCTCGCACTCATTTAAAGGAAATTACATCAGCTGCTTAAATAGGTGATTGCGTGAAATAAAGAATGGCAAACCAGATTAAACCATGCAATACAAACAGGAGGCAAACAAGGAATCTTCTCCAGACGTACATTGGCAAAATTTCTGAAAGGCACAAACTGCACAATGTCCCTGGCAACCGGTTGACCGGTGAGGGACTTGAGGACGCCGTCATCGCCATCCAGGATCTCCATGGCCTTGAAGTCGGCCTCCCCGACCCCGACGATGATGATGGACATGGGGAGGCGCGATGCGTTTACAATGGCCTGCCGTGTCTGATCCATGTCTGTGATCTCCCCGTCCGTGATGATGAGCAGGACAAAGTATTGCTGTATAAACACAAATGGAAAACAAAAATACACTATAAACAAGGAAAACAAACACTATCGCCTAAAACCTACAAGTAGGAGTAGGCAGCTCGGAGGGTAGTATGTGCCCCCTACGATTGACTGACATCCACCTCTAGGTTATTTCTTGGCCTAGTACCATCTGTTACCAGCCATAGTTGCCAATGATGGCCCCGTACGGCACAGGCAGTAGTCAGACAGACAACTCATCTGTATCATGATTAATAAAAAAAAAAAAAAAAACACTTTCCCATCAATTATGTGAAAGATTTTTGCTCAAGGCCTCATTAAGCCCAACTGTCATCACAAGACACAGTGAACTAATGACAGGACACAAAATGTACATATGAGGAAAGCTTAGGGTCAGAGAACAAGGTCAGCCAGCAACTCACGCTGCTGGAGCATCCAGGGTTAAAGGCCTCGGTCAAGGGCCCAGCAGTGATTAAAACCCATGACCTTCCAGACATGGGCACAGATCCTAGACCCCTTGAGCTTCACATATTAAACTATTCTCCACTTCCTCTGCCACTACTCAAGCTATCCATTTCTCATCAGGGTGACTTTCAGAACATTTCAAACACCAAAGAACACCACCATGTACCAAATCAAGCTGCAGAATTATTGTACATCTGTCCAAAAGAACCATCAGGTGACTTAAGCCAAAAGTTTTAAGCTTAAGGCTGCTCCTTAGTTACGTGATGACACATTAGTGGCAGGAGTGTCTAGAGTCGGTCAGTCTTCATATGACAGTCCTGGGTTTAGGAAGGCTGAACTGCCCTGCATTGACTGAACTGTAATGAAAAACGAGGCACTCACAGCGGCGTTTTTCTGTTGGGCAGCTCCTGTGGCGATACATGCCACATGGTTTATTATGGGGGAGAAGTTGGTGGGTCCGTAGAGTCGGACCTGGGGCAAGACGGCACGATAGGCATCCACGATTCCCTGGACACCTGTGTTCAGTAGCACACAGGATTAGTTCAAGCTAAAGTTCACAATACAAAATGGTCAGGTGTGCCCTTTTACCTTGACAATAGGGACTGTTGGGATTGAAGTTCAAAGGAAACTCATGGGACACCTGCAAAACACACACGATTACTGCACATTATGCCCCCTCCCCCACAGACACCACCTCAAAAAAAGTTCAATAAAAATTCTAACCTGAAAGTTTGGAGGTATCTGAGCACCAAATCCAAGAGCAGGAAATAATTTATCACTGCAGGACCAAAAAGACAAGGTGATTAGAAGAGGGGAATTCAGACCACCAGCGACTTGCATATTCCAGACATAAGACACTCCCTTACGTGTCATAGTCCTGGACAACCAACCCTACGGACCAGATGGCTGACAGATACTGGTTCAGCCCATTAGGATTCATGTAGTGCAGTGAATCTGGAGAACGAGGATCACCATTGGAACCAGTGAAGTCAATCCCCACCTAAACACAGCAACACCCAGTTTGGTACACTCTAAATAAGAACATTTACCAGAAGCTCAAGAATGTGTACTGTATATTTGAGAGCCATGCAATTATTTTTACCTCATGAACATGTAACACTTACCGTGAAATTAATCTGGCAGCCACCCATCACATAGTCGAGGAATGAGTACTGTGCATTGATCTGGAAAACCAGACAGAACCTTTGATATCAGAGGTCTTCAAGCTGGACTATGACACACAATCACACTGTCCAACACTATAGTGCCAATTGTAAAAATCCATGTTCTAATAGCCAGCCAATCTTCTAACTAATCCTGACCAGGGTTGTGGGAGGAGCCTATCCCACAGGCAGCACAAGGTTGAGGTGCACCCTGAACAGTATGCCAGTCCATCACAGAGCGCAGAATCATAGTCCATGAGCAATTTAGATATGCAGTTAAGTTACTGGTGTGTCTTTGGAGTATCCAGAGGAAACCCGCCAGACAGGCAGAGAACACACAAACTCACAGAGACAGGATTCGCACCCCTGGCCCTGGCGGGGTGTGCCGCAGTGCAGCCCCCTTCTTCTAACACACAAACGTACATTTTTACCTTGCAAGACTTTATTTTCACCACTCCAGAGTTTTTGTAATTCTTTTTCTTCTGTTTCTTGTCAGGATGAACACAGTCAAAGGTCACCTTGAGGAAAAACCAAAATGAAATCCCTGACACGGTATGGTTTAGAGTCGGATTAGAAGCAATACAAAGCCCTCAGACTGAGACAGAAAGTATAACAGTTCAGGACCAAATAAAGATTGTAAAAACCCTTGTCGGATTAAAGGATTACCAAGACCAAAAACACTACCGATTTTTCTTAACCACGTTACCCAACAGTCAACGGGACCCGAGTAACAAATAACTCAAGAGTGACAAAACAGGGTCTCACCGGGGAGCCAACGCTGGCTTTCTGCAGCTCTGTCACATTAGTTTGGAAAATACCAATTAGATCATGAGAGCCATCATTATCATAATCAGAGCAATAGACCTGGAGGGAAAAGGCATAGGTGAGACTGCATTAAAATGGGAGGGACCTCTCGCTCACCACATGATCTCGCGCCTCCAATAGCTGTGCAGTAGTGCAAGTAAACTCTCCTATCATATCTGAACTGGTGTCTTCGTCCTTATCGTAACAGGTTACCTGCCAGTAAGACACATGCAGATCAGGCGTATACCTAGGACTTGATACATTTAACACTCCGCACAGAAACTCACTGACTGAGCTGGAAAGATTAAAGATTCACTATTATGAGAGAGAATCTCATCATAAAGGTTTCACCATCAGGGGCATCTACTATAAAACAGACTTATAAGAGGAGGAAAAAGTACACTCATCAGCAATGCAAGCAAATTATGTTCATGAACTGTGTACGTCTATTAACGTCCTGCTCAAGGCCATGCACTAATAAAAACAAAGCACACTACCTTGACTGGTTTGCTCATGTCACTGTTGCAGAATGTCTGGAGAGGAACTGAAAATGTTTTCCACGATGGATTAAGATTATTCTTAATAACCTGAAATATTTGATGAATCACAAAATGGCTGAGTTAATACCAGAAAGAACATTCACCCTTAAAGAGAATGAATTAAAAATACTTTCAGACTTCAAAACGACATGGCTCTGTAAAGTCTGATGCAAGTACAACTGTTAAAACACACCCATACCTCAGTTCTGTGAACGAGCTGCCACTTGCCATCCTCTCCCTGCTTAAAAAACTCCAGGAATGGATCCGATTTTCCAAACAAGTCCTATGAACCAAAACACTAAGTCACTCTAGGGAAGCAAACACTGGCGTCTGGAAGCTTTCCATACCACTTCCTGTTGAATGGGATCTCTTTTGTTTCACAACAAGTACCCACTGAATGAAAAACTACTTGAATTTCCAGTTACGGATAATCAGCTGTGGTGCCTGCTACCTTCTTATCAAGGCCTTGAGCTTCAATATCCAAAACAATTTCCCTATTGTCCTTTATTTCTTCCGCGATGACCTGAAAAAACAAAATGACAAACAGTCACAAAAAAGGGGCCAATTCACCATCATAAACGAAATGCTATCCATTTAAAAAAAAAAAAAAAAAAAAAATCTGATCCTCCTTAGATTTAACTGAATTCACATGCTAAGTAATGTCCTCACCTATTTGGTAATGTATATTTAAAGGTAAAGCAGGATACAAAACTCTAGCAGGCCAACATGAATGTGTGGTACCTCCAAGCAGATGATTATTCCAACGTAGTAATACATCTAAAGAATCCTACAGTACAATTTGTTTGAATACATGGAAAAAACAACAGCTGTCAAATTCACGCTTAACCATTAACAAGGTTGTGCAAAATAGATCACTTAAAGAACTACATGAAATTCCACCGAAGCTAATCGATTAACCAAAGCACCAGCAAAAAATCCCTCAGACTCCTTACAGGTACAGGTGATTGCTAGGTGTAAGCTACTGCACACCACAACTTCCATGAAGCGATATTTGGCAGACTGCATAAAACATCAAAAATGAACAAACCACTAACAGTGATTGTGCCTTTGCCAGCAGGTTTGCCTTTTTTCAGCTCCAGAGGCCTTGTCATCTTCTTACTGGACACCACCTAAAAGAAGAACGTCAAGCTGTTATTGTATAGCTCACACAAACAATATGTGTTTGGAACGCCCAGTTAAGAATGTAATCACCACAGACAGCCAGCAGAATGAGAAACTCCTTCACACTACCAGACTGAATGGGACCTACAGTTCAACCTGCTCTTACCTGCCCCAAAGTGCATTCAAATGCCCCAAGGAAATCGTCATCTCCAAGGCTGACGGATTTGTTGTCAATATCATAGACCCCAAACTTGATTTTCTGGACCTTCTCGAAATAGTAATCTAGGTGCAGCTTCTTTGAAAACTCAGGATCCTGGCAGTTCTTGATTCGTTCTGTGCGGTCCACCTACCAGAAGAACAAGACGATTTTTAGCTATCTCACTGATTTACTTGTTCCAACAAAACTTGCCCTGCGGAGAAGGGACCACGGAAATGCCTTCTGCTGAGATCTCAACATTCACAGACAGAAGCCATAAATATATATGATCGGGCATATCTGGAATGCAGAGGGCATAATCAGCTTCTCATAAAACACATGGGCACAATTAAGAGCATTAGTTAAGAAAAACAAGCAGAGCACAGCCAGACTGCTCACCTCCGCCCACTTATCCTCACCGACGCCCTGAAGCAGCACACACAGCGGGTCTGACTTCGACCCAACATCCTTGTCGATGAGGCTGCTGCAGGAAATGGAGAGTTGTACTCTGGTAACACACTGAGCCGCCATCTGGAAGACAAAAAGCGGTACAGTCTTAAAACTCACTCTTAAACCGGATCCTAAACGGATGGCTGCAACGAATGCTGAAATAGAGGCGAGAACAAGACGTTTACGACATGTCAGGAAGTTAAGGGCTGCATCCTGCCAGAAAGAATAACTAATCAAACGACCGCCATCAAGCTTACTGATTCACATACGCAGCTCCAAATCACTGCGTAGCTTCCACAAAACTACAGATTTAAGCAGGATGAACCCGCTGCTGCAGGAACAGTTTTACCGCCGCCGTCCATTTTTACACGACACGCACATAAGACACCAAGCTTCGTGTCCAATTCTCGTGACATTTTAATCCATCTATAAAACGCCAGTCGAAACAGACACGACTCCCACGTTAATCAAGCTAAACGTACCTTTCCAGCGATGAGCCCGAAAGTTTCACGAAGGAGGCCGACCTGATGGGAACGAGCGAAGAAACCGCGAGCGAGCGAGCGCACCTCCGCCCAGACCGGCCGCGAGGCGGAAATAGGGCACGCCGCGTTCCTATTTGACGAGCGTCACGTCAATCACAGCGCCGAGCACACCAGGCCCCTCCTCCAAGAGCGCCCGGGCTTTACGTTCGGCTTTAGCCGCCTCTGGCTAGACGGAGCGACCGAGGGAAGAGGAAAAACACCGAAGTGTGCCGTAATCAGCACCAGCTCTGCACTACACAATGGCGTTCAACGGACTCAAAAAAAAATAAAATAAATAAATAAATAACCGCTTCAGCTGCATTGCAGTTAAATTAACCGCGGAGCCGACGCAACGTTGACATGTGACGACGGAGACTATCAGAAAAAGCTTCCCAAGTTACTTTAATACAGTGACGTTTTATCTTGATGTAAACACGTTCAGGGTTAAAAAAAGATATAGTCAAGTGATAACGGTAAGCAAGAGCGTGAATTATATCTACAAATAACGCTAAATAAAATGCAACTGAAAAGCCACGATACAAGCCACGTAAGTGTCAATCAGAAAGTGATAACTTGAGAGAACAGGGAGTAATAGGACTTAGGTGGCTATTAAATTGGCCGATGGGTATTGGTCTGGGTGCCTTATAGTGAAGAAAAAACATTTTAACATGGGAAAACAATGTTATAAGTGGGGTGGTATAAATGCTTTTGAGCAGCCTTCATCTTGAACTTTAAATTATTCCGCTTCTTCCGTGTGAGGACCCAGCACGCCATTGGAAAACTCCTTATTCATACATCACTTTCAGGGATATGGTTTCAGTACTAAACCGAACAGACCAGAATGTTAAATGTCAGCAGTAGTAACTAAACTAGTACACATTTAACGGGGCAAATTAAGGCAAAGAAATGAACCTACACACAAGCTGATCGGTCAATAGTAAAACTAGGGATTTTTTGGACTCCCCTATTTTCCCGTCAGCAACTAGCCAGCGCCAATGCCAATCAACTCTGATTCCTCAGCGTTCCTAACAGCACCGTGTCTAGAAATCTCCCAGTTGTGTAACCCAAAACCTGAGATCCTAAACTCTTGCACCAAAGGCCATTAAATAAAGCAATTATGGACAGGGGAGATACACACGGGTCTCCTGGCCTCAGAGCTCAACTATGGTCAATGAAATCCTACACCACTTCCAGCTCACAAGTCCTTAACATCAAGATGTTTGTGCTACCAATCCACTGCCTTCTTCATTCCTTAAGTAGAACAAGGTTGGAAATCCACAATAAATTTATGCCATTTTTTTTTTAATCTTCAGCCATTAAATAGGAGTGAAAATTATGCTTTTTTTGTGTTTGAGGGATATGTCTCAGGTAAAGACACAAAACCCAAGACCTGTTCTTAATGTTTCAGTGTACAGTCTGAGTTTTGCCTTCATTAAAATTTGCCTATTTGTTAACTCTAATTCAAGTTCCCGATGGATAAATATTGTAGGTAAACAGGGCCTCCTGGTAAAATGAGACTTCGCCAGCTTACATTTAAGTAACATCTGCAGAAGCGTTAAGATTTGCTTCAACTTCTGAAAACCATTGTAACGGCGAACATGTTTCACAGTAGTATTCTCCAATACTACTACTACAGATTGCAACAGTATTCAGCGTTTTCACCAAACTACCTAATGAAAAAAGTAAAGTATACTTTCTGTAGCAGAGACCACTGGGCTAGGTCCGTCTTGGCGGACCTAAAACGTAGTGGAGACCGCTGATAGCTTGAAGGACCATACATGTAGCAGAGACCACTGTCGGGATCACTCTCCCTGCGCTGACTCGTGGATTTAAGCTGTATGTATCTCGGGGTGTCGGCCAGAACACCACTTAAGCCACGGATCCTGGGGAATCTTTATCTCGTTGCTCAAGCAAAGCAGACGAATCCAGTCCTCATATTACACTTTAGATCAACTGCTTACTTCAGCTTACTCGTCTGATAATTACTAAAGAGATACTTTTAAGATCCCATTCCCAAGATGATAATGATGTTTATGGCTATACATCGAACTAGCCAAGGAGACCATACTTAGTGTTCCAAACCAAGGCAACAAAAGTAACTAAATATTAAAGGTTCTGTCCAAATCCCAGGAGTCTGAGGGCCTTTTCTACACTTTCTATAAAATTATTCAAAAATATATCGAGCATTCTTTCCCATATGAAAATTACGTTAAGCATTTACTTACTCAACCTAATCCATCCACTTAAGAGACCCAGACCCATCAAGTACTGACCTAAACATGCGGCAGGTATTAAGCAGAGTACTTGGAAATACCGCTGTAACATTTATACTGGCGTTTCATTCTGTAAGGCATATTTTGTTTTTAGCCTGACATAAGATGTATTATACAATCTATATTGTGTGAGTACCTTCCTTTTATAGTTAGCGGTGCAGTAGTGAATCAAAGTGAAATATATACAGCATTCCTCTGGCCATCTAAATAAGACTTTCTGTAACGTCTCACCTTCGCTTTTTTCAAAATATCTTTATTGTCATTGTAACGAGTACAACAAAATTAAGTGCTAGCATTGATTTTAAGTTAGGTAGAAAACACTGTTTACAGGTGCATGGTGTCACAGGAGATTAAAGGGATGCTGACTGAGAATCTTTAGCAAAAGCACACCCAAGCTTTCTCTGGAACCTGTGCCTGACAAGTGTGTTTATGTCCACAGTCAAATTCTTCAGTCCCTATGAAGCCCTATTCATAGATAAAATCGGGATCCAACAAGCAATATGAAGCTTTATATGCCACTATCAGAGGCAAGCACCGCCTGGTAAGAAACAGTGACAACTGAAAAATCAGAGATATCTCTGTACAGTGAATACAAAAGATTGCAGCGAAATGTTGAAACATGAAAATTTACCAATGCATTTCATGCTGAAGCACAACAAGCAACTCTCCATAGAAAAATGAACATTACAGCAATCCAGCTAAACCAAAAGCCTACACATACAAAGGATCCAGGCAAAATCATTTCAGGGGCAAATAAAAAAAAAAATTAAAAAAAAATCAGCAACAATAAACAGCTTCAGAAGTGTATCACACAGCAAGTGAACTGCAACATAATACTTCAAACACCCAGTACACTTACCTCAACAGAGCAGCTTTCTGTACTCCAACACAAACGTGTGATATTATCATTAGGCAAATGTCACAGTTTCCAACATTGCTTAATGAGGTCACCAGCCAGCAGTACAGCAAAGCAATGTACAAAATCTCCAACGTGAAGTGAGCCACACACAAAGAGCTTAATCACTTCAGACTACATGTCATGATCCCTTAGAGTCACCCCACATTTGCTCAGCCAGTGCCTTTGACAGCTGAAAACAATGCAAACCAAAACAGAGCAGCATCACTCTACTAAGCACTCAAACACTGAAAGAATGAAATGTATACACAAACTCTCAATATAAATGAGCGCACCAGAGTCCACAGCATTAATCCATACATGAAAAATTATTGCACCTTTCAAACTATCCTCTAACCAGGATGTCACGTTAGATATTGGGTTCTGAAATCTTTGAACAAATCTCTAAGTGCTAGTCTGTTAACTCATTTACAAAATGTGTTACACCTCCTCCTCAATCTACTGAAAAACAACTGCTTTGTCAGTAGCCACCGTTTGTGGGCAGGTAAATATTTAGAAATTTAAACACCATAGTAATCCCTGTGTTTGACAGGAAGCAAGGAGCAGCTCACTTGATTTTGAGAACATTGAACATTACTGTATTCATTAGCAAAAACAAAGTTTAATCTGTGTCCCAAGCTGAGAAAAATGAAATTGGTTTTATTTTGCCCATCAAGATATAACAATCATGAACTGCAGGGCCAACTCCATTTCCAGCTCTAGCATCTACAGTACTTAATCAGCCTTTTAGCCACTTAAAATCCAAGAACTCAAGATCCAATAAAGGAAGTTTAATAGAGTCCATTCCCAAACAGCTAGTTTTCCAATCGATCTGCTTACTTAATCCTGAGGTGTTATGGTTCCAGTACTCATGTATGACAGCAAGGGAGCCATCCATGTTTGAGATATTAATTCAAATGTATCAGTGTCACAATGGCCATACTCAATTCTTGACCAATATTCCTCTCAGCCTAAAACTTCCTCCAAACATTAGCAATTATTTAAAAAAAACCCAAAGAATGCAGGGAATTAACAGAATTGCAGCTAGACATCTACTAGGCAATTAGGGGTGGACACAAACTCCACACAAAATGTTTATTCATGCTTAGTAAAAAGCAATATAGGCATACATTTAAAACCCTCATCTGCTGGGTGCCACAGTGAAATACAGAATAGTTAATGAGCTGTCCGAACACCGTGTCTCAAAAAAAAGACTATGTACTCACCCACTGTGCCAGAAAATCTAGCAACACCGATAGGTGGGGGGGAGGAATTAAACTGCACAATACATTGTTGATTTAGTATTACACCTGAGATTTGTATATCAAGCAGAAATAATGCCACCAAACCAGTTTTATTGTCCCTTCAAAATGATAGCAAGTAAAAAAAAAAAAAAGCACAAGAGAAACATACAGATGTCTTGCAGGGTCATTATTTTAGGAACGCCATTTTTATTGACAAAATATGTAAGCTGAACAGTATATACACAACTGCAAAATAAAATTGTGCTGGAGCGTCACAGTCAAATCCAGGGAAATGAAACATTACAATTAATCCGGTTCAACACAGAAGCATCCCAAATGGGAATGACATCATAGAAAAACAATACGCACATTTTGAAGAGAACATAGGGTACTTTGGAGCTGGCTTGCAAAGACAAAACATGGCAGACTGCTAGCACTTCTACACACTGATGTCTTTTGATGTCAAACAAAATTAAATGGGAAAAATCGATTCCTTAATATCTTTACGCTTCTCCAGATATTGCATTTCATCAAAACATTAGCGGGGACCACGTTTACATAGCATTTATTAATAGGGGTGAAACAACATGGAGGAAAACAGGCAAAAGGTTCAACCCAAACATTTTGCACTTGCACTGCCCACACCAGGAATGGCAGTCCTTGGTGTACATACCATTGGTAACTGGAGGCTTAAGTACAGGTGAATAGAAAACGTGAAATCTACAGCAGAAATACAAATACACAAGAATGTCACGGTGTTTTGAAAATAATATCACATGCTTCTCAATAAAAAGGAAAACGTCAGCACAACTATAACACAATCTATCCTGCAGGTCCAATCCATTTTTGGGGTCATTATATATACTTATGTATACTAAAAGTAATTCAACTCTTTACAATAGGACAAGTATCTGGCATCTCTCGGCTACAAGCAAAACTCACATACCGTGTAAGCATACCAGGCTCAAACGAATGCAATGACTTTCCAAATCAAAAGCCTAAATGCTTTGGTAGAGGAACAGACATTCACTCATCTGTTAGTATTAAACGAAACAATCAATGTTAGTTTTCACCCTCGACTTTAGTAAAAACGTACAGTACATTGCGCTTTGTTTCAGTTCTTTCATCATCCACAAAAATAATAATGACAGGACACCTATCCCAACGTTATCTTGACTTTCCGGGACCCAATTGGCCTATCATTTAGATCCAAGACTGCAGACATAGCCTCATCGTGAGACTCAAATGCAACCATTGCCTCTCCTGTGGGCATGCCTTTGTCACTGTACTGAAGGCACACCGAGCCTGGCAGCACTTGATAGCCATAGAAAAAATCAAGTATCTCATCAACAGTAACCGTGAACGGCATGTTCTGGATCTTGACAATCGTTGGCCGTTGGTTACTTGGGCCTCCGCCTATCCCGGAGGGCCCTCTCATCGCTTCGGACACTGGGGCAAATCCAGCCTGTGCAGCACCAGCTCTGCCCTGTCCACCACCCCGACTAGGGTGCACACTACTCTTTCTGGGCCCATTATCAAAAGGCGGAATACCCCTCAAGCTCTCAGGCCCAAAGCCAGGTGGGCCACTGTTACTACCAGGTCCAGGTCGGAAGCCTGGAGGCTCTAGCACTGGACCTGGCAAGTGACTAGCAACCATTGGTGGAGGAACATTCAGCGGAACGTCTCCCAGGCCTCCTCCTATTGGAGGCATAGGGGGAGGCGGACCCCCAAGCCCATTCCCTGGCCCACTAAATGGGGTAACAAAAGGGGGACCATTATTTAAACCAGAGACACTGTTTCTCAAAAAGGAGTACTCATCCCCTGCCATGGCAGGGTAGGCATGGCTGGAGGCATGGCTTGGAGCATGTGCCTGGGCATTCCCCTGACCCTTCTGTCCCCGCTTCACCTGAGGCGGTGGGTTCCTTTCAATCTCTTTCATTTGGTCAAAGGTCACCAAATGTACAAAGGCATCTCTCCCATTCAGTTTTTGCCTGTGCAGCCTTTCTGCTTTGAGAGCCTCCTCATCAGACCTGAACTGTACTATGGCTTGACCAAGACCGTTACCGTTACTGTCAACAAGAACTTTGAGGCTCTCTTCAAAGAGCTGAATCCCCTCCAAGAACAGTCGAACATCCTTCTTGGACACATTGTATGGAATATTTGAGATGTGTGCACATGTCCTGGAGCCTTTTCCCCCACCTTCCAATGAGCTGCCTTTCTGGTCGCCTTGTTGAGAACCCTGCATTCTTTTTCGGATAACATCAATCTTTTCAAACATGCCTTTCTTGGTGATTGGGTGAACCTGTATGAATCTGCTTCCCATGAATTGCATATGACAGCTAAGGGCAACCTTATAATCGTTTTCATTCCTAAATTCAACGAAACCTTCTCCAGTCGCTCGGCCATTTGGTCCATAGGCTATGTAAATACTATCTTCAACGATGTCCAAGTTTTTGAAAAAGTCAAATATCTGCTTATTCTCTACTTCGTATGGCAGTCCTTTCAAATACACGCAGTACTCCTGCTTGTGGGGAGAACGAGATCTGGCCCGGTCACGGCCCGAAGGCGATTCTGAACTGGAACCGGTGCGACGGTGCTGATCGTGGTCAGTACTAGTTGCGTGTTTATCCGACCCTTGACCTCCACTTGTGCTGCTCGCTCCACCAGAAGCGATCCACTGCCTCTCTGTCACAGGGCTCATGTCAACATACCTCTGACATATCATTCCGTTGTTTCTTTTAAGCGCTTCAAGAGTATCCTGAGGTGTAAAAAACTTCACCAGTGCCTTACCGTTGCTCCTGCCAAGATGGTCCCTCAGAAAACGAACTGAATCCACTCCCAGACCCTGGAAATAGTCCCTGACATCCATGTCAGTGGCAGAAAAGGGTAGGCCTTGGAGATGTATGTACAAATCATCTGAATTGATAGCAGTGGACTTCATAGGAGCCTGGATATTTAGGGGACCTAGTGGGTTCACAGGACCAAGAAACATATGGCTTGGGTTGCTAATCGATAATGGAGGCCCTGAGCCAGTCAACCCACTGGTCACAGGACCAACTGGGGGAGGGACACCTGGGTTAAAGGGGGGCAGAGTGGATATGTGTGGCATGTGACTCATAGGTGGAACAGGGGGCACAGGTGTTAAGGGTGAGACGGCAGGAACTGGTGGTAAAGTGGATACTGGGGGTGGCACTGGCATTGGTGGTATAGAAGGCATGGGTGGCAGAGATGGCAAAGTGGGCAAAGGTGGTATAGGGGGTGGAACAGAGTTCAAGGAGGACATGGCAGTCGTCATAGTGGATCCCATCGTAAGACTGGGGCTGCTGAAGTTGTTGCTGAAGCTTGGGGGCATGCTTCCCATGCTGGTTGTCGTAAATGTAGATACGCTTTTGTTGCTCACAGATTCGTGCACCGAGGACGTAGCGGTGACTGTAGTCGGTGTGGGGCTGCTAAACCCAGGCATGGTGGTCGGCAAGCTAGCCCGCCCACTTCCACCACTACTAACAGGTGGCCCAGACCTACTACCATTTCCTGCGGGTCCTTCCGAGTTACCAGTCTCGAAACGCCTACGACTAAGCTCTATCATATTCTGCATCTCGGTCTTGCTACTCAGCAAAAGTGACACCTTAGACCCTTTGATGGTCCCCCCAGTACGCATCATACCGAGCCTTGCATCTTCATCGGTGGCGAAAACGATAAAAGCCTCACCATGTTCACCCCCTACAATATGCACACCACCGTCCGGAATGGTCAATCCAGAGAAGAAATGGCGAATGTCCATGGTCCCCGCCACAATGGGGAGACCTTGCAGGCGGATGACCACAGCCATGCTGAGGCGTACCAACACACACCTGCAGGCAAAAGAAGGTAACGTCTGTGTGAGGCTACAGCAGGCAAAGAAACAGTGTAACACATAGAAAACTAACCCAGTCATACCCAATGGAAGTCAGAATTAATCATCCTTATTCACACAAACAAAAAAGCAGCTAGTTTCCTAATACACCAACCGCAAGCTCATATGCGGAACGCTAAATCAAGTGAGAAACCTTAAACTGCCTTAGGAGCTTTGTGTCAAATGATTTTTTTATGGATGACCAAGCACTGTGAGCAGTGTTTTCAACCTTCCACTCAAATGGTGGACAGAAATATTCACCGAACACTACGTATTAGTGTGGGTTGAACACATGAAACAAAACCAATATGTTAAAACAGAACATGCTAGCATTGTCACCAAAATACATTTTAAAATAACCACCTGCTATACTGATGTGCATGTGAACTAAACGTTTAATTTTAGCAGTGCAGTAGCATTGTAGAACCAGCTTTTTCTCCCGTAAAACCAATCAGCCAGACAAGGCCGTGGTTTCGCTTTGTTCACAACACATATTGTGGGCAATCAACAGTTCCACAACTCCTCCATAAAGATTAAACAATTTCCCCGCATGATGTAGGCTACACCAATGTTCTAGCCTATGGGCTCTTCAATAACAGCATAAATCAAGCCACTCAGAACGACAAAGCATCTCTGTGGTTTAAACATTTTCTGTACTCTTATGACCTGTGCTACAAACACTTAACGGGACCTTTCTTAGAGTACCAATCACAAAAACATTTTCAACTGTACAAATAAGTCTGGGAAACTTTTTATCCAGAAAAAGCATGATGAATGTTCTTACTTTACATACATTATACCAAAACAACAATCCAGGATTTCTCAATCTCAGTCCGGGTGGATCCCTCTGTAAACTGATTTTCATTCCAGCCAACCTCAGCTACCTGAGCTTCACTGGGCTGTAGCAAAAGTGATGCCTATGCAAGCACACCATGTGTGTATAGGCTCTGCATCTCATTTTGCATTATGCACAAAACAGCCATCATTTGGTCAAGTCACTCAATATAAAATTTGCTAATGTGTACACATTTAATTTGTAATCCAGCAACTACAAAAACAATTACATAAAAACAGCCTGGCAGCACTGAATCATGTAACATAAAGAAACAGTTCAAACATCTTAGACCAATGAATTGATTAAGATGCCAAGATGCTTGGTCATAAGGACAATCCAAGAGCTGAATCAGACCTGTATAGATGAAAAACCCAGCATACGAGGGGTCCCCCCAACCAGAATTATAAAACTATGGGTTAAAACTACCCAGCGCCACCACACAGGCAGGCTTCAGTGGATTCAAGACCAAGACTACACCTGAATAACTTGGCTGTGAAATGAAGTTGTAGGTCATAGATTTGGTTGCAGTGTGGTGTGTTCTAACTGTACAATAGAGCAAAGGCTTTATATCAATGCAGAAACATTGATCACAATTGATCATGAAGTTAAGGGAACAAAACGGATCGATGATGCCGCCCAAGTCATCACTGATGATTAAGAATGAATTCCAAACCTATCGGAGCGATCACACAGGAGTATGAAGGGAGAAAGCAGCCTTGAGCATATACACCTCATATGCTGTCATTTAACTAGAATAGTACTGAAAAAAAAAAAAGCAAAGAACTAAAATCACTCTGAAGTTTAAAGTGGCTTAAGTTAGCAAGGTTCAGGACCATTTCTTAAACGCTTACCTGTAATAAGTGGCGCTGCGTTACAAGTTGTACAGGAAACCCAAGCCAATCCTGACGGCAAGCAATTAAAACCCAACTCTAGACTGTAACAAAAAAATAAATAAATGGAAGCAAAAACATGAATGCAAGCAGCAAGCAAACGGATGTAGCCCCATTGATTTGTTACACGGTGCAAAATCTCAATTCAGCCTCAGAAATCGCATTACTCATCACCAGAATTCGCACAGAGGAAGTGCAGTACATTAACATTGGCAACAAGAACAGCAAAATTTCGGAATAAATGCTTTGCTAGAAGCTGTAAGCAGGCAAAAACAATTAGGAATTCGTCCAAGAACAACATGCATCTTTTTAAACATTTTTAAAATCCATTTGCATATTGGTGCAAAGTCTAAAACATTTGATTCGTGAAACCCAAAACAGCAAAAGAAAATACATGCTCATTAAAGAGGCTACTCAAATGTTCATTTCCCACTTAATCAGGATTAATGATTGAGAAAAAACGAGTAACACCATATGCATGAAAATGTAACTTTGAAGTCAATGCAAGGTTTGTACAATTTTGTAAAACAAAATTTGAAGGATGTCACCCACGTTACAGGTAGGAAGAAGTCTGGCTAAAGTTGGAACATTCATGCTAAAGAACAAATTAGCATAACAGCTTTAAGACAAAGGATCCAAAAAAAAAAGTGATCAAAAAAAGAAGCAAAGTTACAAGTAGTTTCTTTGGCTTACTCATACGAAGCAGAAACTCACATGCTAATATTCCATAAAGAGTAACACAGCAAAAGGACTCTCGGCCCCGGCAATGGAAAGCCCATACCACCATCAATGGAAGTCAACCTTGGGAGTCCAATTTCATAGCACAAAACCAGATTAAATACCACATGATTTTTGGACACCAAGCTATCAAGAAATGTTAAAAGCACTCAATTCAAACCAGCTCTAAGTTCCAAGTTAAACATCTGTGGCCTCGACTTTATTGGTACAAGCATTTCACTTAATGCCATAGGTTCTGTCTCAAGAAAAGAAACACACTCTGTAGACACAGGCAAACCAACTTGAGCATCTGTGGGTCTCCAACCCAGACCACCAACATCGAAGTGTTTAAACTCCCTTGCGTACAAACACTTTACCTAATTTTTGATTTACATGGTTAAGAGATGTCTTTCAAATATACACCACTCAACTCGAAACATTTCTTTTCTTGGCAAACCAAACAATACATTTTAGTGTAGTGAATCACGATGCTCAAATCACTTTGAAGAAATACACTGCACCCCAGTCAAATCACAGCAGAACAATGCACTCAAATTTAACACCAAGGTGACACAAAACCACTCAAGAAACAGTCAACGTTCAGAAACACCGAGGATGAGATACAATCAAGTACATCGCTGTAGTTTGCTTTTCCCAACATCCTACAGTCATATTCCCAAAAAATCAATGAGCCAAAGAATTAAATCACTCTTCTCAGCAAACACACAAGTGCTAAGATAAGCAGGCAGCCATACGGCAAGATATCAAAACAGAACAAGGCATCAGTGTGTGGACAAAGGCAAAAACATAACCTCTTTTGGCTCGCAGTTCAATCATGAGGATAAGACAGTGCACACGGATATCATTTGATTTCTAGCAGTGCTGTATTTACCAATAACTTTCGGGGGGGGGGGGGGGGGGCTCCACTAATTTGTTGCAAATTCAGGCCCCCCAATCATTCCCAAGGCATCGGTTGCTTGTAAATTGTTTAAACTCAACACTGCCTTGGTAATAAACCACAACAAAAAAAAA
>JAACJT020000105.1:8517270-8531119 GCA_009936485.2 Gymnarchus niloticus | reverse complement strand
CGTCACCCCACCAAAAAATTCAAAAACAAAAAAAAAAAAAAAAAAAAAAAAAAAAAAAAAAAAAAAAACCACACACAACACAAAAATAGCAGTTTAAAAGCAAAGACTCAACTATGACATGGCAATTTGCTCATAGGCCCTGGAATCATAAATCCCTCCTGCAATTCTATGCCTGGACTAACCTTCAGTGAGATGTTGTTGGACTCCGTCGCACCACTGGTAAAGACAACTTCTCTGGGATCCGCACCAATCAAGTCAGCTACTTGCTGTGTTATGAACAAAAACAAGTATTGTAGGAGAGAATCAAGCAAATTTCTTATGTGTTTACCCATACACAATTCTCAGTATTGTTGTTCGCACTAACTGCACCTTATGTATACTATTCGTCTTGTATTTAATCTGCATATTGCTTGTATATTGTTTGTAAATAAGATATTTATTGCCTGTACACTTTTCTTCTGTATTTCTTGAGAGACACCAACAGCTGGAACCAAATTCCTTGTACGTGTCAACATACTTAGCCAATAAATCATATTCTGATGTGTACTGATGAAACACTAACAATTCATAACCTCTCTTTTTTGAAATTTCGATTGTGTGTGTAAAAACTGTCTGGAGAGCTAAGCTACAGAATACTGTTAGATGTGAAAATACCTTTCTAGCCTTCTCCATTGCATGTTCACTCTCCCAGCCATATGCATGAGTCCTGGAATGTGGGTTTCCATAATAGTTCACCTGATATGGGAGCATGGCATCCAAAACTCGTGGATCCTGTCAAACAGCAAAAAATACACCATGGTGCACTGTACTTACCTTCAGTTAAAATGTGTATAATTGGGAGGGGGGCCTACCATGGGAGTAGTAGCTTGAAAATCCATGTAGAGAGGCCGTAGCTCATCTTTTTCCAGGTTTCTGCTCTCGATCACTTCTACTCGACACGAAGACACACGGGTGGTAAGAGGCTGTCAGCCATTTGTAGACGGAAAGTGACGCTGCTTCTCCAGACACCGCCATGCATATGTGCTTAAAGACTCGCTAATAAGCAGCAGGCTGACTTAAACACTTTCAGCCAAGGGAAAGTGTATAATTCAAGAGGAGCTCTTCAGCTGAATAAGAAGTGCGTCATACGACATGAACCAGACACACTCACCCTTCCCTCCACGGACGGCGTCCACAGCACGTTCGGTGCATCTCAGACGACGGGAGAAGCCGCTCCTCGAGCCCAGAATAGTCTTTATTATCGTCTTTCCCAGCATCGTTATTTAACCATCCAGCGATAAGGAGTATAAAAACAGCCTACAAACACCTAGGGTAAGAGCTGGGATATCAGCCAGAAGAGAGACCCTCTTAGTGAGTCAGTGTGGCCGGCACATAGACGAGCCTGCTGATACTAATAACACCACAATGATGAAGTGATCATCTAGTCACCGTCCACCACAGCTTACCCACAAAGGAGGTCTCTAAAGACACACGGCTGGCATGGAAGAGGAACCAAAGCCCTGGCACAGGAAGCCATGGTACGATGTTACTCTCCAACCCGGAATCAAAAGCTCACATTTACACACTCGGAACTCCTCTCCACAATCGACGTCCGTTAATAACCATGGTGTTGGAACGCACACATCTCTGCGCAACTTAAATATTCATTTTAACCCTTTATTTTTTAAAATAGATGCGAGTTTTTCCGTGCTTGGTTACTACATGATAGCCAGCTGGATTACTGGTGACAAATGGGATGAATATAGGGGTAGCTAATAATGAAATCGACTATTTCAATTTCATAATTTCTGGTTGCTACATTATCGTGTGAGGAAAATTCTCCGACCCTGAGCGACAACAGCAATAATAACGTAAATAGAATAAGGGCTGCTTTACATAAATTGTCTCACACACTACATTGTCCCGTGTAACTACCAGCAAAACTGCCCAGCTAACAATTCTGGCTTAGCAGGACGTTTTGGAAATGTTGTTTTTACAACGTTTATGTCCTTAAATTGCCCGATCCACGTTTTAAGATCGTTACAGGAACGTTAGTTATATAACGTTGCAACCGAACCTTTTAAGAACGTGATGAAAACGTTATTGAAAGTGCTGCACCTCGAGAACTTTAAACGGCATTTTAATGCATTCGGATCTTAATTTAAGCAAAAAATGCAAAATAATTAAGCAAGACATACATGCATCCTATAGAGCCATCTTAATCAAATACCATAATATAATGGAAATGTTAAATTAAGTAGACTTTTCAGTGACAAAAGTTGATATGTAATATAATTTACAGCCTGTAGGTATTTAATTCCTATTGTTAGTGTGATGACAGTAACTGGTAAATAATTACACCTGATATAAGTTTCAATTAATCACTTACGGAAATACATATGTCAAGGAGAATACGTTTTTTATTTCCTGTGCATTTGAGGATTCTCCAGTTTTACCTTGCATTGACATTAGATACCTAGCAATGTGGAAAACAGCAAATATGTGCCATTTTAATCAGCATTTTTGTACTTTCGTCTTAAAAGACTATAGTATTACATAGCCCCCTCAGTGTGTAAGGCAGGATCTAGTCATCCAGGTATAAACCAACATAGGAAATATCAAGCTAATACTCAGACAAAAAAGATATCCCTTTCTCAGATTAACAATTTTTAAAACATAATGAGTATAATTATAAAGTCAGTGGATGCGAAGAAAGAAACACTCATTCGGTTCTGGGGTTTGATAGCAACCTGCTGCCCTCAAACTTGCCCCCTGAGGCCAAAGTGCTTGCCACATGCCTGCAGCGCAGAGGTATGTTTATTGGTGTGTTTGATGGGCACGCCGCCATTCGTGTGCACAGGTGGTCAGCGAACGCCATTTGGATTACGTTACTGTGTCCCCACACTGTTGGACATTGAAAATGGGGTGGAAAACGAGCATCCAGTGCCTCTTCTGCTGCAATGGCACAACCTTGCCAGTGACCATGTCAGCAGTGCTGCCGGAAAGTGATATTTTAACAGCCTGTGTGGTCTTACTGGCAGAAGCCGATCGACCTTGAAGGAGATGAAGACAGAGATGTCCATCGTGCCCTGGTGAAGGCCCTCAGGAGGTTGGATAATGACTTTGCTCTGGAAGCGCAGGCAGACTTTGGGGATGACTTCTTGTCTTACGCACCCCTCAGGGTGGCGATCTCGGGCTGTACGGCATGTGTAGTCCATGTGGACGGCGTTCATCTGCATGTTGCTAACCTTGGTGACGGCGTTCAGCATGATGACGGCATTTGGTCAACCTTGGCCGTCAGCAATGACCACAATTCCCAGGACATGGCGGAGGTACAGAGGGTAAACTCTGAACACAAGATGACTGTGGTCAGAGATGAGAGATTGCTGGGCCTCCGTAGTCCATTCTTAGTTTTTGGGAATGTAAAGTTCAAGTGGGGCTCTGAGCTCCTTAAGCTTGTGTGTGAGAGACGTTAAGACACGCTGCTTGGAAACGAGTTTACAGGCATGCTCCCACCAAACTTGCACCCACCACGCTATCTCACTGCAAAGCCAGAGGTCATATACCGCCGGGTACAACCCCAGGACAAATTTTTTGTCCTAGCAACCAATGGATTATGGGAGCTGATGCAAGAGCAGAACGTTGTACAAGTCATCAGAAACCACCTGACCTGGATCCACTGGCCAAAGCCTGTCTCAGGACTCTCGTTGATCCTGGGCCAGATGCAGACCTTACTAATGGAGCGTAGAACAGTGACTTTCTCTCCTCTCAAAGACGATAACTCAGCTACCCACGTGCTCCGCTATACTCTGGGGGGTGACGGCTTTGGCATCCACGGGGCCTACTACTACTTTGAAGGCTCTTTCAAATTAGTTTTGCAAGATTTTTTTATAAGGTTACAAATTTTATACAAATTAAACTAATGACAAAAAATGAAAATTTTCATAGTGCAGCCACTGCTACAGCAAATACTAAAACACTTCAAGCTGTTTGCAGATCAGACAAAGATCCCATGTATGAAAAATACACTCCTGACCACCTCCGCAATGAAAGCGGCACTAATATCCTAACCAGCTTAACCCAAGCAAAATACAAAACAAGTGTACATTCCCAAATAGGTATTAAATTAACCCCACTTGCAGTTACATTGTACAGCTAATTACAGGTCCAAGCAGATTCTACAATTTAGAGCTGTTCAAAGTCTTAATTAAGGATGGTGGGGGGGGGGAAAGAGTGTAAGGCTGGTTTTCCATAAGCGTTGAGCATTGTGCTGATCTGAATGACTTCCAAACTCGCATCACGCCACTGAGTAGAGTGATGTGGCTAGGTTCTGTTTTGATGCATGAAGTTCAACCAAATTCCACTTTGACCCAAACAACACTGACCTTTCCAATGAGCGAGCAATGGCAGGTTAGCTGTATGTGACATGGGCAGCCGTGACACAACAAAACAGAAGACAAGCTCATGGGTTGTGTTGAGATATACGAGACAACATTCAAGACGTACCATGATCTTGAAGGGGGAAGCAATTGCTTGGCAAAATGTCAGCAATCAAGGGAATGAGTATTATTTCCTAAAATTACAGGAATTATTCTACACTTTTTTTTTTAAACCTGTGGCTATGTGGATTTAAATCCTATAGCTGAACCTGAATTCTAAATGGAGAAAAGTAAAAGCTTGACTTTAGGATATGTCAATTCCCCTAAATCTCCCCAAATGTATCCAATCAGAAACTTTAAGCCTGCTTTGTGAAAATATTTTACTTCATTGACAGATGCAAAAGAAAGGAAACATTCACAGTACATTATACAATTGCATAATTTATACCCTAATGTTTGGAATAAAAGCAACTACACTGAACACAACAATAAACTTTATTTGAAATAAATTTTAATCAAGTTCTTTTACAAAATCAAACCTTGATTACAAAACAGATATTTAGAAATACCAAGTGGTTTCTGAATGAGCACAAATAAGTCACTAAGGATTCGAGCTCATAGAGCTTAAACATTGAATATTCAGATGGACAATTACAATGTTCTCGCTCCTCAAATTTTTTGTCTAATTGAGCACAAGTAGTGATGGGGGAGGAGTTGCCAGTCAAAGCTGAAAAGCACAAGACAACTGTATGTACAACAAATTTACAAGCAATGTCAAAACTGTCAATGGGCAAGAACAGACAAGGAATACATAAAACTACTGCGCCTTATTATACAAGTCAAAACCTCACAATGTTTATGTTCTGACAGTTGCAAATTAAGCCTGGCTTCTGCCAAAATTAGAAAATCTTCAAAAAAAAGGGACACATGGCAGAGCAGGAAAGGAAGGCCATCTTCTCCCGTTAGTAATTATGGAGAAATTGGCGTTATTTGCTACTCAGGACTTGAAAGCTGATCCAAGATCAGTAAGTTGTCAAAAAAGGGACAGGGGAATTCATTATATACAGTCCAAACAATGCCATGCTTTGCCAAATCATCGACGAGTCGGCATTAGGAGCTGAGTAGCCATCACAGAGTCTGGGAAGAGATTGTGGTAGGTTGGGAGAGGAACGTAGGCCGCTGTGATCATATTTCCTGTGAATGGGATTTAGACAAAGTTAAATCAACCATTCACAGATAGCATTAAAAATATAATTTCACTACAAACTAGAACATACCTGCAAACCATCTGCCATGTAAAGCATTCACAGCTGCCATAGCTGCAGGGATGGTGGGGCATTTCACGTACACATTACCCTAGGACAGAAACAGTGTTAAGAGCACACACAAACCAAAGTATGATTAAGAATGTCATTCATCAGATTCACTGGACTCACTTGAGATGAATTCTTGTCGACGTATACATGTACTACCCCGCCGTGTTTGTTGCATTCTTCAATGACATCGTCTTGGATTTCAACATCCCAGCCAGGTTCATCTTCACTATAAAGTGAGTTGATAGATTAAGCTCTAGTTTCAACACATTTCCAACGTACACACAACCGTCCAAGTTAATGTAGGGCCAAGTTACCACACAACACAATAGGGTCATTTCACTCGGCTTGAATTCCACCATTTCAGTAAGTAATCTGAAGCCAAAAAACAAACATGAAAGCTACCTCCTATAAACAGAAATGGAGTAGTTGTTCTCATGTATTACATACATTGGTCTGTACCAAGGTCAGAATACTTACGACTGGGGGTTGAACATATTGGAAAGCTGGAAGCACTGCGTAGCCAGCGGCTGTGTTGGTAGGTTCAGAGCAGTGTTCACATTCATATTCAGATTCAAGTTCAATGCTGGGTTGATGGCAGCTACAAGGAAGGAGGAACATTCCCCTTATTTAGTATAGCGGTAAATTCTCCATGACAGAAATTACAGGCTTATTTTAAGCAATACATCATTTAAACAATATTTTGCATCTAGCTTGAAGACATCACCACAGCCCACAGTCCCAAATTCAAAATGTTACAGGGGAGAATCATGTACATTCCATGCTTTAGATATTTAAATCACATTCACCTTCAGTGGGTTGAGTCAACCTTGCTTGTAAATCTAAGGATAAGAAGAAAAATAAATGACAAGGTGCTCAGTGATTCAAAGGCTTGGGTGTGAGAGAGCTGAAGATGGCATGACAGTGCATAATGGGATCACTTATAATCAAAATGAATGGTGAAATGAACTAATCTCCATTTCAGCAATTAACTCTACATTAAAAATACATGGAGGCTGCAAAGTAGACTGCAACAGGACCGAAACAAAATCGGCTCGACTGGGGGATGGACACATGCACAAGAAAAAAAAACTGAGCAGCTAAGGCAAATTAAAAATTTCTGAATCATCACTCTGGCCAGGACAACCGTGTCTCCAGAACAGATTAACAGAATGCCCTGCCAGTCAAACAAACTTGTGCTTTCTTCCATTGTGAGAGGAGGGAAATAGATTCTGGGTGTGTAAATTTCGGTTTCTATGCAGCCATGAACAAAATAGCCATGGGTATTAAGACATTTTCCTGTTCAAGGTAAGAGTGCAATATGCACTCGCAAGATATTTACCAGAGACAGATGCCATGGCACCAAAAGGAATAGATCCACTCATCTGCAAGGCCTGCTGAGCTGCTGGAGGAATCTGTAAACCAGTACCTGTGAGAGAAGACAACAATGGGTGAAGTTTGACCATTATAAAATGTCATATTGTCGCCAAAGAAAACAACCATACACAGCGAAGCACTCGAAACCGAAAACATGCAAGTGCTACAGACGAGGATATTTGTTCAATACCAACCTTCAGCTAGTCTAGCCATCAGCTGGAGGCGGCCAGTAGTTCCCAAGTCAATGCCAGTCCTCTCAAGCTCATCACTGTCCAGGAAGGAGCTGGCAGTTGACGCATCAGTACGTTCGGTCACATGCCCTACTTTCATTGGTCGACCAGCCAACTCAAAGCCATTCAACTGTTCCAGTGCCTTTTTAGCGCATTCGGCATCTGCAAACTGTACAAAGGAAAAATAGCTTAAAATTTCCGTTAGGACACAAACCTCAACGCGTCACATCACTCTCCACTTACAGTGATAAAGCCATATCCCTTGGATCTTCCAGTTTCACTATCCATCATCAGCTGGATACTCTCAATCTGGTGGAAAGAAAACCAGTTTAACAATGAGCACAACACGAAGACCCAACTGCTACTCATCCAGAAAAGAGAGGAGCCTACCCGCCCGAAAGGCTCGAAGATGCCCCTCAGCATGTCCTCTGTGATATTGAAGTGCAAGGAGCCGACATAGAGCCTCATGGGGCCAGCATTGCCCTTCTGCAGGTTGTTGGCCATGGCAGCTGCCCGGTTTTTCTCAGCCTTTCAATTGACGACAGAAAGTCAATGAGGGGATGAGGGGAGACTTGTATTCCAGCCAGTATACATCGGCATTTCTCGGAAAAAGTCTTACCTGTGATGCCTGGACAATAATTGGCACCCCCAAGAGCTTCTGGCCAGTCAAACCAATAGCCAGGGGCACAGAATTAGCTTCAACAAACTCAATATAAGCTATCCCCTTTGATCTTCTTGAGTTCCGGTCAGAAATCATTCTCACATCTCTCACCTAAAAACAGAATGAAAGAGATGTGCATTAATAGCAGAGAATACCCTTAGGACTTCAGCCAGGCTTTTTCAGCATCCAATTCAGTGACCCATTTGGAAAACACTACTTTAAGGGAGGTCTTTATCAGAAATCAAACAAGTACTACATACTTATTTTGACCACATGATCAACATTAGGCTGGGATGGCCAATCAGAAAGCAGTTCCCATCACAGCCCAATAAACACCATGAAGTTAATATGTAAAAGGTAATTGGTGTGCTCCCCTATACCAATATTCAAAGTCAGTGGAAGCTAATTCATCATAGCAAGCAGATGCTATGCAAGTAATTTTATCAGCAGGGATTAAGCCAAGAATCCTGAAGTGACTGACTTTCCCAACAGCCGAGAAGAACTCCTCGAGGTCGCGAGGCCTGATCCGTGCCGCCAGCTGCATGCAGAAAACCGTGCGGGCATCCCTCTCTTCCGGGGTCAAGTTGTCGATTGGCTCCCTTTGAGAAACAGGAAAACACAACGGAGTGATTCCAAAAGGTAATTATGTTAAAATCGTCAACTCACTGAACGTTAACTCTATTGCCTTATTCAGAATTGTGAAGAAACTGACTGGCCATTGCAGTGAAACATTTTCACAGCAAAAACAGACACTCACCGCACAGGACTCTTATCTTTCCTGAAAGGACTCCTGCTCCTGGAACGCCTCCGACTGTAAAAATGTTAGCGTTCGTGTTATTAGAACCAACACACACTCAGCTCTACACCACAAGCAGCTACCCACACAAATGACAAAAAAAAAGTATAATAAAAACCTTAGTTTGATGGCAGGTGGTGGGCCAATCTTCCCCCTGGAACCACCGTTAAATTTCGGCCCAGAACTGCAATTAAAAACAAAGCTCAACTCAGTTTCTACGGCTATAATCCATTTAAAGGGTGGTGTGGCTACGTGCCACGAGCTCCTCTGTGTGACGCAGGTCCCAGCTGCACACTTTTCCGAATGAGGAATTTCAGCTGTTCCGCCGACACTTTAGTCCAAAGCAGTTTCATCCAAACGGTTGGACACTCCAGCAATTCATATCTCACTCAAAAGTTTACAGCAGCAACAGGACCACCCCTGCATTGTGACCCAGCGACTTTCACATTAAGGTCCACATCCTTAACCGTCACCCTTTCCAAAGTTCAGGAATTCATATATACTTAAACGGATCTGCCATGTACACAGGTAGCCAAGTACAGAAGCCTGTTTACCATTCCACCCACAGGACACGAGCTCCAAACAAGAAACACAGGTTAACCCATATTTCCATTACGTTGAGACAGACCCAGAGGCCACCACCAGTTGGACAAAAGAATGTGACACAAGCACGGCCATACATACAAGGGGCTTCTGCGGGCTCTGTATCGGCCGCCGCGCTCCCGGCTGCGGGAGCGACTGCGGCGTCTCTCTCTGCTGCGGCTGCGCTTTCGCTCGCGACTTCGGCTTCTTTTCCGCTCCCGGCTTTTTTTACGTTCGCGACTTTTGCTTCTCCGTTTGTCGCGGCTTCTGCTGCGACTTCTACTCCGCTTTTTCCTGAGCAGGAATACAGTAGAGCTTTGAGAGCCACAAAAGACTCACTGGACAACACACAAGACAACAAAATTAAATTCTGTAGCAAACCAAACACACTCCCCACTGTGCTCGACAATGCCGAGGAGGACTTACTTCTTACTACGCTCTTCATGACCATTGGCACTACTCGACTTGATCTCATCCTAAGCAGGGTTGATAGAAGAACATCATGAGGACGAAGAGGTAACATTTCAAGTCGTCAGGGTAAAGGGGGGAATGGGAAGAGAAAATACAGAATACAATCATTTAAAAATATACATACAAGGCTAAACACTTGGACAAACTTCTAAAGTTGGGTCCTTTTTAACCATTTTGCTCATGTTTCCCCTGTTCTTCTTAATACATTTGTAACAAGTTAAATTCATCCAATAGTCAAGATCTAACAGAAGTGGTTAAATAACATCTGGTATGCTACCAAAGAAAGCCATGTTTAGTCAGTATTTGGTCAGCAACCCCTTCTGATCAGTACCAAGGCTATCTTTGCCTAAGACCAATGTGGCCATGCTAGCCGACAGCCACTAATCGAGTTCCTGTGGTGGATGCCATTCCAGTGATCTTCACCCATTTTCGTTCGTGGACTGTAAGAGCGCGATGCCACCTCTGTCACACATCTCGCCCTGAAGCAAACAGGGATTCACACTGCTTAGTAATGTCGACTCCCAAGAAATTAAAATAAAAATAAATCCACCAGCAAACCTCATGAAACTCCCTAGCTCGTATCCAGCAGCATGGAGATGACCCATGTTTGCCACTTTAAAACGGGAAATCTACCCCCTTTGTAACAAAGGATTTACATAATGGACGGAAAATGTGAATGATAATATTTCCAATGACCAAAACCCATATTCTTTAAAAATACTTGTGGGAGTGTTAAAAAATACAAAAAGGTTAAAAAAGCATGCAAAAGCGCTACAATGCTGATTTACCTTATGTTCGAAATGACTTAAAACCATCAGAAGAGTAGTGGTCAAGGGGAGAGAGGCAGTATTCACATTTTAAAAGTTCTTCTGACCCCTGGTGACTGCATATAGAAACAGCAGCATGGCCAAGTATACCTCTTACTACACTTACTCGATTCAAGTACAATGCGGAACAATATGAAACAAAGCACGCTGGCAACTCAACTTCAAAACGCATGCATACAAATAAAAATGTAGCCATACACTTTGGGAACCACCCTACCTGATAGAATTGTGTAACTGCAGTTATGCAAGAAAATTTACCAACTGGCAGGCTAGAAAGCAGGGCTAATCTACAATGTAAAAATTTGAATACTGTCTCCGAAGTACGACTTGGCGATTAATGTGCCTGCCATCTTCTGCATTCTCCTTACTGCAACCAAATAGGTGATTTGACGTTCAAAGATGAAGGTTGTTTTGCCTAGGGGACCACAGTACATCAATACATTGCGCAATTACTACCTTACTTTGAAAGTTCACACTGGAATTCATGGGAGTAGAGGTGAGATATCGTTAGGCAAGTCTACAAAAAGAGATAGATGGGGATTTATTCATAACTCTGAATTGAAACTACTGCATCACACAACAACAACAAGTTTTCCACAAATAAAGGGTGTGGGGAAAGTAGTCTGCAATTGACCGGCAGTTTCAGCTGCAGCAAAATCAAATCCACTCACCTTTTTGTATGGGGCTTCGAGCATAGCTTCAATATCAAAATCGTCTGCCATGTTGGAGTCACCCTAGGATGGAGGAACAGAAATTAATAGATAATCTTATGCACAACAAAAGACCCCAAAAACCAATCCTATCTAATGCTGTAGATCCGGATCTTCACCATCAGGGGAACTTGTATTTTTGTAAGTTTTACAAGATCCATCAGGGCCAAAAATTCACTTTAAGCAGCCAGCTGACAAGCACCTTAATCTAGGTGATTATTGTAATTGCCTCTTCTAATCACCAAGACAAAACTTTATGGAAAGTTTTACATATGCTTGTATAGGTGTTACACATACAATACAAAAGATTAAAAAAATGTTCCAAAGCTAGACCTTTCAAAAGGAGACATTACATAACCATAGAGTGACATTTAAAGCTTTTGTCGTTAACGGCTCAAAGTTCATATGCTCTATTAACCTTCTGCATGTAGTAGAGCTGCCAAACAATCCGATGAAGTCTGCTTTGACTAAATACTGCAGCTGTTAAGTGACTAGCAATTGTACAGAACCTCATACAGATTCTTACCATGTGTAGTTTATTACTGATGACTATGCTTGTTATGAATTGGATCCAGAGTGTCCTATAAGTAAAATAAAACATTAAAGAAAAATGTCCCCAATTCAAAAGTGTCAACTTCCTGCATACTGATCTGAGAGGTGGTGTCGAAAACAAATGTCCGAATTGCACGTCATGCGTTGTGTATCACAATTCTGTGTAGGTTATTTTGCAAGCATCAAAGAAAAAGCCAACAATCTGATTCAACATAATGCCGTTGTGGAGTGTGCAAGATCCAGATTGAACACGTATTAATTTGGCCAGAGAATTCCTCAAACTTATCAGCATGCAGGTAACAGATGACAAGGCAGCAAGCTTGTCGCTGCGATAGCCACCTTCAACTTTCGCCTATTGTACCAGAGCTGTGGACCATCGTGATTTAAGACTCCCAACAACAAGAGATACTACTGATACCCATGTGTACAGCTGGACAATATTACACACCTCCCAAGCACTTACATACAAGGCCAAACCACAATTTTAATAAGCCCACAAGCCTATTTCAGAGAAATTTCAGCAAGCGTCCGGACGACGAACGTCCTTCTTAAATGCTGTTAATACAAGCTGTGAGGAAATACACTTTCCACCTATCATCTGGCCGCCTTACTAGGAACGACAGCATTGATAAATTCACGTCTCTGAACTGTAATTATCACTTGCCAAGAAATGGTGTTTTTGGACAACGGAAATCCGTTAAACGAAAAGAACGACTAAGACTAAATTTAAACTATGATATACTTAGCTTGAAGATGCGAGAAAGGCTTGCTTAGGATCTGCTTTGTACAATAATAATAATAATAATAATAACAACAATATGTAGTGACGAGGAGAAAGCTGCCCATTTTCTAAAGACGACGCACGGCTACGGCGAGGTAATTTTTGCAGGGACGTTTCCTAACAAAAAAAAAGCCATCTTTCCATTTCAATAAGTGACGTTAAACTTGGCTAGCATTTCAAAGTTACAGTATGTGCTCGAATGATACCTTCTAACGTGCCGGAATAGCTGAAGAGAATCCCGAATGACCGTCCGACAGCCGCTGCTTCCTCGTTACGCGCTGGCTAGGCCTCACTTGACCTCGGCTCCTTATTCCTCCGCTCGCTTTGTTTACAAAACGCGTCGTCTACCGGAGAATGATAGAATCCACTTAGCTTCTACCAACTGTAGTGTCTAGTTTAACTAAATTCGAGTGTAAATGTTGATGGTTCATATGACAACAGTAAATGCGAGCTATCTTCGAACGAGACGACGACTACGCGCTCCTAAGAGTCCCTCAAAATGGCGCCCGCACCTAACCTACACGGGGTCTCCCTACCGACATTCTACGGCTTCTGTGGCCGTTGGTCGGCTGGACTCTCGCGAGACTAGAAACGGGAGTTTATAATAATGACGTAGTAAAAAATATAAAACCACCAAGCAATAAAAGTCATAGTGCCATCAGCCGCTGTAAAACAACACACCAACAACGGCAATTATTCAGTTCCCCCCCCCCCTTTTTTTTTTTTTTTTTTTGCTCTTGTAGGTTGTTTTGTATAGGCAGGAAACGCCCGGATACATGTGATTGTTACCATAGAAGCATGTTGGCAATCCAAATGGTTACCACTTACAGTAAATTAATATTTATGGTTACTGCAGCTAAATAGCATTGTGTATTTGAAATCAGACTCGCATCTATTTTTTACTATATTTACTTTTTTTATTATAGCTACTTTTTCAAACCGTGCCCCGAATATTTTTTTTTGCTTCAAAAAGTGAACGTTGTGCCGCCCAATCAAGGCAGATAATGCTTCAGAACCTCACATCGGACCCTACTTTTCCAGGGGAAATAAAATACTGCGCACAGATCTGAGGAAGACGAGTTATTTTTTCGGCACCAGTTTTCCCTCAGAGATACGCCCCTGTCGAAACTGATTTAGTTATGACCACGCCTCTGGGTAGGCTGACCCTGCCCTGTCGAAACTGATTTAGTT
>JAACJT020000105.1:8503558-8517170 GCA_009936485.2 Gymnarchus niloticus | reverse complement strand
GATTTAGTTATGACCACGCCTCTGGGTAGGCTGACCCTGCCCTGTCGAAACTGATTTAGTTATGACCACGCCTCTGGGTGGTCTGAACCGCCCCTGTCGAAACTGATTTAGTTATGACCACGCCTCTGGCTAGCCTGAACCGCCCCTGTCCCAACTGATTTAGTTATGACCACACCTCTGGCTAGCCTGAACCGCCCCTGTCGAAACTGATTTAGTTATGACCACGCCTCTGGGTAGGCTGACCCTGCCCTGTCGAAACTGATTTAGTTATGACCACGCCTCTGGGTAGGCTGACCCTGCCCTGTCGAAACTGATTTAGTTATGACCACGCCTCTGGGTGGTCTGAACCGCCCCTGTCGAAACTGATTTAGTTATGACCACGCCTCTGGCTAGCCTGAACCGCCCCTGTCCCAACTGATTTAGTTATGACCACACCTCTGGCTAGCCTGAACCGCCCCTGTCGAAACTGATTTAGTTATGACCACGCCTCTGGGTAGGCTGACCCTGCCCTGTCGAAACTGATTTAGTTATGACCACGCCTCTGGGTGGTCTGAACCGCCCCTGTCGAAACTGATTTGGTTATGACCACACCTCTGGCTAGCCTGAACCGCCCCTGTCGAAACTGATTTGGTTATGACCACACCTCTGGCTAGCCTGAACCGCCCCTGTCCAAAATGATTCGGTTATGACCACGCTTCTGAACCGCCCCTGTCCAAAATGATTCCTTTGTGGTCAGACGACGTTGCCAATGCGACTTTTTCGTACAACCGCTTCGAAGTCGTGACAAAAAAAAGGAATAACTCCAAACACCAAATCGCAGTTTCGCGTTATGTTAGTTAGTGTTCATGTCCATACAGTTCCAGTACATTTGATTAGCGACACCTTTTGTCTATCCGCTTTTCCTCAGGATAACGACAGGCAGTTCGTAGCGTGGCTGGTAATCTTTATAGCCAGCAGTAGCCCTTCGGAAAATACCACGTAGTTCGTTCACACTTGGACTATCATGGCGCGGCTTTGGTCTCTCAGTCTTAGCGATAGTTTAGTATGACGGCCAGTTAAGGCTGTTACCGGTTGGTGAAGTAGGACTTTCTCCCAGCTGCTTTTGGGTATCACATCTGCAGTTACAAAGCTATCTGGTACACTAAAGACTGCACAAAATATATTTTTAAAATATATTGGTAAATATTTGGCAGCAGTAATTTATTGTCGACCCCCCTCTCCAATCGTTCTCCGTGGGTTTTTTTGTTTGTTTTTTCTCTTACTTGCAATCGCGACCTCCGTTAAACACGAAGAAAGTCTCAAAAGTATCTTTTATTTCGGCTGCTGAGTTTATACTATTAGGACTCCATCACCAAGGCGACGTAGAACGTGTTAATTAACAGGTTAACACCTTAGTATATGTTACAATAGATTGGACTTTAACAGCGCAAATCAGCTCAACGAATGCAACGTGGCGTCATAGTTAAAGTCCTCTCGCAGCTGTTTTACCATTAACGTTAGTCACATTAACCTAACAAATTAGCTTCCCAAAAGAAAACAGATCGTTAATTGTCCAACCTGGTAGCATATTCCCTGCATCTCTGGACAATGCAAATGCATCATTGCTCCATGAGGGAAACGCTGACCATTGGACTGTGCAGTTATGTACGGTTACATCATGGATCTTTTCTTGTACGAACAGATATTTATTGCCAAGAACAATAATAAACCATGGTGTTAAGGAGTTCTGAAGTCTGCACACCTTTAAAGAGCAGACTTTCAGGAGTGATGATGGGGAAAGCTATCAATGATTTATAAATCAAATAATGCAATAATAGTTGTACTTTATACATCCTTGTGGGGAAATCAGGTGGTTTTTACATATCTCGTCATGCTCTTCATGAAATACACATTCAAGTACAGGTGAAACAAGTTTTGTGATCAGAGCACAGAAAGAGTTGGGGTTAAATGCCTTGTGCAAGAGCCCAGCAATAATATGTTTACGCTTTCAGCCTTGGGATTCAAACCCATGACAGTACAGAGACAGATCCCTAACCTGGGGAGCCACACATTCCCCTAATAATAACCAAAAGATAATACAAAAATATGCAATTAGGACCACTGGAAAGTCCTTTAAACCATGACTAGTTTCAAAAATCACTATTTACAACACCTGCCACATTTCTGGGTTTTTAAAATGCAGATTAAAATAAAAATACAACGGACTGCAGCCACCTCCAACTTCAGTCCTTCAGTGGTATTTGTCACCTTCCATAGCTTCTCTCCAAGCACTCACCAACTATTACACTCCATACCTACGGCGTTGACTGCCTCTTTACTACTGATCAGGAGCTTCACCAGTTGTGCAGGGGGAAAGACCCCCAAACATTGTTGTGACTAGGTATTCTATTTCTAACACAGATACATAATTCTAGGCAAAACTCTTAGACAAAAAAAAAGAAATTTAAGGTAATTTATATGGCAATAGGGGTATACAGTACTTGCTCATAATTTAGCATTACAATATTTACAAATATAAAATAATACAATAAATACTAATATGAATTGTTTATCAGCATAGTTCCACCCTCTCACTTATTACAGTTCCAGAGAGGAACAAAAATGACAAACGTGTTGTACTCGCCACTTTCATAGTGGAATCACTTGAATATTTTATCTTACCTTGAAACCTCCACATGGATGTTAACGTTTTGATAGATGGGCCACTAGAATGCAGTCATTGGCATGCAGCATAAAATATCACAAAAATCACATTTCCTTTAGTGTATTTAATGTTATTTCACTTATTCATCTCCTCCAGTTGTTTCTTCCCCTAGTCTCCTTACCCACTAATTTAAAGTTCATGGAGAAAATGAGGAAACAAGGGGAGGAAACTAGAAAAGGAGAAATAAATGGGTGACGTGGATTATCTTACATTATCCAGTGCCGCCGTGTGCAAGTTCTTTATATGGAAATGGTGTGACGGTCATGTGGCAATTATCTTTTGTAAGTGTTATGCGTAAGTGTAATTCTCTTCTTACGGTAGTAGCAAAAGATACATTGGTGTTTCTTTCATTACACCCCAGTTGAAGGAGACATCTGAAGGAAGGATTGGCTTCCTACACTCCTACGGTATTGGGACGCCCTTCAACATCTGGAATTTGGAAGTATTTCCAGTGCTGGAAAATATGAAATGAGGGGAGACAAAATATAAGTATTGAGACGCATCCATTGTGAAGTCATGTGTGTTGTCCCTATTATATTCAGATTTCCTCCTAGAGAAATGCAGTTCAGTGAAGTGGTGTTTCTGAATTGTTCATAATGCATTTGAGCAACCTGAAGTGGTTTGGAATTCTATCCAGGGTTTTCCTCTAGTAGTGTCTGCCCTGTACTGGCCAAGTGGCTGAAAGATGACTGAAAAATCTTTTGTGTTGTGTCCACTAGAGGGATCCATATTTTTTTGCATCATTTCAATCCACTGTAGTATTGGAACAGTATATTACAAACTGAAAATGAGTAACACCCAGGGAGAACTCCAAACACACAGAGTGGATGTGGGATTCAAACCCACAACCCTGAAAGTGTGTGCCAACAGTACCATCAGCAGAACCTCTGGGCCATCACAATGTATAATTCTCCACCTGGCTATTTTGGAGCAAATCCCAGAGGTGTGCTGTGTTCCTGGGTTGTTCTGTCCTGTTTTCGTCCAGTTATTCCCATACAGATTCAGTAGGACTCAGGTCTGGAGACTTAACAGGCCAGGTCATTAGGTTGGGTTGTCCTTCACTTTCCATCACAAGAAAAATAGTTCTTACATGATTTTGAAATGTGTATTGGGTCATTATCTTGCTGAAGATTGATGAACTGGCCAATTAGCCATTATGCTAATTCAAAGGTATGCCATTGCAGTATGCTAAAACATCTGTTCTGGTTGTGCTCATCCTCTGTTGGGACTTTCATATACATGGTGATTGGACCCAAATTTTTTTAATGAAATTTGAATTTTTGGCGCATTTGTCCACAAGTTGCCTTGTTAATAGACAAGTGTATACAGTTCAAAATACAAATAATTATGGTTTCAAACAGGTGTACTAAAACTTTTGGCTGGTATTGTGCATTGACTGACGGGTGGAGCAGGTCACATTCAAATGGGACAGATTGCTGTGTAGGAGCCTGGGATACCTGAGGGAAATAATGGAATTAAAATCAAAAACCCAGATAATAGTTGCTTTGTCCAGGGAATCCAGATTTAAATATGATAAATGTGTAGTAAGTGAATAGTAAACCCATGTTAATGGCAATCACTTTCAGCCACCTTTCACTATCAGCAGAAAGCATATATAACATAACATATCATTAAGTTGTTTATGGTAAATTTGGTTACTCAGGGTCCAAAGAGGAGACTAGGCAACATTATTCTGTAATTTACTGGCTAGACAACTAAAAAGTCCTGGTTTAACAGCTTACAAAATTCACCATAGTCAGAGGTCCCTCAGGGTCAGAACTGTAGTTTTAAACTTGATAAACTGGTAATCCTTTTACACCTCAATTGGTTCAACAGCTCTCTCAAGAGTCGACCAATCTATTACCCATATTAACAGCATGATAGCTGTTACTAGACTGCGTAAATGTTCTTTCATCTATTATGAAATGCGGTGAAATCTTTCACTCTGCATTTCAGTAATGGAAAACAATGGGAGACCTGTCTTATCCTCAAAAGTATGACCATTTCCAGAGTAGCAAAGTGATTACAAAGCTAGGGGTTTTGTGAAAGCTGCATAATGACAGAGGGTTCTTAATGTACTAGGTGCATTCAAATAAAAATAAATGGTGTAAGCTGTGTGGTTCAATTTATTTATGACTCGCGACACATAATTGAGAGGGGTTGAAAGGGCGTTATGTAAAGCTACTGTAAAATGAGATTCCATTGTAGGTTGTTAAATTTACCTGTGATGGACCGGTATCCGGGTGGAGATGGACGGATGGATGGATGGATGGATACCAAGGCTTTTATAAATCAGCCTTTTTCACCATCCACAACTGTGTTTTTTTTAGAGTGTGGTTATAGTGTGCAAATTACTATTGATGCTCCCTGAACTTTCATTTATTTGTACTGTGTTCAAAGTTTTAGGAAGCATTGCACCCTTATTTCTTCACATATTCTGAAAAGCGAAGTAGAATTTCCTTTAATTGAAAACAAATTTTTCCACTGCTGGACATGCGAAGGCCTTAAAGGCAATGGCATCTGTCCAAAGAGCTCATCTGGAATGCTGATGAAACATACTTTCCTGCAATTATTTCTGTTTCTTGCTGGCAGATTCTGGCAAATGTGTTGATTTTTCCATTGAACAGAGGCTATCATAACCTCTTTAATGGAAAATTATTTTGGAAAAAAAAAACGCTCTCAACATCGCTGGTTATGGATAAACACAGAGAAACATTAACAGGGTGTCTTTTAATGGAGTGTTTCTGTGACTATTGAAAACAGCTGGACATTATACATTCTTGTTAGAAAACAGATTCTTCCTCACAGGGAAATCCGGAATTGTACTTTCGTGTTCTTTTATGTAAGGCATACAGGGGAAGCGTGATGATTAAAAACAAAGACTCTTGCTCAAACTGTTTACTTGAGGCGCTGTGGACCAGCCTTCATAAAAAAGAAAATGAGTTGTATCAATAGGTGAATTATATGAAACATCACAAATCAGTCTTTGCAGTTTGAAAGTGACAATTTTGTGAATGCATAACAGAGCACCTTTTAGGAAGACATTGAAGTGTCCACTGCAGACCACGTTTTTTCTTAACACTGCAGGCATTCATGATTCTGAGGAACATCTCTAAGATCTGAACCGCTGCTTCCATGTCCTACTGGACAATCCAAATGCTGAGTTTTATTGTCTGCTGCTATTGTTTTCTGTTTGTTTTATGTCCATTTCTTAATATACCAAAAAGCTGAAATGTACAGCATGAAAGGTACACAAGATATAAAGTTAAGATAATTGGCATCTCTAAATTGCAATGCCTGTGATTGGAAGTGATTAGAAGATTGATGGATGGATCTATCAGGATTTTAAAAATCATAAATTGCCTGTAATAAGCATATAAAGTAATTGTATGTAGCATGTGTTGTAATGCTCCCTCAGAAAACTACACAAATGATGTTTTTACAAAACTATGCAAAGCTTAAAAATCTTTCTCAGGACTTAAAATGCCTCTTTTTTGCTTGCCTACTTGCCATATTTATCTTTCTTGATAATATGCAATTTGTATCTGTCAATATGCTATTAAGGTTCTTCAAGTTCACAAGTGCAAAGGCTTGGCATGGAGAGGCTTGTTTTCCATAGCTAATCAAGTCAATCAGCATGCATAGGTAGATGTTATATCCAAGAGATGCCTTGGAAATTGATAGAGGCTGGGGATCTGGTGTAATTCAGTGATATTGGCTCAGCAAGTAAAGATGCTCTTCCTAAGTGAAGGCAGAGCCCTAAATGCCTGCCTGGATATAGCACTGCTAAGATGCTACATGAGTGCCTCCTACTGGCCATACAGGCAGGTTGCATGTTGCCAATTGACTGCTGAGAGTAATCCAGTCGATGCTTATACATTTTGAGGAGGCAACCATTAACTATCAAGGGAAATACAGGGATGGATAATGCAACTGAAAATAGCATAACACTTAAAAAGATGACATTTCCTTACTTATCTATCCTTAATCAAAAGGTCTCATTCCATTATCGACTACACACTTAGGCCAGATGCTAGTGCTAATGTCCAAAGTGGTTCTGTTGAATCTGGAAGAGCATGACAAGAAGAGGGCCAAAATTGAGGCTTCTGTGGGTCAGTGCTGAGACAGCGGCGGTAGGCATGGCATTTGTCTGTGGAGATGGGCTGCAAATGCTTCACGGTCTTCCTATAGGGCCCTGAAGCTGCTGTGTGCACACATGTCATATGGACACAAGTCGTATCCACCCTGCATGGGTCTTCTGAGCCTGGGTGTATGATTCTTGAAAGCACTTGCAGCCTCTTCCAAAATAAATTGTTCTGTTCATTGTGATTATATGGTAAACTCGGATAATCTGGGACAGCTTTTTGTAGCGTTGGTTTTGTAATTCACTGTTTCCGATTACCTGAGTTCACCCTACATAATGTTGTGTTGAACTGAAGGCAAGTTCACTTGTAATAAACCCAAGAACAATGCAGCAATTGAACTTTTCAAGACCAAAGCGATGAAAGGCGGCCAGAGGCATAGCTGTGATCCTAGGGAATGAATCCTGAAAATGAAAGGCAGTAACCTTTTGAAAAAGGTATCATGTATGAAAATAAAGATTATTAAAAGTTTTTCAGAACACGCATAATTCAAATATGCAACAAAAAGTCTTAAGATGTCCTGAAAGTATAACTTCAGTATTTTACTAATCCACTATACTGACTAAAATTAACAGGATCTACCAATATAAACTTTTGGCCTGTTGATCTCTAAACAAGCCTAAGCTTAAACATAAAATGAAACTATAATATTAATGTCTTTGTTAATCTTGCAATAATAACCATGTAGGATTGAATAATATAGTGATTGGTGATATCTGGATTTTTCAGGAGCACTAATTTAGTACTGACTAACCTTGGATGATGGATGAAGAAAAAACATGAATATGTATTGTTTTGGCCACAAAACATGTAAAATGTTCTACTCAAGGTGAATTCTACAAGTCAGACAGGATTTTTTTCTCTACTCTTTTAAATTATGTATCGCTTTGTGTGGCGTACTTTTCATAACTGAAATCTTAAAACAGCGTTCAGAATTATTCTTAACAAAAAACACAAACTGAGTTGAAGGAAAAACAGGTTTGGAGGTCATGTCCATTGTTCATCTTTTCTGTCATATAAACTTTATTAGCTTGCATTTTTCCGGGTTTAATCGCATTCTTTCCACTGCGTCCTACCACGGCTTGCTCTCTGCTCCACCGCTTGCCAACTTTCCGTAATGAGGCGTCTTGCTCGCCTAGCAGGAGAGAGAGCCAAATGTAAATCTCTCTGGGGGATTTGGACAGTATAAACATGACACACATCTGGAGGACGCCCGATCCTTGACATGTTACAAGAACCAGCTTCACGACACGGCCGGGGAGGGCGGGATTCATCATCCCCATGCGGGCCTTCCGTCACCACTCACCCCTTATTCACATTTTCCATGCTAGCTCTGGATTTACGGATTTAGTCTTAGTTTTTAAAATACAAGTCATGGGCCCCGCTTTCCTCTCACACAAACAAGGTTGTGTATGTTTGTCTTTGAGAGGAGTTTTATGTGTTGTAAAACAAGACATGATGTTATACTTTGGGGTATGGGTGGGTGCAACGCTACTTTGGAAAGTCACTGGGAGCGGCCGAAATGGGAAAGTTGTGGCTGTCATTCAGTAAGAATAGCAAAACACTCCAACAAATAAGGTAAGAGTGCTCCTTTCCAAAGTTTCTCAGAATACCACTTACACGACGACCTTGATTAACATGGAGTCTGACTATGATCATCTGGTAAAATGTTTAAGACGATCACAACTACATATTAAAGATCATAGGTCACATGCTTGATTTTATAAGCACAGACAGCAAAGTGTTGGACCTCTGCTGTACAATGTTGTGTCAAATGTAATCTTGCATGCAACATTACAGCTCCTCATTGTCAGTGTGCAGTCTGATGTCATGTGACCTTCCCAAGGGTTTCTCCAACAGGAAGTCCCACAAACATCAGAACCACAGGGCCAGGAAAGAACTTGACTGCAGTGCAAGTCTAACGCATTTCCTGTCCCTGTGAAGAACAAACAATGAAAAGAGTTAAATGTAATAACTGTATCATAAATACATTTTATCCAAAGTTACTAAGTATGTTAAAATTAAACAATAAAAGTTATAATATTTGTGTAAGTTGATGTATAATAAACAAATTGAACGTCTCTCATCTTATTTCACAAACCTCAATAAAGCCAGGCAAAATCACTAGATTTTCATTTTCCAAAAACATGCTTGAAACAGTTTATCATAAAATGGTTTAAATCTGAAAGTAGAGCTTTTTTGCCAAATCATAAAAAAACAATTTATGTATGTCCAATAACCCAATAATAGGTTGTTAATAATAATTGTCTCACTTTGAGCAGAAAACGTCCGCTTAATAAATACATGTGAATGTGAATTACTGGATTAAACCATTTGTTTCTGTTGATATTTAGAGCAAACATTATGACATTATGATCCTGAGAATTATTTATTTATTTATTTATAATATGTCCTGGATTTGGGTTTAAATCTTTATAAACATATTGCAGGTCACTCACTGTTATTGTTGCACCTTATAACATGACAAATTTTCATAAATGAGAGGCAATGTTTATGTATTGAGGGAGAATAATGTTTGCTGGATCTAAGTGTGTGTGTGTGTGTGTGTGTGTGTGTGTGTGTGGTTGTTGAGTTGGTTGGAAGGCAGAGGTTGTACAGCGGGCGCAGTTTTTCCATTACTAAGCCCAAATCAATGTGCAGAGCCTCCAGTCAATACCCCCCCCCCAAGTCCCCCCTCTCCCTGGCTCTGACGGGGAGAGTGGAAAGGCCTGACCCAGGTCTGTCAGTGCAGGACGGCCCCTGATACGGACCTGGCCCCACGCCTGGTGCTTCCCGAGCAAAGACCGTGTGAGAGCAAGCTTCTTCACAGATCACACATAGACACATGCAGAGTCACACGTGCACACACACACACACACACACACACACACACACACACACACACACACACACACACACACAGGAAGCAGGCCTTCACAGTACCATATCACAGTCAGGTCAAAGTAAGCAAAGAAATGTTCATGTTCACCTTCGCATTCACGTTCATGTTCACCTTCGCATTCACGTTCATGTTCACATTCACAGCATTTAGTGAGAAGGTCTAACCCTTTTGGCCCAGAATTTGCACCCAAATTATTCTGCAATGTAAAAACAAAAGTATTTGATGATTATAACAACAACAACGATCATAGTCATTTATTTTGTGTAGGGCCTGATGCAGACCATGTTTTTGTTGTATTAACACATTTTTAATTCAGAATATTTTAATATAAGCCCTTTTCACATACAAAAATTTCAAGCAATCCACATTCAATGACACGGATATGTAATTATGTTTTACTAACTGATTTAGTCAGTGTTGCCTAGGACAGTGTTGTGATTTATTGTTAAAACCTTGGCCTTGTACAGTTTATTTAAAATAAAAACAACGGCAGAGATGGTGCATTCACAATTATGGATGAATATTGAAATGCTGGACCATTTCTAATACTGAAAGCATCCTTATTATGTTTTGGTAACTTTTTGCAGATTGATAGAGTGGTGCTTTCCTTCTGCTTAAACAGCAATAAGGGGGTACATTTATGAAGTAGTTTCTTGACATTATTAAGGAAATCAATAATATTTTAAATAGATTTGTTGATTACAAATTACAAGATTTTTTTTTACTTTAAAAGAACTTGCAATTTGTGTTGATTTATTATTTTCAAGTAGCCTTTTGCTTCATCAACAGGGTTATTCTAATGGGTTTGTCATCTGCTGAAAAGCAGATGGAACATTTTTGGTAACTGAAAAAGGTTTTTTATGCTACAAGTACAAATTTCTCACAAATTCAGCAAAGTTGAAAACTTTCACACGCTGAGGTCAAAGGGTTAAAAGTGAAATTTGTTTTCTCAGCAATCTTGTGCCTGCTCCTTGGTGCACAAAATGATTCAGGCAAATTCAGAATTAACTAATCACAATATCAACAATCTGTTCTTGACCTTAAAAGAACTTTTTTTTTTAATGTATTTTCCTTCCATTTTTTTTGGCTAGTGACAGCAAATATGATAACCAATTATTTAAACAAATTAAGCATTAAATGAGTTTTGTTACCATATTGTACTTAGAGATTAATATGTTTCATTTATACAACTTAATATTTGAGAAATATGATTTTCATGCCATGTTAACTTGCTACCAACTGTCTACTTTATGGCTACGAGCTGTCGTAAATGAACACTGTATGTGGAAATTGTCTTTTTAGTAGCTTTGACAGCATCTTGTTGAGACGATCAAGCTGATCTGTGAGGTCTTAATTGTTTGTTTAGTATATACTTGACGAAAGTACACAAGGCCGTGCTTATGGTTTTACAACCATGCAGCTAATTCTTTAATTACTTTTCACGCCGACTTGTGTGGGTTTGAGAATGTCAGGGAGTCTTTACCTAGCATTTTGAGACAACTTTCAACAAATACAACGGTTCCTGCTGCGGCAACAATCCTGCAGAAGTTCACGCATGCGTTGTTTTTAAACATTTCTAACAACATTTACCAGACTTACTTCTGTCAGAAAGCATACAGCTCCTTACGCGGTTCCTTTTAAGATAAACCGCCTTTAGTCATAGTGGTTCTGAGCCTTGTTTGCGGAAAATGGTACAAACTTTTTAACTCCGGATCAAAGTCTACTTCTCCATTAAAATGCACAGGTATTCTGTGTACCAGAATAGTTATTAAAGGAGTGTTTTACATTTAATCATCTGGAATGTTTGTTTTTCTGTTGCTTCTATTAGTGCTAACATACAATTCATTTTAGGGAATATTCCATGTATTTTTTTTTTGGGGGGGGGGGGGGGCAGACATGATTATTGATTTAAATTTTAGATTAAATTAGATTAGATTAGTGATTGTATTGTAAGGACCTTTTTCAGATCTGAATGCAAATATTGACAAAATAGTTGTTTGTGTAAATTTATCAGCTTTACTATAAAAAATTCTAGACATTATATATTTACAAAAAACAAAGCCATAATCTGTACAAAAAATTATTGCTCATACTTTGCTGCTTAGGGGGCAGAAGACACGACATAAAATTAAAACATCTTTCAAAAACACATTTTTTCTTAAAAACTTTCCTAATTGTTTGCTGTGTTCAGTGGTGAACCAGCCATGCTCCTAATACCTACAAATAGCTAAGCTTGATCCTGGCCACATTATCCATTGCATGGTTCTTTTAATCCATTGCTCTAAGACAGTCAAGTCATCAATTCTGAATTAGCTACAGAGACAATGCCGTCTGACTGGTGAATCATCTAAGAAAATACCCATCTTCAAGTAGGAGAATACAGAGCACACATTTAAGAAATTAAAGTATTTGTATGGATGAAATGAAATGGCTATACCAAATATTTTCAAGATCCCCTTCTATGGTTATGAAAAGCATGTTTAAAAAAAAAAAAAAAAAAAAAAGTACCTTGGAAATGTCTTGGCTGACACACCTAAGGGCAGACAATCATTGTTTGTTCTGTGCTCAAAGTGAAAAGAATTTCAAAATGCGAACAAACATTTTCTGATTGACAAATTTACCCTGGATTCTCGCCCCAAATTAGTACAGATTCAATACTCTCCTTGTAAAGACTATTAAAACACTTTAGAATATACGATAACTGCTTAAAATGGTATATTCCTAAAAAAAGTTATCATAGAGACTGAACTGTTTTCATGCCTTCAGAAGAATTTGTGAAAAGTAAAATTTTGAGCTGGTCCAAGTGGAGTGCAGACAAGGCAAACATTGATAAGGCGACCCTTTTGAAACGACAATGTAGAATGTGACAGTTTCAACCATCTTCATGAAGCCCAAAAAAGTCTGGGCACGAATTCAAAAATGTGACATTTCATCAGCCTAATGGATTCCACTTGATTAATCAGCTCAAATTCCACACAAGTTTTAAAAGCAGGAGTAAAATCTTTTCCGCTCTGATCCTGAAATTAATAAATATCCTACATTCTTATACAAAAGGTTTAGACAACTGGTTAAACACACTTGGAAATAGAAAGATCAGTGGTTTCAATGTCTCTTTCAGTTTAGATAAGGAAACTGAAATTTCACGCTGCTAATTTATGGACACAGCTATGCAAACAGCTCAGCGTTCCGAATGTAACAGAAGGGGTCGGGGTAAACTCTGGCTCGTGGGGGTGAATCACGTGACTAGAGCACAGAGAGGTCATGGCACGACTTGGAGCGTACTTTCAATGCCATCTTTTTATTGTTCCTGGCAACAAGCCGGTCCAGAAACCGGCGCGCCTTTTTGGCGATGCTCTCCTTGCGCTGGTAGACAGACCTCCGGCGGTCGTTGGTCTCTTTGCTGTCGCGCCGCAACCGGATCTGCCGCACGATGCCCTCGAACAGCTCCTGCACGTTGTGGTGCAGCGAGGCCGACGTCTCGATAAACTTGCAGTCAAACACCACTGCGCAGGCTCGGCCCTCTGCCGGGCCAGGATGCCACGGAAGCGAGGGGAGGGGGGGAGAGAGCGGAAACCCTGCATCAGATCAGAGCCTCCGTTTTCCACCGCCTGATATCACTGACCAACTGCCGAACCCAATGAGTCATTTATGAAGATGAACAAACATGCAACACCTGAACGTAAATAAGTAAAGGATTGCTCTATCTTAACAACCCCCCCCCCAAAAACTATAACTACATAGCCATCATTTTTTTTAAATAGTTCACTGATTTCACTGATTTCACTGATTCCAACTGCTGCCATCAGGCAAAAGATACAGAAGCATTAAAACAAGGACAAACAGACTAAACAGCAGTTTTTACCC
>JAACJT020000105.1:8469297-8497202 GCA_009936485.2 Gymnarchus niloticus | reverse complement strand
ATCTCTCTGACACAGGGACTGCACTTAATTTCGTTGTACCCGTTACAATGACAATAAAGATATTCTGATTCTGATTTTCTCCTAAAGTTATACAAGCTAAATACTCTCCAAAAGAGAGTACTGACAATCACTTCCAACGCAATAAAACCATTGAATTTTCTATGGACAACCTCTAGTCGAGGCCCCGTTTAAATGACGCGCATTACCCTCCACGGCGACCTCCCGGCACCTGACCAGGTCGCTCTTGTTGCCCACGAGGATGATGGGGATGTCCTCGGCCTGCCGGATGCGCCGCAGTTGGATGCGCAGCTCCGAGGCGCTCTCGAAGCTTGAGCGATCCGTGATGGAGTAGACGATGACGTAGGCATTGCCCACCTTCATGCAGTAGTCCTGCACCCACGTCTCGTCCTGCTCCTGGCACAAACGGAGGCATTTTCTTGAATCTTAAAATGCTACTTTGCCGATTATATGACCTTGATTGTATGAACTTGCTTAGCTGTCAATTTCATTTACCTTACTATTGGTATGGTGGTACAAGGGGTAGCACTGGGTTGTGGGTTTGATTCCCAATCCTAACTCTGTGTGTTTTTGTGTGGGCTTCCCCTAGGTACTCTTACATTTCAGTGGATGCGTAATTTTATTGGTACCTATACTGTACATGTAATATTACACCATCTACTGAGTACAGGGCATTATGTACAGTATGCCCTGTACTCTTGTGGAGAACAGGCCAAATACGTGCACTTAGGTGAACTGGTGTCAAAAATGCCCTGATGCGTGCAAATGCCCCATGATGCACTGCCCTTCCACTCAGGATGTCCCCTGGAGTTCCTGGGATAAACCCTAGACTCACCATGACCCTACACCGAAAAACCGGTAATGGAAAACAGAGCGATAACTTGGTGTAAAAATATATTAGTATTTTAAACAATGATTTGGAGCAGTTCCGGTTTTAATTCTACCTTTCCCAAAGGTATAACTGTTGGGTCTTTCTATGGCTTGAATTAGCTCTGCAGGTTTCAATTATACATTTTTAACCGCTATGCCACCTATTGAGAAGTACATGTGCTATCCCAAAGTGGCCTTTAACTACCAGCAGTTTCACAACACCATAATATTGTAGCCCTTGTCAATCAATATGGAGATATTTTATATGTGTGAACATGGCCTTTAAACTGCATCCCCTCCACCAACAGCCTTTTAATCAATAATAGCAAAACTACCCCCCGGGGCAATGCTGTACCCTACATAATCACAGTACGGATGCATAGTCTCCCACAACCTTGTATAACTCTGGCTGCAACCCATGGATTTTAGCCATGGGCTACGGTGACGGGTGGACAAACTGTTCCATAACAGAAAATGAAGAACAAAGTGGCCTTCAGACATGGTTTGATGCAATTTCTCCCACGTCATTCTTTCACACACACACACACACACACACACACACGCACGCAGCTCTGTTGATTATTGTTAGCAGGTTCAAACACAGCTGTCTTTTATGCAGGAGGGTTATTTTCTAAATGTTTCAGTATTACCTAGCAGCATTTGAGGCCTTCTGCTGTAATATACCAGACGGACGGCACAGAAAGTTAACTGAAACATGAAAGGTCTTGCGAACACCTGGTCTTAAAATGCAAATAGCTTTTCCACATCTCTATAAAACAACAGGGTAATGTGCCAAAGTCATTTTCCACAGGATTTCAGCACTTCAGTAGAGGAAACCGAATCCTAAATATATGGTACCATTAGTTGAGTCCTTCCACGTTTCATTTACAAAAGGAAAGCTTACTCTAAGCTTAACTAGCATGACTTTTACTCAATGACGGTTGTAAACCGTCCATTCAGGAGATTAAATTAATGTCACTTCCCGTAAGGGAGATTTTCTTTTCTACCGAACAGGTCCAGATGATGGGGCAGGGAGAGGTTTCACCTGTTTCTCTGTCTCCCACGTGTCCATGACGATCAGCGTGGCTTCCTCCCCATCCACCATCAGCGTCCTCTCATAAGTGTCCTCTGGAACAGCAAGGAGAAAGCAAAGGGCTCTTTGTGGAGGAAAACGCAGAGGGAAGTTGCAGCTCGTAATCGTGTGGATTCCTTTGGATGCCTTTAGTTCAAAACACCTTCATAATTCGTTTAGTTGTCGAGTCATAACAGCTCAACCCCTAACTTTGTTTGCCTTCGCGATTCCACCGCGGCCAGACACTTAGGTTGTCGTGTTACAGTCTCCATGTGGACGTCTTACCTCTGGTGGAATGTGAATTGGTGCGTTCGTTATCCTCATCACCAGCTCTCGTTATCTTACCATGGACTCGAGTTACAGCCTGTTTAGCGTTATGTAAAGCTGTGGTGAAAGACAAATGTGCTCAGCTGAACCATGGCTGGTTTAGTCTAAGATCTGCTGTTTTTTTACCACCTCTTGACAGCAAGATCAAAACATACTTCACCAAAGAGTGAGACAACACCCGTACCATTTTCCACTTTCTGCCTCTCCTCAGAAAAGCGTGCTCGCCAGACCGTTAGGAGCTTGGAATAACAGCATTAACATGGCTACTTAAAGGCATGATGCAGTAATCTATTTAAACAAAACCTGCCTCAATCTTACCCAAAAGATGTTCTAAAAGACCCATTTTGGAAGCAATAAACCCACATTTTCTTGCCAAGGAAGCTACTGAACCAGTAATTAAAAAAACTCGAAAGTTCTTGGCATATCGATTGCAGTCACACAATTTTTAAGTGGTTATGCTAATTTTTTTCGCCACATACTAAAGAACATTAATACATTTTCCATCTTTTTCTTATAAGCACAAATAGGTATTGAGTATCTGTAGATTTGTACAGTTAACTTATTTTTTAGACCTCGCTCTTTCATATTAATGGGCAGCAAATATTTTGGCAACATTTTGCTTTCCGTGATTTTAAGGGAGAAGTATCGTAAATTGTGTAAACAAAGTACTTCGGACTTGCTGATCCTGATTTGCTTATACCAATACTGCTGAAGAAGGGAATATTATGTATTGTGTATTTTCAAATGAAAATGTCAACTGAATATACCATTCAGTAAACAGAACAAATAAATCTAAACCTGTCAGAGAGATTCACAGATAGCTGGAAGGATTTGCTATTGTGAAAACATCAATTTTGGTGCATTATAAAGGCAGCATTATGGAAGAGGCCGTGAATGGCATACAAGGTCACATGACACAGTGGAACGGACAGATGTAGAAATACAGCAGAAGGATCACAGAACTACAGGATGGAACAGGACGTTATAGAATGGAACCATATAGAACAGGTTTACTATGGAATAGGTCAAAACAGCCTGGCAGAGTAAACTGTGGCATTCAGCAAGGCCCTTAGCCCCCCAAAAATTGCACCAGAGGTACCAGATAAATGGGTGCCTCTGTACTCCGATCCCAGGCTTGCTTTCACCTGTATTTGTGTGTCTCATGGGAGAGCAAGGTGGGGTCCCTGGAAAGCAAGCAGTTCCTATATTCATGTCCAAATGGCAAATGAAGCACCGTTATCGTGATGATCTAAGGAAGGCACTGATGGGAGAGTAGAATAGCTTGGCTCAGCCACTTCCTGCCTCAGTGGCTGTCAGCCAGATCAGCGTCGGCAGGAGAAGCCTGCAAGTTCCATGCTGTCAGGCCGGTGCAGTTTTCCCACTACCCCAGAGAGCGGCCGAAGCACCGCTGCCCACACATCGTCCACGTTTGCGCTTCACCGCGCTTCCTCCACGGCCGCACTGTCCGGTCAGGTCCCCAGAGGGTCGCTCTGAGTGCAAGTCATCTCCGCTGTCTTCCAAAGTTAACGTCAGCTGTGCTGAGGAAAGGGGCTACATGAACTTGTTAGGGACTTAATTGCGTCAATTAAATGCTCAAACATTCAGCTGGCACTAAAATCTAAAAATATAGAAACCCTACGTACAGAACCAGAACTGACCATCTGTTATTAGGCTGGTTGATATACCGAACTTACAAAGAATATCCTAAATCCGCTAGCACAAATGCAACCACACATCTAAAATTGCACGTTAAAAAACTGTTAAAGTATTAAAAAAATCAATATTTTTCATTGATTCAAAAATAATAGTCAGATCCTTGCGTCAATCAACTAAAAACGGCACACTTTTCTTTGAATGCTCTTTGAATCATCTGCTATGGAAACAGAAAAAGTCTTCAAAGACAAACTGGAAAATCATATCATGGTAGACATCACATAGGAGGGTATACACCTCTCTTTCACTGAGCATCAGAACCCCTGATTCAAATATCACTTTCATACAACTGTTTTTTTTTTTTAAACTAACCTCTACACACCAGATCATTCTTGAAGAAAAGCTCATTCACCACTTAGACGTATTAATCTAAACCAAATTCCCTCGTTCTAAAGTAGACCAGCTTTCCAAATGATTACTGTACCTGCCGTTTCTGAATTGCCACTCGTCAAATGTGTCATCTGAGACTTAGCGTTCCACTGTGTGCTTACTCATCCGGCCAATGTGGTGGGGAAATGCAGTTTGTGCATGACATCGCCTTTCCATAGGACTTCCTAATGTACAACAAGAACGAGCCACACTAAAATGGCTTGCGGCATTAAAATTATTCGGAAAAAAATTTATTTCATTTAACTCTGGGAAGCATGACAATGTAGTAGGGGAGCACTGCTACCTCACACCTCCAGGGCTGGAGGTTTGAATCTCACATGCGTTCTGTGTTCTCCCAGTGTCACGCAGGGTGCCTCGCGCAGTTCAAAGATAGGCAGTTAGGCTAACTGGATTTTCGAAATTGCTCATAGTGTATGAATATGTATGTGTCCTACAATGGACTGGAACCCCATCCAGGATGTTCTCCGTCTTGTGCCCTATGCTGCCTGGGATAGGCTCCAGGTCCCCCCATGATCTTGACCAGGATCCTGGGTAATAAGTTGGTTCACCTTCAAAGCAGCCTCACTCATGACGCTGACGCAGAGATGACTTACTATCCCTTTTACAGTATAACTCACTCCTTAAAAAAACTGCCCCTGCTCAACCAAGACCATCACTTAAACTTCAAATTGCTTGGGTTAGTGCATACTTTCTGCAGTTACTCCTCAGTTGTCTTTAGTCACTTCCAGAATTTTTTTATTTGGTGTTCATACCTTCCAGAAAATATATTAGGACAGCACACTTTTGAAAGGGTGGTCTGATCACATAAATTTGACAGTGATTTCTCAGTGCATCCAAACTCAAAGCCTCAGGCTATATGCCATTCAGTCTTATCTTCCCATGACTTCTCCACAGAACACAACTGACAAATGTCAGGTGTCCCAACAGCTCCTCCTATTTCCTTTCTTTCTCAGCTGTAAAGACCAGGACAGTTCTCCTCACTGATGTACATTTTACATATATTACCAATTTAATTTTGTTCTTTAACATCCTAAAGGACATAAGATACAAAATCATGGAATGTTATGAAAGTTTTCCGCATTCAAATACATAAATCAAACCCAATAAATATGGGCCTAATGATTCTATGTACGCTGCTTGATTCTGCATGACGTTTAATGATAATCACAAATTGTCATGCAATGCACAAGATGCCAGAACTAAGACCACTCAAACGGTATGTATTTCTGACAAATTTGCCAGAGATATCAGGAAAGATGAAGTGTGAAAACACACCATTTCAAAAAGCAGGGCGAGTTTACTGGCAAAATATGAGCAGATTTTAGATATTAATTCAAATCGGACATAATAACAATTTGATCCTCATAGGTATGATTTGTCGCGTCCATTTTCATAATTGCGCAGCAACAACCATAATATTAACGGCACAGACATGAATTAATTTAATTACCTCCTAGGTGGTCGTTGGAATCCTTCTCCTGTATGCCGGCAAAAATACTGGCCAGGCTGGACTTGCCCACTCCGTGGTCCCCTAAGAACACCACGCGGTAGAGGCAGTCCGCCCCCGAGCTCTCGGAGTTGTCCGAGTCGGAGGGCCAGCGACAGCGCGACTCGATCGTCTTGTCCCCGGGATGATAGGAGGCGGACTGGCCAAGCGTCGGGTGGCCGGGCTCGGCCGGCCGATCTCTGGTCCTCGCCCCGCTCCGGTGGGACGAAGGCACCGGGGTGCTCGCCCTTCTCCGTACCGTCTCCTTAGTGTCTCTCTCCGTGTTCAGGGTCATGTTAGGGGGAAACCCGATAAAACCTCTGAAACTGTACGGAAGAAACGTACTGCGATCAGACAGCGCTTGGGACGGGACCAAGAAGGTCCGAAAGTCACTTCACGAATCTAGATTACAAAAAAAAAAAAAAAGAGATCTGAAGTATAGTTACAAAGTTACTGTGTATTTAAATATAAATTATTAGCTGACACTTCAAAGATTCACCTAATTCTTATACGAAGTGAATGTAGGCAGCCTACTCTGGCTGTACACCTAATAAGTTACTTTCCTAACGGCTACTTCGTTAACGTCCAAACTGCCGCCGTGACGGGACACCGCAGGGTAGTCATGGCAACAAGCTCGCAAAGTTCCACAACGGCGTTAAAACATTCAGGAGCGGCCCGGGACCGGATAACCATCCCCTTCTGTTCACTTGGGCATATTTAAAAAGGTACAAGGACAATGGGACTCAACTGATGGCCGGCAAACGGGGAACGTTACAGGAACGTGACGAGAACGTTTTGGGAACGTTCCCCGCTTGCTGGGTGGGTTACAACCATTGCTTTAGTTAACACTTACTGCGTATTTATTTGTCCACTGATTGCCGATGGCGAAACTTATGATAGCACTAACAACTGCAAATAAGTCCCATGATACAAGTCTTACAGAATATATTTAATTAGACACAAAAACGTATACGAAGAAAGTTATGAACACACTTGCAGGGAGATTCTGTTGACAGATGTCGAGTTAGTCGGATTTATACTTCGAGGTCAACGATCTAATAATTGTGTTTCGGCTTCAATCAGCTTGTCGAAAACCCAGAACGAAGGCGTCATCGCGGCTGTTTTCCACGTTACATTTCGCATCAGGTGGTCAGTCCGCCCGCCCGTCCGCGACTTCAGCCACGGCTCACCGATGCGGTGCAGGTGCGGGGTCACGGCTGCGTCCTACCCCCTCGATCCTTCATTCTCGGCTTGTCCTGCAAATTAGATGGGTTCACGTTCTGGGAGTTAACTCTAAATTAATTTATAAGCCCACCCCGACCCAATGACGCTGAACATAAGTCACTTCCTCAGAATTCTGCGTAAAAGCCTCCCTGCCTTAAGTAATAGCTTTTACATGTTAAAATGTTTTATAAAGCTTATACTGGATGATAACGTTATGAATAACGCTGGAAATAAATACGAAGTGTAAAAGGTTCAACAAAAGCATTCATACATCATGACTGAAACATATTGTGATTAAAAGTATGGTTACGTTTAGCAGAGGCAGTTAATACCCTTATATAATTTTTGACTTTCATTTTAATATCCAGCATTTAACCATGCAAAACTTGCTTTATGTTTGTTTAAAGCTGAACAAAAAATACCAGAGAACACATATTATGTAGATACTGATATACTAAGAAACTGCTCCAAAGTGTGCATTTAAGGAAGGAAATCTATTCGCTGTATATAATAAGCGAGAATATTTTTTTCATATTCATGGTCACGGGAGAGATCGGGGATTTAAACTCGGACACAGTTATCTTTACTGGGAAGCTGGATTTTGGGGCTCTGCTAAATCATTTCCAACTGAAACAACAATAGTAATCAAGCCAGTGGTCCGTGAGATGAGGCGATGAAGGCCCTCGATATTTACAAAGACGACTTTTTTCCCACACTTCAATAGATTTTAAAGGATTCCTGCAACACCATGCCTATTCAAATTATACTGCAGGACTAGAACAGCTTGTTCACCACTATTAGAAAAGAAGCATTATACTGGGTAATACCAATATTAATATTGACAGTTTTTCTTAGATGAACGCTGCAAAAATTATTGTTGTTTTAACAACTTTTTTAACTACTTCGTGAAATTAAAAAAAATAAATAAAAAAATAACACATTTTAAGGAAAAACCACAGATGTCCTTTTTTAAAAATTATTTTATTAAGAGCTCGGTATGACCCACACAGTTTGCATAAAGGCACCAAAGAGTTTTTGAAACACTGTACTACAAGATAATCATTCATGATGTGGCTCGTCTAAATAGGAGGACATTCTTCCCTGGGAATGTCAAGTGTCACGTCTGTATCTGGATTACATCTGCAATAAAGAGAGGAGATGGTGAACCAGTACCTAAGTCTGCTGTCAAATACCATGAAATTGTACAAAATACATGGAAAAAATTTAGCAGTCATTTGCCTAGAACAATTCCTTCTATGTTACCAAAAAGATTAGTATGTCACACATTGCCAAAACAATAATTTGAATATAAAAAATATGCATATAATATTTTGGTACCTCAGGTTTCTACCATATGTTTCTACAATATAAAAATGACATCTTAACATAAAGCTCTTCCTATACAGTCATGAAAACCTGAGGTTACTGAAATATAAACCTTAGTATTTTTAACAATAAATTGTATGCTGTAATTTAAAGCACTTTCTGTCCTAAAAATTCAACCAATGCTCTAAATTTATACTGTGAATTTGAACAGGCAAATAAAACTGATTATTAAGAGTCATCCCATCCAGGATGTACCCCACCCCATGCCCTGTGCTGCCTAGGATTGGCTCAAGCCACCCCACTGTGACCCTGATTAGCATAACCAATGGGAAAATGGATGGATGATTAAGTGTGATATCTCTGAATTCATAAGGACACATCAGATGAAATGAAAAACACTGAGAAAATAAAACCTTTTGGAAAGAATTATAATAAGATGTAACGTTTTGCTCTGAACAAATAATAAACAACGTGACATTAGTGTTTCTGTGGGAGGCTGTGTTGTATCAAGTGAAAGGGGTTGCCAGAAAACACACCAAATGTTTTTTCCTTGGACTCGTGACCTCTGACAATAACACAGTGAGGAGAAGACAGGTCTGCAGTCTTTTTACTTACTGGGATAATACTGACTTAATCTTCATAAACATTTCATGGCATGTTTTCAGGGCAGTTTAATTCCAGTTTGATTATCATTTATGAGAATCAACACTTTATGTACCAAGTTTCTCAAATTCTTCAGTGTATTTTTTATGCTCGGTTTTAAATAATGTTTATCTTTGATGATATGGTGATTCCACAATCCACAATAGTCTATGTATCAAATAAGTTCAATGATACGCAGAAACAACAAAATGTCATGTTGTTTTGGAAAAAGCTGCTGGAAATACAAAACCCTCATTAAGCTTTAATGACATATTAGGATTCAGTACATGGAGAATGGTCTGTGGTCCTTCATTTATCATTAAGATGCCTTTAAGGGACTTCCAAAACTGTAATGTTATACTTGGATTCTCTGATGCTTTTTTCCAACAGTCTTCCCCCTTTTTTATAATGGTCAGGTGAATTATTTGTATTGTTCCTACACGTCACAGTGAATCATGTTGCCGGTCATACAGCTTAAGCTTTCTCTCTTAAAGGGTTGTTTTTTTTGTTGACCAAAACAAAAAGATCAAATTTGAATGACAAAACTAAGACCTTCATCAGTACCAAGTCCATTAGAGAGTAAAATGCTAATGCCAAACATGAGGGCTAGTGGGGTTCCACAGAGACACAGGTAAGTGCTGGTTATTGTTACTGGGATATATATGTTTTGCATAGTTTATCACCATGACATTCTGAAAGACAAAGGGTGAGGACAACGTTGTACAACAGATGTATCATCATATGCTAATTATATGGTTATGGAATCATGATCATGATCTAATGATTTTTCATTTATTTCCCAGAACTAGACTAGAGTTGCATTTACAAAGTCTCCCCGTTTATCTCCCCGTTTGGCTCTTTTTGACAAATAGAACATTAAAATGTAAAAGTTGTGGACATCAGATAATTCATCATTACACATTTCAAAAGTGCCATAGCTGTTTTAATATCGGGATATTCCACTGTGATAATTCACATTAGGTGCCACCACAAGGTTCCCTCCGTGTCAGATCTTTAAACACAAGCTGCCTGGACCAGCCATGCAAAGAGCGTTGATCATTTTAAACATGACACCTGGGCATCCCGTTTTAATAGTTATTTCATTCTTAAGGTGCTGTAGATTCACGTTGACGAGGGTATATACTGTACATGGACACCAATGGTCAAAAACAGAAATTATATATAATGCTAAATGGTTTGCTTCAATTTACGCTTTGAAAGACCACAAATCTTTATGAGAAAGAAGTGTGGGAAAATCTCGTTCTGTTTGAACGCATGATATATTATGGAAAATCCAGATAGTCTTTCACACATTCCCCAATGCCAGAAACCCAAGGAAAACAAAACCGCCAACACACAGTCTCACACAGACAGGCGAGGCATTAAGGGAATTCCAAAATGTGTAACATGTAAGTGATTGATGAAATTTAAATAAAAGGGCTATTACCACATCTTCCCAGAATAAGTTTCACGCTATTCAACCATGTGGATTTAAATTACGTTGTTCATAACATAAGTTTCTTTCTACCCACTGGCCTGTAGTCAAAATCACATTTGCCAGTAGCTGGGAAAATGCTTAAAGCTGAGTAGGGTCGTTGCTTAATGCAGATACAATATCACTAGGTATCTTTTAAAGACTTTAGAATGGAGAACTCTGGCTTCTGAGACCCGAAGATGCATCTTATTACACGTAAGGGTAGGTGTCTACTAAGGCTGCCACATACTTGTGTGTCCTGGGCAATACTTGGGGGAAGATGTCCTCTCTGACACTTGGTTTAGACACCTGGAGCTTCTCGATTTCCTCAGCCACTTCCCTGTTTCCATCCTCAAGTTCTTTAATAACCTGTAATGAGCAACACAATATTCAGGAGAGAGCAAGTTCTACCAAGCTGGTCAAATTAAAGCATTTGTTATCTAAGCTAAGAATGATACCGTGGTCTACAGATGTTAAATCAAGCAATAAATTACATACCTTTTTGTGAACGTCAATTTCTCTCCTCATTTTGTCATTTTGTGAAAAGATCTGGGAAAGGCTATGAGTAATGCTGGACAGCTACAATGGAAACATGATACAAAAAAGGATAACTATTACTTTATAAAAATTCATTTTTCAGGATATTTTAGAGTTATTTTTATTTTGCAAAACCTTCCAGATTGTGAACCCAACCTTAGTAAAATATTTCTCCTATGGGGATCAATAAAATATATTAACCTACTGAGATACCTACCAGATGAGAGCACAAGCTTAGGTAATCTGTTGGCTGATACAATTAATTTAACTCAAGAAGGAAGTTTTCCATCACTACTGACAACAATACATGGTGTAAGGTTTTAATGGCTGATGCCCATGGCAAAGTCTGATTGTCCACCATAAGGAGATTTCTGCTACCTTCTGTATTTCCTTGACCTGCTCGATCTCCCTTTTGAGCTTGGCGATCCTCAAAGCATTAATATGGTACTCCTTGTCCGTGTAGGTCCTCAGTGAGTATAGCTCAGCGCGGGCCTTCACCAGCTCTACCTCAACCTCAGCAAGCCTATTCTGAAGATCTAGACAGTCAGAACACATGAGGAGGAAACAGTCCAGAGCACCTACTCACTGAGATCCAGGGAAGAAAAATAAAGAGGACAACTCTTACAACCGAGAAAACGCTTTCTTTTTAAACATGGGGGGTAAGTCAAATATTTATTATGCAACTAATCTGCAGTGCTTTTGTAACAAGATTACGTAGAATTAAACATTTTTTTTTTTTTTTTACCACAGATAGATTTCTTCGCATCTTGTTCAGCATCCTCTAACTCTTCTTTGGCCTTTCTGGTCTCTCTTTGACTCCACCCTTTTAAAGCTGTAATAGATCTCTGAAGAATAGAAAAAAAAAATCATTATACATAAATCAGAAATACTGACGTCCGGGGAAGAAAGGACATTCTTTTTCTTATGCTTATTGCTGGACAGAAATTCTCACCCCAAGTTTCTCGTATTGACTGAGACAGTCCTGGGCACAAGTGAAAGAGTGGTTCTCTTTGTTAATGATCTCCTCGACTAACTGACGATTTAGCTCCAGGAGATAGGCACAGTGCTTCTCCAGCTCTTTGATTGCTTTCTTCCTTGACTGGATAAACAACTACAAGACATGCATACCCAAGGAAATAGCACTGTGAGTAAATATGTCACTTTACAGTAAACAAAAGCACCTTAAACACACCTTTGAGTTACCTTCAGAATTTCGGTATTTTTATTCCTACGAGAGATGGCTCTCTGGACTACATTTTCTTTCCTTCCTGAGACCTGAACTGCAGACCCCACAGCTGATCCCTCGGGGGCTTTAAGGGACAGTAAACCTGCCATAACAAGAGATTGTGGTAACTACTGTACATATGAGAATGGAATAACGCTGTTCAGAGGTCTCCTGTTTTATTCTTCCAAAGCATCAGGTGGCATAGTAGTTAAGAATCTAGACTTACTTTTGTAGTTTCCTCTGCAATTAAGGAACGGTATCAATAACGAGGTACCAGCAAACAGGGAACGTTCCCACAACTTTCAATAACGTTCTCATTAGGTTCTTTAAAGGTTCGGTTGCAACGTTATGTAACTAACGTTCCTGTAACGTTCTTAAAACGTGGATCGGGAAACTTCACCAAGAAAGAGCGTTGTACGAACGTTTTGAAAATAAGGTTTTTCAAAAATGTTCCTGAAACGTCCAGAAAACTGGACATAAACGTTCTAACAACGTAAAAACAACCTTTCAAAAACGTTCTGCTAACCCAAAATTTATAGCAGAATATACTGGTGGTTGTAAATATCTGTTCCACAGGTGAAGGAGGAAAAATCACAGGATGGTCGGTAACTTTTTGTTGCAAACCCGTGGTTGACCTCTTACCTGGTCTGGTTTTGTTCTGGTGACACACGGATCCCCCGCACTGCCCCGCATCAGTCTTGCGTGGGACAGCAGCCTCACGCACAGGGGGCAGTGAAGCACTTTGCCTCCTGGATCGCTCCCACTTGCTGTAATCCTACACAGTGGGTGAGATATGTTAATGATCTGAGTGCGGATTTTAACCCTCATTTTAACCACTGCATTTTTGGTACGCGGGTTCAGACGACGTCATTATGACATTGCATGCCGTCGCGAAAACTGTTAATATCTATATAAATCGTTAAAACTCACCACTTTCTGGAAACATTCCTTAAAAGGGAATGCTAGATGGTCTGCCAATGTATTCATCGTCGTCTTTATGATTCAAACTACACTGTCAAAATAAGGAGTTAGTCTTATTTTATAGCTGAAGTTCGAAAATATACAACGTTCGTAACCCTTACTAATTTTTTCCCCGATAAATTTGCTTAAGTCAAACGTTTTCATTTGAAAATTAAAAAGGTACAAATACAACAGTAACCACTTTACTTTAACGCACCCAGTTTATTTTAAATTAAACCACGTCGTTAGGCAGCTATTGTTAACTTACCTATACCCATATTCGTTTGAGTAGTACATATTTCTCGAAAACAGTAAGAAACAATACTACATTACACATACACGCTTCAGTTTTTACGTACGTTATCGATATACTGTGTTAGAAGAAAAACACAATTTTGGCTGTTGAGAAACGTGTTTGGGAACGTCCTCGTTGCTATGGAAACTCACACTGCAAAAAGTTGTGTGTTACTGCCATCTCTGATCTTGACATGATACAACAGTTTTACGTTTGCAGTGCACAAAATGCGAAACTGCGGTATACTTTGTGTATCTGCTTATTGCAATATGGGCAATTCATAATAGGCGACAGATACAAATATTCATCTCAACATTTTAATTCAATACTAATGTAATGGAAACCTGCTGGGTGTCATCCTGTAACTTTATTTATGCCAAAAACTGGAAAGGTGACACAGCTTCTTAAGCAAACTAATACCATTTATAACAATCAAGATTTAAGATTTTACATGATTTTCCAAAATTCCCGTGAATCAGAGGTCCACTTTAGTGTGACTAGTGCATTTCTCTACCAGGTAGCTAATTGCATAGCTATAATTATCTGCATGGCATAGTTGATCTATGTCATTGTTTTGAATGTACCTGATGAGTTCACCTTGTTTAAATTCTGTTGACACCAGTTGTCTTAAATTATGGTCCATGATAACATTTTAGATTGCCAGATTTCTAGTGACATACCGAAACAAGGAACAAGTGCATCTCAAATGGTTGTGCGAATGTTACCTAAGTTTGAGCCACGCCATTTCACTGATAGTGGTGACCCCACACACTGCACAGAACCCCAGGATGGCTATATCAGATAATCATGGAGGAAGAAACACATACTGAAGGGGCATATTCCTATTGTGGTGGTGGAATGGTATGCAAAGTGTGTGCATGTGTTACAAGATCCCGAGTTTGTACAAAGTGTGCAGCGTGACATGATGAACAACTGAAAAACTGATCGTAACAGCATCCGTCATCAAGTGGCTCATCCTAGACAGAGGTGTGGGGAGCGGGAGATAGAGAAGCAGGGCAGGGGAACACACACACATGCACACACACACAATGGGCACTACAGAGAAATCAAACACGTACCCAGAGAGTCGCGCTGAAGTTGTCAAAGACAGCATAGAGAGCACTCATAAGATAGGGAGACCATTGGTCCAAAGTTTATCACAGTGTCTTTCGGAGCCAAACAGGAAACAGGAACAATGCTGCTTGTGTTGTAAAACAGCCGTTTGTTGTTTACTGTAACACACAAGTCAGACACTCCAGCTTCTGTGATCAAGGTCTGTATTTGAATGGCTTGACTCTGTGTTCAGTAGTGTCTTTCTGAAAATAAACATAAATACACATTTTCTGAATAATGTGCAAAATGTGCAATAAACAATCTATTGTATAAACAGAAAATATTTTATTGTGTCAATTCATTAACTGAAATTTACATATATAGCTTAAGTAGTACAACACAGTGGCCATTCAGTGATAATAAACAATATTGACACTTAATTCCCTAAAGGGCCAGGATATAATTCGTTTTACGGGTATTGGCCACGAAGGGGGGCTTCATGTCTGAAAATGAAATGGTGAAACTAAGCAGATTCAAATATGCCAAGTTTTATGGCCAACCCCTCAAAATGATAGGCGGAGCGCAACTTCATTATGAGAAATATCATTCGCTAAAACGTCGTTCAGAAAAACATCATGAGAAATGTCATTCGCTAAAACGTCATTCGGAAAAACATCATGAAAAATGTCATTTGCTAAAACGTCGTTTGGAAAAACATGAAAAATGTCATTCGCTAAAACATCATTTGGAAAAACATGAAAATTGTCATTCGTTAAAACGTTGTTCGGAAAAACATCATGAAAAGTGTCATTCGCTAAAATGTCGTTTGGAAAAACATCATGAAAAATGTCATTCGCTAAAACGTCGTTCGGAAATACGTCGTTATGAAAAGTTAGAATTTTATTATGAAATACAATTTAAAGATCTTACGTGGAAGCCACATTATTATTACGAGATAAAATACATTTTCTGAACTATTTCAAAATAAAATGAAGCATTTCATGAATATTGAAATATTATTTATTCAATTATTTATTTAAATATATATTTATTTATTTCATTTTGAGCTTTTTGGCGTTCCACAGGGAGGTACGGTAGAGTGGAGACAATCCAGGATCAGGTGGAACAAGTAAATAAGTACAATTTATTTAAAATGTCCCTTTCACAGACAGAAGTCACAAAGCATTGTACACATTGCACATTAGAATTAAATAGAACACGATATAAAACGGAAGGAAAATAAAACATGAAATAGAAGAAGCAAATAATCACATTGGCACAACATATACTACCCAAAAGCCTGTCTACAGTACACCAGTGCGTCTTAAGCTGGCTTTTAAAAAGATCTACAGAAATCAATCGAGTGCAGCGCCAGCGGTCATTGTTCCATAACCTTGGAACAACCGACTGAAACACACCATGGCCATGCAGCTTCAGTCTGGAAGGTGGTACAGAGAGAAGACCCCGCTGCAGGTACCTAAGAGCTCAGCCATTACTACATTGAAATACTACATCGAGTCGTGAATTCAACCAGAAAAGAATATACAATGGAAATAGTATGTGTTCTGTTGGCCGAGGTTAGAGGCCTAGCCACTGCATTTTGAATCCGTCGTGTTGTGCTTGAGCGCCACCAGAGGGCGCCCTTTCGTCGACTGCACTTCTTCATCACCTGTTGCCCATTTCCTTAATGATTACCTTATTCATCCCCGGTGCCCCATCTCTCCCCGTTCGGTCATTGTTCCTCTGTTCCCGGGATTCCCCCCGTGTTCCTGGGCTCCTTCCCTAATAAACGTGGTTTCCCCGCATCCCCCAGTCTCATGAGCTTTCTGTCTCCGCGATCGGATCCGATCCCGACTCCATTTATGACAGCGTCGGTCTGAAGATGGGACAGAGCTGGTAAGACCCAGGTTTCGCAAGCATGTTTGAGTAGAGGTTGTGCAAGGGCCGGTATGGAGAACCAGGAACTGAGAGAGGTAGACAGAGCAGCAGGATACAGTTAACACACTGATAGGAAGACATGGGATGGTCAATGGCAGCACAAAGGTAAGGAGTAACTGAGAGGTATTAGTAAGGTAAATGAAAGTTGTGGTGATTTCGCACAGTTGAGGACAATTCGTCCTGGGGAGGAGCCAGAGCACCCTCTGGTGGTTCTGAAAAGGCATTGCAACACATTAAAATAATGTATGGAAAGGAATTGAAGGGCTATGATAAAACAATTCTGTTATCTCTATGAACTGAAACAGGTCAAGCCCTTTTGTGCTATAATTTGATTAATGCATTCAAATCAAATAGTAAATTGTCCATTTATTAATGGTGATGATGATATATTTTTGGATCGGAACTCAACTCGTAATTGCATGCCCATATTATTCCACTTGTATGGAAACCTGTAGATGGAATTTATAAACACTTTTTAAAATGACAACTGGAGTTTCCATTATGCTAAAGTTGAATAATAATAAAACAGGAAAACACACTGGCTCAGGGGGTAATCTCATATCTACGGGGGCATTCTGTTGTACACTTCACACTGTGAATGTGACTATCTCCATGTTTACATGGATAACTGCATTTCCAGTGTTATGGATATGATAAGTTTGGAACATGTCCTAGAAAACGTGTAGAGACTTTTTAGTCATTTTGCTGTTTTGCCCTAACTGTGTCAGACCTTTGCCCTATAATTTGGTACACTGTGACAATGTTTTCTCGGAGGGAGTAAGTAGATTTCGTATGAATGAGTATTAGAAAAAACAAACGTCCATTTCTGAATGATGTAAATCTCCTAATTCTAATTACTGGGTCTTTGACTCTCTGCTCTACAAACAAAGATACAATAAAATTAAGGATCAGTTGAACAACTTGACTGATGCAGTGATATGATTCTGCAAAGTGTATTTAGATTGTTCTGCTTCTCAACCTAAGTACAGAGAGAAGTTTGTTCAGTTAAATAAACAGGGAGAGTGCACTGCTTTCCATTTTAGCGAGTACTCTGATGTCCTTTTAGTAACATGCAATTTCTGTCTTTTTCGTAAACACTGCCATTTTAAGACCAGAAAAGCATGACTCCTGCCCTTTAGTTGAGGCAATTAATGAACAGCCGAATAAACTAAAATAAAAACACAAGTAAAAATAACATGTTTATAACTATTGACTTTCGTCAAAAACACGAGAACTGCCACGTCTTACAAAATCGGCTACTTTTTTTATATACATAGTTGAATGTCTGGTCACACTAGAGTCCTGCATTTGGATACATGGTCTGAATGTGATGAAAATACCAAACAACAGACAAAAGCTCACCCTTAACATTTAAATAACAAACTGGAATATCATTCTAAAATCTAGAAAGCTGGACTCCTGTCCCTTAAGGGATAGAAAGACTTTATGGTCTTGTGCTGTATTGTTAAACTGGCTGGAGCAAGGCGTGCTGAAGACAGAGGTACATTGCAAATTTTGGTATAGTTAACACACCTTCCTGCTTTCCAAATTCACCGAGCAGTTTTCCCTTTTACTGATAACCTAACTAAGGCTGGAAACAGTACCAGTTCACACATATGTGGGAGCACGGGCTGGGAGTAAGTAGTTACTATTCAGACCCCTCTGTTTTTTCCAGATAGGACATATGCCACAGTCCCCACCCCCCAGGAGTAAGTAACTTTTCAGAACCGTTTGTTTTTCCAGATAGGACATGTGCCACTCCCCCCACCCCCCTCTCCTCACTCCTCTATTACTGGGCCCAAGTAGAGGCCAGTTCCTGGAATATGTTTTGTTGAGCTTGAGCAAATGGTTAGAGTGGAATCAAGCTGTGGAGCCAGCAGGAGTCTGAACGTGGTGTTTTATGTGGTATGTGTGAATGAATGTTGGAGGAAACATCCAAGGGATTTGCAGCAGCCGGATCATTCCCTAAGTCCTCAGAAACTGACAAAAAGCCAAGTTTAGAAGGTATTACATCGAACCATAATGAGAACGGGAGCTGGGAATACGATGAGTCCCATTATACTAGGAACTCTTAATAAAGGACAGACAAAGTTAATTACTGCCAACGACTATAGTCATCAGACTCCATCACATGATGGCCACCTTCAATAATGCACGTAATTAATTCCCTTTAGTGAAAGATTTTTGTCTGTCCAGAGCTACGAGTTCCAGTTCTCAGTTGCCGTTAGCAACATGTGTATGGCGTTCAGCAACACTGACCATATAGTGAGAACAGGAAGGCTCTTCCAAATAACAAATATTATCAGGTATATTTATTTTTATTCCGTTTTCCTACGCATGTGAATGGACTCACGAATAACAGACTTCTGAATTTTATTAATGTATAACGTTAAGTACACATTAATTTCAGCTGCCTGACTTATAGCTGTAGCTATAGACTTACAGCTTATGACTTTCAGCTGATAAGGTTTTTTCCAATATGAGCAACATAACATAGCATCACATAACATTCTCAGAAAGTGGGAAAAAGTGAAAGATTGTCCAGCAGTAGCCTGGTTAAAATTTGTCTTTAGAATGTACAAATTTGGCTACGGATATAAAGCAATGGTTATTTTGGCATCTCACAGTAGGGTATTTGGCAATGATTCCTCTCTTTCGCAATGAGAAATATTATGGGACTAAACATTTTGCTTCGAAGCAAAACAAGGAGAGCCCCCCTGGATTATATGATACTGATCAACAGGAGTACTTATCAGAAATAAAGAGGTAGGTGCTTTATATTAGGATAGTCGTGTATAGAAACCATACTGAGGAATGAAGGTCATGAGGAAAGGCAGTCACTGTAGCATCAGCACAAGGAAAAACCAAACTGAAATGATTCAGCTATTTGGACTGTGGGGTACTTTTATTTAACACATAATGACATTTGATTATGCGTTCTGATTGGTGATGGAAAAACTCTTTTATGCCAAATTGGTGCCTCTAAATTGTCCAGTATGTGAGTGTATGTTTTGTGATGGACTGGCATTCAGTCCAGGGGGTCCCCTGCCTCAGACCTTCTGTTTAGTCAGACCCTCTGCTGGGTAAGCAGTATGGAATATGGGCAATATATTATTTTCAGAACTTACAGCCTTTTGAAATAAATGAGTCATTGTAAGATCACAATTTATAAGTAAAAACTTACACATAACTAAGGAAATTAAATTACAGCTTTAAATACAAAGGCAAGGAGTTAATTAGTATCAAGTGAGGGGAATCAGCTGACTTCTCCCCCTTTCCATGAAAGGGCTCTTATGCAGTGTTGTTGGCCATCTGGCCCACCAACTCAGAGACTATCGCCTGCATGGTCTGGGACATCTTGTTGGCCACCTCAAGGACGTTCTCATGTTTGACTATATCCTTGTCCTCGTAGTCTTTGGCCACTTTATTGGTGATGAGGGACAGGCCAAACACCTTCATCCCACAGTGACTGGCAATCAGTACCTCTGGTACTGTGCTCATACCTGAGTAGGGAATGGAAATGTTATAGCATCGTGCATACAGTAATAAGACATTATTAGACTGAGGCAGTGTCATTCTGTACAGTCCTCTTTCTATACAGGACTAAAATCTATTTTTTTTTTTCTATTTTGTTTACAGAAACAGAGATAAAGGATCGCTAAACAGCAGTCTGGTTTCCTATTCTAGGGAGTGCTTTGGTATAACAATTTTGCTTTTGGATACATGGTGTGTGTTTGTTGATAGCCAAGTTAACCTGGGAATGCCAAGCAACGTGGAGGTACTCCACTTTTAACTTAGAAAAACTCTGCTGGAAGCCCTACCAGCTGGAGTTCCACACTGCCTTCATCACAATATCTCTAGAAAAACAATAAAAGGTTCATGAGATTGGAGATCTCATTTCAGTCCCCTAAATGGATTCTTATTTTCCCATTTAATTAAATTATTTTCTTAAAGCATGGGTTCTCTAACTTATTAATCTGAGGACCCAACTGACAAACTTGATACCATGCTTAGACTCAAGAAAAGGATTACTGCAATGACAGTAGAGTGATATGTAATCCGATGGCGATCCATCATTAACACATCCGTGACCCAAACTGGGTCGCCACCCAAAGTGTATGAAATGCTGTCATAAAGTCTGGGACTTAGAATTCTGACTCATTCTCACTTTTGATTCCATACACAAAATTGTAATAAAGTTGCACAACTTTATTACTTGATTTTGTATTGAAACTGACGAGAGATACGTTCGGCTTTCCACATATGTTGTGAGCCTGTAACACAGGCACTGTTACACGTCTTACCCACGGCGTCTACTCCAAGCTTATGCAGCAAGCGGGCCTCAGCAATGGTCTCAAAGTTGGGTCCCGACAGCATGCAGTAGACCCCTTCCTGCAGGCGTTCTGATATGCCGAGTTTCTTGCAGATGTCCCTGGCCAGACGACGCAGATCCTTGTCATAAGCAGCACAAGGTGCTGGGAAGCGAGGGCCAAATCTTGTGTGTGGGCACATGGTGAGTGAAAGAGAGTAAAATGACCATTAATGGTTGTTCCTGTGTACTAGGTATCAGCAGGTATTGATAATCACGTGTAATTAAAGTATTTTTTAACATTCTGTTGATTTATGTACAAGGAATAGCTTGTACAGTCACATGCACCATATGGCCAAATGCATATAGATACCCTATGAATTAGTGAAACTGGCTAATTGACTATTTAAGCCATACCCACAGCTGACACTGTGTGCAGTTATTAAGCACAAAGCCAATGCAATCTCCAGCAACAATCACTGGCAGCATATTAAGCACAAAGCCATCTGAGGAGGTTACTGATTTTCAATGGATACCCTGATTGAATGCTACCTTTCAAAATCAGATTCCCAGATTTGATCGGCTCCATGTGAAGTGACTACGAAATGGAAACATCTAGAAGCAACAAACGTTCATTTGTGAAGTGGCAGGCTAGACAAACCGATCGCCCAATAGGAATACCCATCCCCGCTGATGCTCTTATGAATGACAGCAAATCCCACCAATAATATCCCAACATCCAATGGCGAGCCTTCCCAGAAGGGTAGAGGCTGTTGTAGCAGTAAAGAGGACCAACTTCATAATAATACCCTTGGTTTGGAACAAGATGCTGCACAGGAAGGTGTCCACATACTTATCGCCATATAGTTTAGCTGAAGTACATGTGGAACACTACAGAAAGGCAATTTACCTTTCATCATTGGGTCCAATCAGGGGATTTAACCCACCAAGGCCTGGAATGTTTATATGATCACGTATTATCATGATGTCTCCAGTCTTGTAATTGTTGGCCAGGGAGCCTGCAGCATTGGTGACAATCAGGACCTCCACTCCCATCAACTTGAAGACCCGCACGGGAAAGGTGACCTGTGGAACGTGGGTGAACATACCTGTGGTGACCTGACTAGAGATGAGCAGAGAGCTTTGCCGCTTTATACTTTCCCAAAAGGACAGTGGTGCTCAGGATGGATGGATTTTACAGATGGACCTTGAATGAAAGGAGCTACATCTTTTCATGACAACTCTAGGGTTAATCTTTTTCACTGACTGCATATTCTATTACTTTTAATTATCTTTTTTTTTTCTGTGCTAGGTGGGGTAACTGGAGCCTTTCCCAGGCAACACAGGGTACATGACCAAGAAAAGTGTTTAGAAAATGTCAGTTCCTTCTAAGTTCCTTATAAGATACAAAAACTGAAACTGATAAGTTTTGATAAGGCTCCATAAGCAAACCCTGACTGATGTTGAAGTTATTGCATTGCAAGTCAATTCTTGCAGGTTTGTATCCCCCTTTGACGTGGCCAGATGTTTAGTAAAATGCTACAGTCTGTGCTACTGTAACAAGACGCTGACTCAGTTTTCTGACTCATTGAGAATGCAGACGTGTCCTTGGCTGGCCTGATGTTTATACAGCCTTTAACTTAAAGTTTCTGCCAATTAAACCTCTGAGGACTGGTTCATGTTTAAATGTTATCAAGCATCTATCACCACCGCTGTAAAACAATGTATGTATGGGCTGTATGTACATACGTAAAATGCAGAAAATGGTTTAACACGTTATTTCACAAGTTAGCAGTCAATAGTGAACATGTGCTCATAAATGCTGTAAATGAAAAACTGCTACATGTATTTGCGTGTGATTAATACTCTGTACTTGTCTTGCATTTAATACTAAATATCACCCTTTATGGGATGCAGCTCAGATGTTTTTTTGCATCGTTTTCTACAGGTCAATCACTCCACTCATACACTTTAACGGTAAGGGACACGGTAAACAATACATGCTAACCACACTAACTGACCATCTGTCCGTCTTTTAAACGCTTATCTAGATCAGGGTCACCTGGAGCCCGATCCCAGGCAGCAGAGGGCACAAGGCTAGGGTACATCCTGGGCAGGACGCAGTGCATTGCAGGACATTCATGAATACAATCATACACTGTTACCGATTTAGAGACTAATTAGCCTAAATGGATGTCTAGATTGCAGGCGATAAACCCGGACAACACGGGGGCAACATGCAAACTAGAAGCACAGAATGGAGATGAGATTTGAACCCTGAATCCTTGAGATATGCGGCAATAGTTAATAATAAGCTACTGAGCCGCCCACATTGACACGGGTTAAAACTATGTATAAGATACACAGCTTATGTGAACAGGACATTTGTAAATGATACACAATGTCGTCTAAGCTGCGTCTGACCTTGGTGAGGGAATGTCCTTCAAACACGTGGAATCGTCCCTGCATGCACACACAGGTCGTCCCCTTGAGGACACCAAACACCAGCCTTCCAGCGTGGCCCTGTACTGCCAAACCACAAATACGCAAACCGTGAAGTCTACAGTCACTGTCATCACTGTCATGTGATTAGGAACGACCTTAAACGAAAGCTGCTTCATTTTGGTATTCATTCTGGAATACTTTAAGTACCGATGCGGTATGATAACTAATTCAAAACTTAAATTAGACTTTGTATTTAAACACAAGGGAAGTGACTTCAGCTACAGTCTGTGTAATTGAGATGCAATGCAAAGATTAATCTGTGCTATATTTGCCTTATATTAACTGAATTATATGTTGAATTATATGACTATTGGACAACCCAGCTAAACAGGTTCAGTCACACCTGAAGGCATGAGTTTTGTATGCTTGCTGTGTTGCACAAAAATCCTTCTAGAATAATAATTGTAAAACTTGATTCCTGCTTGGACTCCAAATGAAGGATTTCCACTTATGTGACTAAAAAAGATCCAGCATTACCACGGTGACCCACAGACCCAGTCTTACCTGTGCTTTCTGGGAAACCTGGGATGTCTGAATAGGGAAATACATTCTGGTTCTGGAGCGTGTCCGCTAGGAAGCCCAGCCCGGAACCACATATGATGGCCACTTTGGGACGGTGTTTTGTACGGCTCAGGAGCCACTCAGAGGAATTCTTGTAACTATCATAGCTACAATGCGATATGTACACATGCAGAACGTATCATTCAAATGGTTAATAAAGCAAATGACAGAGATTAGTGTAATAATTACGGAAGTGAAAGAATGAAGTTTCTTGGCTTGAGTCGTCATACAGTTTTACTGAGACTTTATCAATTAGAATGTAAGGGATTTTATGAAATTACCTATGTTAGACTTGTTGAGTATTAAGCTGCCTCCAAAAACATAATTCATATCATTAATACTCTGTCACAGTGTCTCAAACTAAGCCTATTGTACCAGATTCAAGCAAACAGTCCCATTTCTTAAATATGGGTCACAGAGTAGTCTCACGCTTCCAGGATTGTATCTTTGATTTCAGTCCCCATCTCTCTGTACATGGAGATTGCACATCTGTCCAAAAATGTGTACTTAGATTAATTACTCATTCAATTAAAGTAGGCCCTATATCAGCGAATTATCTTCTGAATGTGTGCCATGTGAGGGACTGGCATCCCATCCTGGGAGTAGCCTGACTCTGACCTTGCATTGGAATGTGTTTGTGGAAGATGGATGGGTGAAAGTGCAGATCGGGTTATATAAATCTGACTGCATGTTTATTTGTGTTTGGCTAGACATATTCAAAAGGTGTACAGTATGTAACAATCTGTATGAAGTCTGACAAAAAGGCTAAAATAAAAAAAAGTTACGATAGATAGATAGATAGATAGATAGATAGATAGATAGATAGATAGATAGATAAAAAATACTTTGTTTTTTTTTCTGGCAAACTGTGAACATTTCATATCAGAACATTCTCTTAGAAATGGACTAAATGTACCTGAAAAAAAAAAACTTAAATTTACAAATAGAAGTTATAGAAAACTCAGAGAATACTTAAGGGTATTTAGTACACTGGGCCGGGTGTGTGAAACTGTTTTACAGTTACAGTAGCTGATGTCTCAAAACATGAAAAATTTGTAATTAAAGCATAGTTGTTCCAACAATGAACATAAAAGAAAGACTTACCAGATTTGGTCCTTATCTTGCATACTGAGCAGTTAAATGTTTCCTTGTCAAGGCAAAGTATCTTTTAAATTATGAAGAAACTGTACTTCTTTTGAAACCTGTACAATTGCAATATTAGTGGAAAGGGCGGCATGTGAAGAACAACACAGCTGTAATAGTTAAAGTGTGTTAATAGAAAATGAAACTAGTGTATATCCTCAGCACTTTGTACCGTGAAACCTGATTGGCTCCAAGTCTTTATACAGCCGACAGTGGCAAATAGAATTCATGATAGTACGGGTGGGTGTGGATATTTTATGCTGCTGTGATACGGAGGAAAAAGGTACGGTAGCCTTAATTAAACAAGACACTTACACTCGTTTAAATTCACTCAGTTTGTATCTATTTAAGCAAATGCAGTCTAAATCCCAATGAAATAATACCATCTGATCTTTATCCTTCTGTTAATGTCGTGTTCTTTTCTGAAGGAGCTGTACCCCCTTTAGTTAAATGTCTGCTCTTATGAAGTCTGATCATTTTGATCTGAGGAGACTGTGGAACACCAGGCTCTGACAGGTTCATCACTGTGTTGTTTTTTTGGTCAGACATTACAACAGTTTCGTCACTGACTAGGTACCAGATTATGTAAGAACGGTTTGGGTCAGTGTCCTCAGATGGAAGGGTCAGGACAACATTAGCATAATTTCAGTTGCAGAATTTTCTTCAATCTAATTATTATCATGCTTCAACTTTTTACTTTCTTTTCCCTGAAAAAACCGAGCTGGATACCACAGTCTGAATGTTGAAAGAAATCACATTGAGGTAATGATTCACTTCTCTGTTTCCTCAAACTTTGGTTCCAAAACCTCCCCTTGAAAGCACCCCAGCCATTCCATGTATTTTCTTATTTTCACCACTGACTAATTTAACTTGTGACCTTAAGTAGTTAATTCACTTCATGAGTTACGAGGTACCGTACTGATTAGCCAAACAAGGTGCACTTCTAGTTGAGCTCCACAAGTACGTGGGCGTGTTGGACGGTAACTGGAAATTCTAGGGTGACATGAAAATATGACATGATTTAAGCATAATCTTCATTGTCTGCCTATGACTTTTGCACAGTACTATATATTGCAATGGAATTCATAGTGAAGCTGTGTTATTTCCTAGAACGTATACGTAGAATGTATAAAAACATTTATATTGCCCCAACATACCAATTAAAGGTCATTGCAGCATCACTTAAACCCATCCAAATGTTTTCATCCAGATAGAAATGTGGTTTGAAGATGGATGATTTTGCTTGTTATGTTCCCAGCCCAACCTATATGCATCATCATGTAACTAGTTTTTTACCCTAAGACAGGGGTTTTCACATTCTTTTTGAATGAAGGAACCCCATATAAGAATCAACCAGAACTCGCGACATTAGTAACTAAGGACTGTGAGCATTAATATGTCTTTAATAACCAGGGGTTTGCACACTTCAGCTGAAGACCTTTTCTCAAAGAGAAAAATTAAACAATACAAACTGCTGTTTCCAAAGAGCACATAGAACAGCTTTGACCAGACGGTGGCTTGCTAGCTTAGTTGGTAGAAGACTAATCTTACAGGAGGTTAGGTAGTACTCACACCTGCAGGAAGTTAGGAAATACACTAGCTGAAAGTTAGGTGGTATTCACACCTGCAGGAAGTTAGGAAATACACTAGCTGAAGATTAGGTGGTATTCACACCTGCAGGAAGTTAGGTAGTACTCACACTTGCAGGAAATTAGGTAGTACTCACACCTTCAGGAAGTTAAGTAGTACTCACACTTGCAGGAAATTAGGTAGTACTCACACCTTCAGGAAGTTAAGTAGTACTCACACTTGCAGGAAATTAGGTAGTACTCACACCTTCAGGAAGTTAAGTAGTACTAACACTTGCAGGAAATTAGGTAGTACTCACACTTGCAGGAAGTTAGGTCATACTCGCACCTTCAGGAAGTTAGGCAGTACTCGCACCTTTTTGCTGCCCCACCACTGTGTAGCGTTTGCAGCTTCCTTCCATGCTTGTTAATAAATTAGAGTCCTTGGTGATGGCCTGGTCCCACGTTGAAGGCGACCCATGTTGTATGTCTTGGGCTTCCTGGTATATTCTCCAGGTTCACTGTAACCCTGAATTGGAAAAGCATTTAAGGAAAATGAAGAGAAAGTTATTTTTCTCCTCTTCCTGGGGCATGCATACAGGAGAATTTGTCTCCAAATTAAGATGTTTCAGAAAGCTCGTTATTGAGTAGCCCGTTAACCTAGACAAGGCCTCCTTTGAGGTAGATTAACGTGAAAGCGTTATGAAAAGGCTGCTGTGAAATTTCCCGTCACTGATAATTTCTTGCATGTGGGGCCCATGTGACTGCATGTATTTTTGCCTAGTGGGTGGCTTGGTAATGGTCGCACTTCTCATGTCATGTGATGAACAGTATCACACACCTGTACTGTTCAGATATTTTTCTCCGCAAACTATTTCTCACTCGCTCATTCTTTTCACTTATAAGTCCCCACTGGCTTTCCTCTAGGATTTGAAAAAGCTTTTTGATAATTAAAATAAGGAACATCATTCAAGTTTTTAAGGATATTGCTATAAATTGCTAATGAATCATGTCATATTTACAGTTATGATCTACTATGACAACAATGTCTCTCTGACATTATCTGGCTGTTTCCTTATGACTCTATAAGCTTTATGAGCTACATTTCACATGTATAGTAAGTATCCAACCCCCTTCCACTTCTCCTTTTTTGTAGTGTTACAACCAGAAATTAAATCAGAATCAGAATATCTTTATTGTCATTGTAACGAGTACAACAAAATTAAGTGCACTCCCTGTGTCAGAGAGATTTATACAGGAAAATAAATA
>JAACJT020000105.1:8445873-8469197 GCA_009936485.2 Gymnarchus niloticus | reverse complement strand
AGGACAGGGCGGCCTGGCGTGCTGTGGTCCATGGAGTCACGAAGAGTCGGACACGACTGCGTGACTAAACAACAACATGCAGTGCAACAGTGCAATGGCAGATAATTTACAAAAATAAATGTATAAAACTGCCATTATTTCAGATCTACGCAACGTAGTCTATGATGTTTAAATGGGAAAAAATCTGTATAGTTTTGTAGTCTATCATGGTCTTGATTACATAAGCATTCCCCCCTTTTACTGTGAACTCCCTAAATAAGCCTTCATAACTGTTCCTGAGCATTACGGATACAGGGTGATACCATTTAGGCTCTGCAATGGTCCAGCTGTTTTCCAGACATCCACGAACAGTGTCCTCAGAGACCTCATTATGTTTTCATCTAATGAGATGATGTTCTCATATTTTCCAAAACCCTCGCCAATCCTGTTGTTCATTTTTGCATTGTGCTACAATGCCTGCACACACGTTACATTGCAAACTCAAATTGTCTTTGCCACAGATGTGATTGGAGAGAAATGGACATGTGTGATTTATGACTTTAATTCACCATCTGAATGTCTTTTTTTTTTTGCACAAGTACTTTGGAATATGTTTTTTTCAACATATCCCATCTTGGTCTCCTTAAGCAACACACAAACAGATGAAAACAAAGCCTGGGGTCAGAGCATAGGGTCAACCATTAATCCGGTGCCCCTGGAACAGTAATTTGGGTACTTTGGCAGAAGTGGGATTCGAACCAACAACCTTCCAGGCACAGGCACCTAACCTGCAGAGCCACACACCACCAAATTCTGATGGTGCAGTGACTGCCTGTATTTCAGCACTGTTTCATATATTCACCAGCCACTTTATTAGGAACACCGGTATAATCCTGTGTATGACACCTCTTTGCTCGAAGAACAGACTTAATTCTTTGTAGGATGGAGTCAACAACGTGCCGGGATCATTCTTAAGCGATTCTGATCCATGTTGACATGATTGCATGACATAATTGTTACAGATTTGTTGGCTGTGCATTCATGCTGCAGATCTCCCATTCCGGTCCTTATACCACCAGCAGTAGCCTGTGGACACAAGGCAGGTTAAGTTCATGTATTCACGCTGTTGATAGCAAAGTCTGATTGCTCATTGGATGGTTTTGGTTATCTGCACCTTTCTGTGTGAATTCTTGAGACCGTTATGTGTGAATTTCCCAGAAGATCGACAGTTTCTGAAATACTAAAACTACCGCATCTGGCACTGACAAATATGCCCTAGTCAAGGTGACCAAGATAATGTTTTTTTTCCCCACATTCTGTTGTTTTATCTCACCATTTACTGAAGCTCCCGCGTCTGCATGATTTATTGCATTGAGCTACTGCCTCTCAATTGGCCGATTAGATATTTGCATGCATGAACAAGTGTATATGTATTCCTAATAAAGTGACCGGTACGTGTATCTGTTCTGCTGTTTGCTGCAGTGCTTTAGATTGGTGTTACATGAGTGCCATCCACTGGAAAACATTTTATAACGGTGTGCAGATTTTTAAAATAAACGGTAATGAAGTATCAGTACATGCTCATTTTATTTTTAAACGGACAGGAAATATATGAAGCTTTGAAAGATATCTCAAATTCAGTTGCTGTTTGTTTACAGACATTTTCAGATTATTTCCTGCTCATTTACAAATATCAGTAATTATATCTTTGACTACTTGGGATACCCAGCCATCTCAGGTCATACCGTATTTACATTTAAACTTTATTTTTAAACTTTTTCATGCTTAGTATTTCTCTGCTTTTCAAAATGCCTGTAAGCTGTTTAAGGTAATGCTGGATTCCTCATTGAGACCGGGAGGTGAGCCGTGGGAGAGCTCACTGTAGCGGCACCGCTATTGGTTGGGTTTGGTCTGGTTGACCCGAGGACGGAGACTAAGACTGGTGATGGGCCAGCGGTAAAGTTGGTGCCAGGAATCCATGAGGTCCTGTCTGGGGATAGGAATCGAGATTGAGCAAGAAAGGCTGAATAACTTGAAAGGGGTAGGCAACCTAAGCCAGGCGCTGTCACATTGGTGGGCAGGTCAGCCAAGGACGGGTAACACACATCCTATCGAGAAGCGATATCCCAGAGTGGCTGTAATTGCAGACCTGGGCCGGGAGTCTCTGAGACCCTGTCCTGCCCCGTTTCCCGGAGGACATTGATGTTACTTCTCTACTTTTTAAAATGCCTGTAAAGCACTTTGTAAGCCCTGTGGTTGAAACAGTGCTATATAAATAAAGATTGATTGATGCCTCAAAGGAACCAAGATCATCCCAGTGCTACAGACGTCGACCATGTTCTGTCTTATTGACTGCCGGCCTGTTGCACTCACAACCATCGATAAGATGGTATGTAAGCACATGAAGGTACGACTCCCTGACCAGCTAGACCCACGCAAGTTTGCATACCACCTCCACTTGACCACAGATGATGTCATCTCTACTGCCTCCACCTTACCTTCTCACACCTGGACAAGACGGACAATTATGTCAGAATACTGTTCATAGACTTCAGTTCAGCATTCGACACAGTCATCCTAGAGAGACTGGTAGGAAAGCTTGATCTGCTGGGTATGAGCACCTCCTTCTATAACTGGGCCTTGGACTTTGTGACTAACAGGCCTCTGTCTGTGTTTATAGGAAGAAACAGGGTCCTCTAACTGTGCACCTGTGTGCTCAGCCCACTGCCGTTCACTCTGCTGACACATGACTGTGCTGCCCAGCACAGCTCCTGTCACATGATCAAGTTTGGCGACAGCACAACAGTGTTTGGCCTCATCGGCAGCAACAGTGAGTCATACAGATTATTTCTCTGAAATGCTGCTGTCTCATGTCCAAATGTACTGTGTTGTTTTGTCTTTATTACGATCATTATTTACACGTACATTGTTTCGTTTTGCAATGGTCATGCTATGTTTGTATGTGCGTCGCTGTGATATTTTTGATGTTCCTTCTTGGATTTTCCGTTGTGATTGTCCCTGTCTTGTCGAAATGTCATACCACATATCATAGAGAAATGTTATTGCAATGTTTCTGTACACCAGCATATGGACAGGCTGAAATTAAAGATCTCTGGAGTCTTGAGTCTTGGGTGTCCCCTCCTTTCTGCCCTAAGCTACCAGGGAAAGGTTCAAGGCCCCTCATGACCTTAACCAGAGTAAATAGTTGGAAGATGGATGGAGGAATGGATTATTAGTAGTAGTCTTAATACTTATTGAAACTAGTACTTTTGAAACTAGTACTATTACAACTAGTACTAGTTGTAATAATTTTAACAGTAGTTATTATCGTGCTGTGACAGTTTCTGTAATAAGGAGCTCAGCTTGACCTACCGACTTAGTAATCTTCCTCACTGGCCCGATCCTGGCCAAACCTTACAGAGCAGCCACCTCAACCCTCATCTCAATTCCAGCATCAATCCCACCATGCAGCACAAATGGGCGGAGTTTTCTCCGGCTCCCAATACACGACTCTGAATTCCCAACCCCTGTAACTGCTGGGCCGGCCTCAGCACTCCCAACTGTGACAAGTCCCACTCCATGGGGTGGGAATGCAGCCCATCTGCTACATCCCAAGATGGAACCTCCGCATTGATCTCCGGCGCAAATGGTTTGCCGTGTTAATGATCGGCCTCCAGCTGTGGCTCTAATGCTTTCAGAGCTCCGACCGAACCACGGAGTGGATTACTCCGGGTCTGTGGCATCTCATTTTATTTTTAATTATCTCCTATGCACCACTGTGGCCCCGAGCTTAGCTTGTTGAACTCTCTTCTAGTCTAACTGTCAAGGAAACCAGCCAGCTAGAAGAGATCCTTTAGTGTACAAGACATATTTCTTGTTCTTTTTGTAACATTTGAAATTCTCAATAACAAGCAGTTCGTCATTATACTTATGGACTGTTTTTAATCGTGTTACAGTTTAAAACAAATAGAACTGTACCATGACCTTTTGTCATGTTTGAGAGATTGTTGTTTCCAGGAAAAAGATACAAAGTTCCTGAGATAATTAACAGGAACATGCAACATACAGCTTGTTGTTTCCCCACTCTGAGCTTCACAGTCTCTTTAGAGTTTTTCACCTTCTTGTATTGCAACCTTCACTGCAAACACCTGGAGGGATTTTAGAGACTTGGCAGGTCTGTTTGATAGTGGGACTCTCTCAGCCAAGCACAGACTGGGGCTCTGCCAAGGCCACATCAATCGACACCCACATTGGAGGGTGGCATGATATTAGGCCAAAATAAAAGAGAATTTCCTCTGTTTATTCATCTAGATTGGTGGCTGGGGGTGGGGGGGGATGCTCACAAACAGAATCCCTGCATTGAAAGGTGCTCTAACTGTTGGGTTAGTCTCATTATATGCCGGTGAAGCTGGAAGGCTTATGGGTTGGCCACCTGTAGTAGTGACAGATATCGGAAGCCAATGTTCTGCATGCTGAAATAAAGGGCATCTCTTCGTAATACAACACATTGCTGTTTGGCTATGTAAATGACACCAAATAAAACTGTACAGTGATGAAAAATAAGTGGATAGAAAGTTTAAATTTGGAAGAGGGCGCTTATGACGGATGGATGAATTTACAGGTTTTTTCTTAGCATTTTACATCTCAAGGATATAACTGCAATCCTCCAATTACTTGTATGACTGGCGTTTTGTAAAGATGTCGTTAAGTGTTATCTATCTATGTCTGTCTGTCTAAAGATTATCTACTTTACATTGTATTAAAATAAATTGTCCATATATGGTTAATAGGATATATAATTAATATTAATAAAAGGTACATTGTAGGGATTTTCAATGAGCAAATATATTTTCTGAGTAAGTATTATACCTTACTGAACATTTAAACATTTGGATGGACAGAAATATCATGTCCAACAATATTCAATCCAGCATCTCAGACAAATCCCAAAAATTTGACCAGCATTCCTTTCTTCACACACTCGAGGCACGCCCACACTAAAAGGTGATGTCACTTTATAGACTCTCTGTACTAATGAAAATCCATTCCAGGTAATTCTAAACTGCAACCAGTAGATGTCAGTAGACATTTAGCGCTAGTTAGATCTGCTGCTGTTCTTAAACATAGGTGAATCTGTATTTTTTGTGAGGTAAAAATAAATCTAGGTATGCCATTTTAAGGTACACAAATACTTCAGTCAATAGAGCTCATAAAGGTATCATTCATTGTAATACATACTAAAGGAATTGTAAGATCTGAGATTTTCATATTTTGTCATCTCCACAGATCAATGAAGGGCACTCCCCACAAATCATGCATCATATATCATGTGTTTTTGCATATTTCTGTTTGCTTGGGACTCAATTTTTAAATTGTCTGCATTACTGTAGAGGGGCTGTATGCAGGAAATTAGCATCTCGCACTTTTTTTCTGGATTTTGAGTCGGTGAGGAACATGACACCTTTATATCTGAACAGAATCTCTTTCCATGTAAAGCAATTCATCCTGCATATACATGTGTGTGTGTTTGTGTGTGTGTACCAGTGTTGATCCTTTAGTGACACTAGATAGTTCTCCTAGAAAGGCTAATAATGCAGTTTCTTAATGATTATGAAGATATAGATTTAGAAATTATGATGAATGGACAACAGGTAAAATCCCGTTTCATTACATAGCTTCTGCTGACTGGAATTTATATTTTATTTATTTTGGATATTGGCAATCGAGACAACTCTGAATGAAAATAATTTTCAGTCAAATCCTGTTAAAGTGTTCTCTTCAATTTCAGAGAAACCATCTTTTTCAGAATGTTCTGTTCAGCTGTTTTGCCTGAAGACCTGTTCTGGACAGAGAATCAAGCTAGCTTTTATCTTACAACTTATGTCATGTTTGAGAGGCAGCATAATGACATGGCATTATGGGTAGTGTTCATTTATCTCCGGCATGTCCTCTAACTTAGAGCAAAATGTCTCTAAGGTTTCATCAACAAGGACAAGAAATTACTCCGATGCATCAGTCATGGATATAAACCCGAATTCCATACCTGGCCGGAGGAAAAAATTTACATATTTCAACAGAAATTGACAAATGTAGGATGGCGCAGTGGGGTGACTGGCATTTGTAAAGTACCTGTTGTGTGTGACACTGAGAGCATGCCCCATTCAGGGTGTACTTCTCTCATGCTCCATACTGCCTGGCTTAGACTCAAGGTCCCCCCCATGAGCCTGTCCAAAATAGATGGATGAATAGATGGATGGAGAACTAGTACCAGTTGATGTAAGTGACATTGACACCACGAATTTTCACATTTAGGCCACAGGAGGGACCTTGCACTTGAACCATTGCCAAATGCCCTTAACCCAGGTTACTTAAGTGAATGTGCACTGTTTAAGTAAGCCGGTCACCTTGGGAAGAAGTGTCATCACTATAATGTAAAATGTATCAAATAAATTATTTTCTATAAAAATAACCTTCTGAGTTATGAAACAGGTGTGAAAGTCGCGATTTTCGAAGGGCAACCCTTGCTGAAATTTATTTCAGGGTCGGTGTTAATTCCGCACTCCGCTGTCCCGCAAATGCGGTGTGGCAAGATTAATTAAATCCCCTTTAAACCCTGACATCCCGGGAGTTATGGGGGTACATTAATGTCCCGTGTTTCCCCTACAGCCAAAAATGTGACTTGGCTGAATGGAGTAACTCTACAGTCAGGCTGAGGGGACAATGGAGATGTAAGCCACCTCAACTCTCTCTCTTCACACCCTGCTTAAATCTTATAGGGCTTAGCCATCATCTGCACAGGTGGTGGTAGGGAGATCTTATTAAATATTATTTTGGTAGCTTAGAACATGCAAGAGTTGGGCCGGGTGGGAGGGCACAATGGAGTTAAGCCTGCCAACAAATTCTGCCCTGCTGTTTTTGTGCAACAGAAGGGAATTCAGTCTTGTAGAAGTATCGGATTAGACAGAGTAGTTCGCCGTCACTAAAGCGGCACGTGGGTCTGACATTTGACATGGGCGGAGCTGGGCCTGCTGGGAAATAAGGCAGACTCCAATCGGCACATGGCTGTGTCTCAGTTTCTGAAAGAACGCCGTGAGGACGGAATCTAGCAGCTATCCTAGAAATAGAACCAGATTTAAAAAATGGCAAGGGCCATTCCTCCCTGTGTGTGTGCCAGAAATGGCAGCGTAATGAATTTGGTAAACAGTTGTGCCATAACTGTGTACACTGGAAACTTTAAACCTAAAAGTTCCAGTCAGGAAAGTCCCTATAGAGACCTGTCCTGACAATAAGTATAGCAAGAGTAATTCAGGTTATATGGATATAAGGAAAGGGTCTTTTTGTCCATCCATCCATCCATCCATCCATCCATCCATCCATCGTACAGGCTTTAATCCAACAGGGTTCTGGGAGAAGTTACGTTTAATGGTGAAGCAGATTAAGCAGTACTCCACATACATATTAAGCACAATAACGGCTACTCATTATGTCTTTATGGAAGCATATGCAGATTTACTATATTTTAAATCAATCAAATAAAAAAACAAGTTTTTTTATCCTAACAGTAGCTCAAATAAATGACAAATATGATTTGGTTTATTTCAGCTATTACAGTAGCATCTGGCCAGTGATTATATAGCAGATAAGCTTCATTCAGAGGTGTATGAATCATAAGCGAACGTCAGGCCCTAAATGCTGTAGTTACTGTTACTACTGTTAGTGGGTCACAGACAGATATGAAAGTCTGTAGAAGGAAGAATGCTGGAGTCTGTATTTGGCTGAGAGTGTGACCACCAGCGGGGCTCAGAGAGGGAAATAAAGAGTGAGAGAGGACTAGTAGGAAGACAAAAACAACACACAGAAACACATGCAGCCACCCAGGGCCCACTCCAGCTGTCATGGTTTTCACAATCTATCTGCCCCAATTCTTCTCCAAATCCTACCCCCCCCAAACAGTGTTTAGCTTGAGGGTAATGAAAGCGAGAGAGAGGAGAGAAAGGGGGAGTGGAGAGGTGGGGGTGGAGCTCATCTGAAATTTGAGGAGCGAGCGCCAGGTTGGAACCAAGCCACACTGTTTACCGTCTCTTTCCCTATTTTTCTGGCTGACTGGTTCCCTGTCCGGAGCGCCTTCAAAAGATGCTCCATGAAATCGGGGGGGGAACAAAATAAACCATTGTGGTGCCATGGTAACAGTGACAGTGTGAGAATTCATGGGCCTCACATCTGTTTCATAACTGTGACTCATGGCGTTTATAAATATATGTGTTTAGAGTTAGCCAGCAGTCATACAGGCAGCTCTTATTACAGCTGAGAAATCTGAGAGAGATCTCAAGCATTGCTCAGGGCATCTAAGAACTTCCCGGCAGCGTTTTTGTCTAATTGGAAACGTATCACCATGCCGCAGGTCGCTGCATTCCAGCCGTAATTGAAGCAGCTCCTCGTGACGAGCGTGGAGTGATACCGCGGGGTGACTGAGGCTCATGCCGCAGCCACAACACCGACTACCCGGCTTCTGCCCCCACTCCCGTGGCCCTGTCTCGGTACATTGCTCACAATCACCCTGGTGCGCTCGTCATTCTACCGCTTTGCCCACCGTTACCTGCTTCCCTTGCTCATCGCACCCGCTGCACCAAAACACGTCTATAGGCGCTTCAGGTACCACCTTAAAAAATACGAGTGTGACGGAATAAATGCATAGGAGCCTCGGTACGCCATTAAACATTGTTCCATGGTAAGCCACAGACCCCCGTGCTTCTTTTCATCAATTCCCATGCTGATCTAAGTGACAAGCAGCTCTTTGGGCGTTTGTGTGCAAACGGGTTTTTTTTTTTTTTTTTTTAATTATTTTTTAGGCAGTACCACTCTGCTTGGCATCAGCTCTACTGAGGTCTGGTCTCTCTTTGATTCCTCATGAATTATTCAGTTTCATGAGCAGTGATTGTGGAGCTTCAAAACTGAGTGCTGTGGGGTGTAAAATTTAGGCATATCTGAAGGGGTGATGTGCCTTTTGGAGGGGGGGGAGAGACTGATAATTTTCAACATCTTTTCTCAATAGAAGCAGACATTTGGAGGTGTTTTTTTTTGAGAAATATAATTTAAAATACAATTCATTGCTCCTTTCTTTTCTCCTATTTATAAACCCCTTAACGCTTTTACAATTAAGCTAACTTCAAATTTTTATTGGCCTGCACTGCCTACAGGCAGACCAACAGCATTTCTGTGCTGCAAAAGAACACAGGAAATCTGTGCCAAGTCATTGTATTTCAGACTTACCTGAGAACATGAAAAACAAAATTTCTCATAGCGTGTCATCAAAATGCCTTTCATTGGCTACCAAAAAATATGCAACCCCTCCCTAAGAAGGTTCCTGATGATACTGGTGATGCGTGTATCATTTTGATCATTGCAAGATGTTATCACCAACTTAGCAGAGTGACTCATTCATAACGGGGAAATCTCGTGCTTGATAGCGGAATAGCGCTGTAAAAATTCCCAGCTGTATTCATGCAAATGATGTAAGTCTCTGGGAACTAAGGCATCAGCGAAGTAATGTGAATAGAAAGTAATTCATACTTCGATGCATAGGAAAGTGCAGATTTGGTCAGCAGAAACAATAATGCGTTGTTGCAGACAAGCACACATTCAATGGTTTAGTGATGATACCTGCAAATCAAAGTGCTACCAGGATCCTAGAAGTTCAGTCAAGTAGTGTGAAGTGTATCCACCGTGAATCTTCTTTGTGACACGGGTCGGATAAAGAGCTTCACTTACTAGAAACGTGAAGATGCCGCTGTCTCTTGTAGACAGAAAATGGCATCTGATACAGGCTGAAGGGACTTTTGGCTCTGATGGTGAGGTTCCACATAACACCGCTGACTGAGCTTTTTCCTTTCACCAAGCAAGTTATCAATTAAAACAACTACTTTTTAATCTTTCAAATATCTGCTAAGATGACATTTTGTTCTGCAAATACGTTAACATACGTGGACATTGCACAAGGGCTATAAATGTATTATGGTATACTGCTGTTCATTTCAACGCATATCTATATGTACGCTCTGCCGCGCTTTTGGGAGAGTTACATTATTGCACTGGAAGCACTTTTCCTTACATTGATGAAACACATTGCTGGTGTTGCTGACTTTTATGTCAGCCTGAAACTTGCTAAAGGAATTCTTCAGCCTCTATTTGCTGAAATGTCTATTGACTGAAAATCAAGGGGTCTGACAATTGACGCAAAACCATTTGACGCAAACCGTTAATCCAAAACTGATTATACACCTACAGCTGGTATCAAAGCCGTCTCCCCATAAGATAATAACAGAACGTGTGCATAATAACCATAATCATAACCATGGTGAAAAAAGGTGTCTCCCTGGCCTCGCTGTGAAAACAGCTACAGTGAGGGTGGGGGATGTAGAGCATCCTCTCGGTGTTTTGCTTTAGACACGTTTCTTTTTGGTTCTTATTTCACACACCTGCTGTCATTGTCACTTTTGCATGCGGGCTCTGATCTGACCCCCAAACACAGGCAAGTAAAATCAAACATGACCTCTGCAGACTGGCCCCTCAGAGAAGACAGGCCACACCTGATTTTATGTATTATGAAAATGAATTGGCTCTTCCTTGGACACCCCCCCCCCCACCCCACCCCAATCCGTTATTCATTATTTAACGCACATGAGCAAACACAGCTTTGATACGCTTATATGAGGAGCCAAGCTCAACACCCCTCCTCCGTTTGTAACCCCAGGCTGTGACTCAAAGCACATTAACACACCATACATAATTTTTGGGACTTATGCTGGAAAAGATTAACTTTGGGAATAAAAGTAGATAAAAGGCGCCATCCTGAGAGACGGAACGAAACTGGTGCACGATTCATTTTTCCTTGAGCCTTCAGCTTCCTGACAAGTTATTTGCATCTTCATTATTGTGATATCAGCCATTGCCGCTCCGAACCATGGATTCACGGCCCGACAGACCACTCTGTGGCATCCCCCCCCCCCCTCCAAACATAGCTCCTTCTAAACTCCCAGCTCTTCACATTCTTCATTGTAGGTCATTTCATGCATCTGCACTGCAGTGCTTCTTCCATCAACTGAGAACGGCTCAACTCGCCACATGAAAACAAATGAATCTAACCGGGCCTTTTACACAGCACCAAATCAAATCATATACAGTAACCGTGGATATTACTCCAAGGGAAATCATTTTATTTCGTGAAAAAATGCTGCCTTTTTCAACTTGCCCTCACTTTGATGCAAGTTTGTTGTTGATTTTCTCTGCTCCTCCCCGGCTTTGCCTGTCTGCTTTGAAGATTTTCTTGGCACCGTTTTGAAAATCAAAGACTTAATACGAGCCTCGGGGAAAGCAGCATTTTTGACAGATTTCTATTTTCCCACACACGCATGCACACACGGAGAAGTAAGTTCAGATATTAAAAGACCACACGGAAAGTAACCCGCTACAAGACAATTACTTGCACTTGGCAGAAACCCATAGGTCTTGAACTGAACGGTAATTCTTACTGCATAAATATGTGCAGGTTTAACGGTACACAGGCTAATGTATCAGAGGATATATCAGGTGCGGATGGGGAAAACGAGAGAGATCCATGTACTCTTTAAATTAAAGATGCGCACATTGAACCCACAGAATACACCTACCACACTAAAAGACACTATATGGCCAAAGTATGCGGACACCCCTATTAATTAGTGGAATTGTCCACACCCTTTTCTGACACGGGTGTATAATTAATCACTCAGCCATAGAATCTCCAGCATCAAACGCTGGCGGCAGAAAGGACCATACTGAAAAGGCTAATCACTTTCAACGTGGCACAGTCATAGGACAACACTTTTCCAAGGCAGTGTCAGATCTCTGCTCCGTAAAGTGCAGATAAAGTGACTGCGAAGCGGAAATGTCTAGAAGCTACAAGAACTCTGCTGTGAACCGCTAGGCCACACAAACAGAAAGGAGCCTGATTGGGGTCTAACATCAATATCCAACCTCACTAATGCCGTTATGGCTGAATGGCAGCAGATCCCACCAATGATATTCCAGCATCTAATGTAAGGCCTTCCCAGAAGAGCAGACGCTATTATAGCAGCAAAGGTTACAATCAACTTTGTTTTCATAGCCATGGTTTTGGACTGAGATATGCCACAGCCAGAGGCCTACATACTTTTGGCTATAACATACAAGTATGTATATATTCAGTCAATATTCAGTCTATAAAACTACAAAGAATGGTTGCATGGTAATATTAGACAATAAGGTTGCTTGCATGACATTGATGGATGGTTATTAAACCACGTGATGGCACAGATGTGTAATGTAATACATGGGATCTAATTAGCGTTGCTGTAAATTTGCTGGGAAAATATTTAGTATCCCAAAGTCTGCTGCAATATCTGAACATCTATGCAATTCTGCTCATTTGTCACATTTTATAAATTTCCCCCCTTTTTTTTTGGTTCCCACTATGGAGGCTAGTGGAACAGTAGACCCACACCTCTCCATATCACAGCTATTTGAGTGTTCGTGGAAACATGCTGACCCAGTCTACATGTGCTTTGTAGACTTGGAGAAGGCAGAAGACCACATGACAGAGCATATACTGTGGGACATGCTGCAGGAATATGGCGCACCTGAACTACTATTGCATGCTATTCCATTCCTGTATAATTCAGCAAGAGTTATGTCTGTGTTTTTGGTTCAAAATCGAAGTTGTTTAGAGTAGGTGTTGGGTCAAAGGTACGGCTTGTCTCCACTTCTGTTCCTGATTTTCATGGACATCAAGGTGCATCCTTGGCTGGAAGGGCGTCCTATACGAGGGTCCAGAGGTGGCATCCCTGCTACTCGCAGGTAACCAGGACCTCCGGCAGATGCATGAACATTTTGATGGCAAGTATGAAGTGGCGGGGATGAGAATGGGCACCACCAAATCCTAGACCATGGTGCTCTCCCTGACAAGAGTTCAGGTGAAGGGGGAGCATTTGCTCTTAGTAAAGGTGTGCAAGTGTCTTGTAATCTTGTCCATGAATGCCCATAAGATGGAACGTGACGTTGACAGATGGATTGGGTACGCGACTCCAGTTTTGCAAACACTGAGGAGGTTCATGCTGGTGAAGTTGGAGTTAAGTCCTAAATGAAGACTTGCGGTTTTACCAGTCAATATATGTCCCTACCCTAACCTATGGTCATGTGTTTTGGACAATGACCAGAAGAACAAGATCACAAGTCTTAGTAACCAAAAATGGGATTTCACCACAGGGTTTCTGGACTCACCCCTTGTGACGGTGAGCAGTTTGGAGATGAGGGAGGGACCTCAAAATAGTGGCAAGGTCATAGATAGATGTAACTGGTTTATACCCGGTGAGTGTGTTTCTGACAAATATTGTGTGTGTTTCTCCGAGACCGTGCGTTTGTTTGCGAGTCCCAGAGCGTGACACGGATGAGGGTGCGCCCGAAAGGGCATGCGTGTATGCGTTTACACATGCAAACGTCTAGGTTTGTGTGAATGTGTGCGTACACATGGTGGGAAAAGGACGAAAGGAGCACGTCTGCTGATCCTTGTAGCTATTCTGAAAAGCGTTAGTAGCAAAGGTGATTATGGCACACGGTGAAGTGAAGATGGTACAAACTGGAGCTCCTTCTCACAGTACATGGTCAGGCTGGCTGTGCGTGAAGGCAGAATGCCGCTCCACGAATGACACCGCACAACGCAACAGTCTGCCACGACCTCGATGTTCGAAGGTACACAGCTACGAAACGTTTTGTTGAAAATAACACTTCCCGCACTCTCCCGCGTTTCAATTTCTCTACAAGCGATGTACAATCACTCATCGTTTTCCACCTTTTAGCGCCACAAAGAGGATGCACCGCGAATAATGATGAAAAATGCGGCCTCACATTACTGGGATCGCAGCTCGACAGTTCCAGTTCCCAGCCTTGCTAATGTAATGAAATTAGCTTTAGCACTCAGAGCTAGAGCGTCCCTAGAGAATGGAGGTCTCCAGCCATTCCATGGTGACGAGTAATAAAAGGATTAATTGCGGGGGCTTTTACCTCCAGGTGACAGGGGCAGCTTTTTCTCGGTGGCCAAACTGCCTGGGACCAGGCTCGCCCCCTTCCAAGAGTGGTGAACGTGACATTTATCTTTCTGATTAGCCCATCCTATCGAGGGCCACAGATGTGTGTGACCACGTCCCAGTGCAACTGCAATGCATCTTTCTCATTTTTTTTTTTTGACATGGAAATGCATCGCAACGAGTGCTCTGTGCAGAAGTGATATTTGCCCAGGGATAAGTAAACGGTGTGGGATTTGAAATGTGTGAGTGTGCGCGTGTGAGTCAGAGAAGGCTTGCTTCCTGGGGACGCCACGGCAAGAAAAGAATGGAAAATCCTCAGGAATTAATTAAAAAAAAAAAAAAAAAAAAAAAATACGGCAAAAATAGCACATGGGTTGGGAAAGGTGTTACAAAAACCCCCAGGGAGATCCATGCAGATAATACAATCAGGATAAAGCCCCACATTAACATCCTCTGCTGCCAAAACACTGGAAATACGATGTATATAGAAGCTACATATGAAATATTATTTACTAATATTAGGCACTACAATTTTACAATTATTTAAAAATGCCCTCAATGACGACCTTGTGAATGCAGTCACAAAACTACATAAAATGTTTTTTATATGTTTTTGCAAAGTCATCTGTATAATTTATAATGTCATTTTCACAGCTGGATTATACAGTTTGCTATTGCCAAAGGAAAAATACCATGATGTCTGATTTTTTTTTCTGTTCCGTGATGCCTAGGCGAAAACAAGATCAGAAAAACACAAAGATAAGACTCTGTGCTTTGACTCACGTCTCAGTGGGATGTGAAAAATAGGTCTATAGGGTCTTATCTCTACTTCTAGTATCTCAGGACATCTTGAAAGTAAATTGCTATGATTTCAACTTCTCCTGACTGCCATTGATCATAGATCGTGGTCTAAAATCTCAATTATTTCATCTGTGATTCATGGATAGCTCTGTTTTGATCTTATTTCTATGCTGCTTAAATCTCCAATAGTAGTTTTAAGAGAAATAATTTATACCAGAAAGATACTTTACTGAATTAAAATGAGATATCCAGTGTTCCTGCTGAGAAGTAAAAATAAATAAATAAATAAATAAATTGCTTTGAGCAATACATTTTTATGGGTTAGTCCCTATCAAATTTTGGATTTTCAAAAGAAATCGCTGCAAAAGCTTCAAAGACCCATACTGGGTATAACCTTTTTCTGGTTTATTAATTCAACTGAATCAGACAGATAGGGGTTGTAATTCACCTGATCCAGAAACATTTCTGATTGTATTATTATGAATGCCAGTAAAAAGTCAATGAAGTTCAGCCTGGTTGCTATAAATGAAAACATCCAGTGACATCTGGTAGTAATGGAGTGCTTTTATGAATGGTGGATCCTGTTTGTTCGGTACTACCTGGTATATTAGGCTAACGGCCAGTGCTAAACTCTTCCCTGACCCTCATTTCTAAGGGACTCCTTCCATTTCAGTCTGCCATTGTGTGCTGTGCCACTCTGCTGTGAAACCTGAAGATCAAGTGCTCATTGGCCACCATTGATTTCACATATAATCTACTTTGTCCTTTTCCTAATGAAAGCATGGCCAGTTTCTGCGGTACTCAGTACAAAAGTCTCTGTGAGGATCTCGCAACGGCAAGCAGTTTCAGTAGTTCAGTGCGAATTTCAAATGCACTATCCTCCCTGCAAAGAAACAGCAGTAAAGCTCACATAGATACACACATCCACAGCACACACACACAGCACACACACACATCCACACACTTTTAGAAGCACAGTCCATCAGCTCCCCATAAAGTTGAAAACACCCTGAATTTACTTTGGTTTTCCTCCTAAACATGAAAATTTTGACATGGTCCAGTAGTACACAATTTTCACAGTGATGGTTGGACTAATGGATGGTCAGAGTGGACTCCAGAACCAGACGGATCCGTATTATTGATGTTCTACCTCAAAATCACAGATATAATATCTTCTAAAAACTCAAAATTATCTTGGTTATTCCCTTTGAAGAACACATTCAACCTTGACTGTCAATGGCAGCTACTGAATAGAGATACAGAAAGGACCGGAATGAACAACGTGGGAATGTTGATGATAGCTGTTGTCTGACCGTGACATGTTTGTAGAAAATGTAAGGAATGAAAAGAAAGGAACCAAGCAGTGATGCTCAGGTGTATTACAGGGGATCAAACGGCCTTTCCGAGTCAGTAGCAGTTCCTAAGTTCATACCGATGATCTCAGTAAATACGACTTTTTTCCCGAAGGTTATTACGCATGCCTACCAGCTGACAATATGGTCCCTTAATTCTCACTGCCTGTTCCATTTCCTCTAATGGAAAGTTACACTTAATGTGCTATCATAAATCCCACGGCTTATTTTAGCCTGTCTACTTAAGAAATGTAAACTGAACGAGGTGAGGTGATCGATACATATGAAGGGGTTCGGTCCAGCCGGGGCTCAGACAATATTGTTTGCCTGTGGAGCTTTTACAGGACACTAAAAGGCAGATGGATCTGTTAGGCTCCTTTCGTTTGGGATTAAAACTGACAACATAGTGGAATGAAAGCAGAGGCAAACTAACTAGGAGAAGCCACCCAGTGTCCAACCAAGACTACAGGGGCTTGCTCGAGTAAATGTATCACGTGTAAAATAAAGAATTCTGATTATTAAAAAGGCTCAATTTACAGCTGGATACACATACGAAAAGCACGACATACCCATAATTTTACAGGGATCATATGCAAGTTAGACTGCCTGTAAAGCCAAGAACAAGTTACTCCCAAACGTTTGCGTTAAAAAAGGGTCGGAAATTTCACTGTAGGTTCATGGTTGTAGACAGTATCCTTATTTTATTCTGTACAAATGATACCTGTACAAGAATTGGGACTTAAGGCCTCATTTTCAAAGAAATTCAACAAGACACTGGATCCCTTGAACTTTTATGAGAATGAAACAGAGCTGCTTGTTAAACCCAATGGAAAAGCACAGTGAAAACTGCATTAGCTTTCACCCCTTCTTGACTCAGATTCATAAACTGCCAAAATGTCTGGGTAACGTTCACTAAAGCAAAAACACGTTAAGTTCTAGTTAGGGGATGATGTCGTGATTTGTGCAAGTGCTCAAGTGTAGATGCATGCAAAGACGTCTGGAGTGGAGGTAGCTGAGGGTGGAAGGTGGGTTTAAATGGGGGATATAAAACGTTATCTGTGGTAGGTTAATGAGAGCTTTGTGTTTTTAGAAAGCTTCCATCTGGCAAGTTAATTTTAATCAATACAACACAGAGTACCACAAGCAGCGGTGCAAATTCATCACAAGGGCCCAGGCAGTGGTCACTAGCACCAGGCAAGCTTGGATGTTAAGGAAAATTTAAGAAAACTGAAATTCCCTTATGAATATTTTCATTAAAAGTATGAATAATATTCCACCATTATCAACCCCAAATATAACTGCTATATGTTTTCTCATCATGCTTTGGCAAATTTCTCAAGTCGTTACGTATTTCGTCAATTATATTCTACTTCCATAAGATCTTTGTATAACAGATTTGTATTGTACACATTCACATGAACTATTAATTATTCAAGTTTTTAATACCTTGTTTAAAGGCATGTAAAGATAGATTTCTGATATATGTTAATGATTTGATTGAACATCAAATTCCATATACCAAAGTGTGGACTCAAGGTCATATTGTTGTAGGATTGGAGAAAACACACAGAGCACCCCAAACTGAACTGTCACGTTCGCTGCCTGAAGGTCCCTGAGTCCTTGGGGCAGAACTCCAAAAGAAATAGGTAACCACCTCGACCAGGAGCTGCTGATTGGCCAGGAGGTTCCAGAATGATGTATGTGGGAAAGGACAATCAGGGCACACCAGACAGACAGACCTCAAATTAGGAATGTGGAACTGTGGCTACACCATAGGTGACAGGCCGGAAGACAAAACTGGCCAGACGGACTACACCATCGGTGACAGGCCGGAAGACAAAACTGGTCAGATGGACTACTAAACCAGGACTTAAAATGTGTCAAACAAGACCGAGTTTTTGGTGAATCCTACTACTACAACTTAATTGACTCTAAGACCTTCCTTAATGAGTTCTACAATCCCTCCTGGGCCACATCTCCTCTGCTTCTGTCTGCTGACATCACATTGTGCTTTGTGTACATGGCTTTTCTGTACAATTAAATGTATTACATTTAAACAGCATCTACCAACAATGGACTGCCGTTCCATCCAGGTTGTACCTCAGCCTTGTGTCCTGTGCTGCCTGAAATAAGCTCTAGGCTGTCCAGAATAAGCAGTATGGAGATGCAGAGATGTAGATATTGGTAATGGGACTAAAATAAAAATAAAAAAAATGATCTGAGTTTTACAACTTTATGCATTCTTTCTTGTCCTGTTTTGCTTAAGAGCACATGACATAAGCCCTGTGTTAGAAGGGGTACATAACAATTAACTGAATTTACTTCCATTTAAAGCACTTAAGAGAATTTAAGACCTGTTTACATTATTAAATAAATCCTCAGTTTTCCCAAATAAGAAAAAATTAACCAAAAGGGAAATTGCACATAGTATAATTAAATTTGTTTAAATGATGAATTTGAACAGTTAAGTGTGAAGTAGCAATACTTTGAGCCACTTTCATAAAATGAAATCATGTAGACAACCTTGTCTTAAACTGAAGAAACGAGTTATTGCTGTTATTAGTACATAGTCCTTAAAAATACAACGCAAAACATTTCACTTTTATTAAATTGTCATAGTTCAAAGTATAATATCAAGTATGAACAGCACACATCTGGATAACATAAACAAGATTAATTTCTGTTGCTTATGATACTGGACTCTGGTGCGTTTATTGTTTTTCTCACTAACACTCCAAACGCTATGCTTGTGTACAACTGAGAATTAAAGCAGTTTTTACTAAACTGACTTTCTCAGGATGTTCTAGCCGTACAGGCATACACATGATTGAGGTAGAGATGCCGAGATTTTAATATTTCAGTCGCTGAAAATTTGAGACTTGATATATGGAATCGTGCTTTACTTTGAAAGACTCTCTTGTGTTTTTGTCTTCTTTCAATCTATTCAGAATATTTCCTGACAGCACTGGTTTTAAATGATAACACGGTCAAATGACATAAAATGATATTGGGATCGTTTACTTCAAAATGGCGGCTGACTCCCAGAGACGGCGCGACATTTAGTGATAAGTTTGCTACATGGCGGCTCAGCTACCTCCTTATTTCAGACAGCGTCGTTTTCCCCTGACAGACTGACTCACATTCTTTGAGATTACTGCAGACGAATTGCTTTTTTGTCTGGAAGTGGAATAAAAATCTGTGAAATACAGAGCGAATAAATTCCAGCCCATTTACTCAGAGTCTGCATAAATATAGTCCTGTGTTTGACAGCTGAATTATGACTGGCAGCTTTGTTTCTTGATATAACAAAATGAAAACTCAGAAACTTCTGACTGACTTTGAAGGAAAAATACGATTCTATCAGCAAAAATGTGAATTGTTTCTGATACTGTAAGTGCAGAAATATTAAATGTTCTGTTCTATCAGCATATATATGTATATGTGTGTGTATATTCTTTCATATCCTGAATGTTGACTTTAAAGGTAAAGCAAAACTTTTGTTATTAGCTTCAATGCAACTGAATTCAAATCGTTATATATGAAAAATTTAAAAACTGAATTATGTATCTTAGCTTTACCACTGACACAAAAATATTTTAACCATTGGAAAACGGTCGCTTCCAACATGGATATTAACTGCTTGACTGACTGAAATTCTTTTCAATTAGAACCATACTGAGAGAAATGGTTGTCATTTATTTGCCAAATGACATGGACATCAAAGCGAAACGCTGGACCGTGAAGATTTCAAGCCCAGTTCTAGATTAATTAAAATTATATTCCATTTTTATGGAAATTCGAGATTGCTTATAAGCTGTAATAAATAATGAGGATGTTACATATTAATGAATCCCATTTCTTCTCCCAGAGTGTCCCATATGTTACACATAAAATAAAGAACAGGATTGGTTGGCCCTAATTAATTCATGCAGATGTTTGAGGAGCAGATATTCAAATCAGTCAGTCGGATTTTATTTAGTGCACGGGATTTTCAAGGTGCTGAACAGTACAGAGCCGGTGATTTTAGAGGATTAAAGAAAAGATAGAAAACTTTCAGTGGGGGGGGATAAGATCATCCGCTGACCTCTAGCAAGGAACACAGATGAGCATAACTCAGAGTAGTACACGTTAACATTAGCTGAAAACACCTGTATTTTTGTTGTTTATTGGTTTCATTTTTTTGTAGGAAAACTTGTAAGGTCCTGTAATATCTGAGCTAATTCACTTACAGTGTCATGTATTTATTTTCGTGGCAGAACAACATGGCTGATTTTATTTTCTGTGGATGAAAGTGACAAGAATTGATAAAACCTTATGAAGAAATGGAACATACTATTTTATTTTTAGGAGAAATTGTAGATCACTACAGCAAATAATTGTGATATAAGGGTTGATATAGAACCTAGATGTGCCGGCAGTGAAATCCCATTAAATCCAAGCTATTCTCTCAGGCTTGGCTACATGGCAGTGCTATCGGAGTAAAATCCCATCGATCCAAATCACATGACCAATATGCTCATTCAGAGCCTGGGGACAATGGGCAGGCCACAGTTGTGACAGATTATTCCATCTGAATCTAGCCACATATCGCACCGATCCTTAAGATGGATGAGGTTTACCCTTTTAATGCTGTGAATAATTCTTTTCTAGCTCATTTCCATTTGAGAGGACACCATGACAGTGTTAGGAAAAAAAAAACGGAAGACGATGACAAAATTATCGCCGTAGATCCCGTACGCCTCGATTCAAGAATGGTATTTCATGATATGTACATGATGAGGGCAGGAGAGATTATGCACTGGAGGATTAGCATATTGATTCTTTGGGAACATCTCAGCTGCCTGCAGACTGAGCCATAGAGTCAGAGTGACTGGCAACAACATCAAGAACCGAGTCTTGGTAAGAGACAGAGTCATGACCCTGCTTAAGAGGACGTGAGGTCCATACAAGCTAGCTATTATATGTTTTAATGAAGCTTCTGTTTTTTTTTTTCTTGTCTCTAATAAGCAAGAACATCACGTCCTTAGCAATCTCAGGATAGCTCTGACTTACTGCTGCTCATGTAGCCGTTTCAAGCAAATGCTGCGTTAGGAGACATTGTGGTGCCTTGCAGGACTACTCGGGCCCTCGAACAATTGTCACGCGCCACTGTGAAGCACGCAGCAAAAGCACTTTGAAGTAGTAACTGGTATTTGGTAAATATACGCCATTTACTGTTACGGCAAGAACAGTGGCGGGAAAACGACGTAAGTGATAACGGTGACGATTACAATCACCACTTATTGTTCACATGTAAACGAGAACCCGAAAAGCGTGCTGTTATAAACTCCTTTGTGAATGTTTCAACTTCAAAGAAAATTATTTTGTAACATATAAAGCATGGATCACTGAAATGCAAAAAATGGTAACGTGGTTTACAGTGATCCTGTGAAAATGGTCCCATGGTCAGGTGACTCCAAACTTGAATCTTATTGGTCCAAATACCAAGATTTACATTTGGAGCCCAGCTTGGTACTAGCAGTATGAACCTCTATGGATGTTGCACCTCAGCTGGAATGAGCAACAATAAGGATTGAAGGTCTAGTGGATTGAGAAACATTCAAGCAAGTAAGAGTAAAACTGGAAAGCATCATTCAGGCTGATAAAGATGTTACAAATTCACACCTCGATGGACAACAATCTGTGGGTAAAATTCACAGCAGACTGGCCCATTGACGACATCAAAGCAGCTTGAGAGAAACAAAACTCTCAAGAATAACGGGGCAAAAACTGAGCCAAGGAAGGAACAGTATGTCTGCTAGGACATAATTTTCCAGACAATTGAGCCAGATGTTTATTTTTCTTACTTTGGGGTTTATTGAAGTTTAATGATACCTGATATCTGTCTGGCAATGGAAACAAATATAAAATATGTTTAGTTCATTTTCATTTGGTCAGCTTATTCAATTACTTAGCTATTAAATGGCCTTTGTGCCTCATTACCCAATACACAGGACACACGGGTAAATGGTTTAACTTGTTTCCTGTGGTTGTGCTCCTAATAAAACGGCAAGCAGTAGATCTCATGGTCAAACTTTTACATGTAACTTTATCCCGGTGTCAATTAATGTGCTTTATGATTTCATGAAACATACCTTGGATTTATGACGAACGTAAAAACTCTTATCAGTCTGCCTGACCACACGAAACAAGGCTGTTTAAAAATAATTGAAAGCCCCCCGACTTGACGTTGGAAGCCTCACCTTTGACTGCAACGTGACCGGCTTGCACATGAGGAGAATCAGAAGCCCCCGCAGACCCCCCGATTCCCACCTCACCAGACGCAAGCATTTCACCACGTAAAAGGCCGAGGATCCCCTGGAGACCGGGTGTCTGAACTTTACATCAGAGCCATTCCCAGTGTGCATCCTTCATCGCTTCGTCTCCTGCATCTAAAATGCTCCACAGGTCAGCGGGAAAAGGGGTCAGTCCTGTCATTACCAAGCCCAGGATGCAGGTCCCTGTCATCCACAGTTACCTTACATCTTTTATTTACTTACAGACGCCCTTATCCAAAGTGACTAAACATTATTTATGGTTATTATTATTATTCACGTGTCTTGCTAATGACTGGAATCCCATCCAGGGTATCCCCCAGCTTTATTCCCAGTGCTGCCAGGGATAGGCTTCCAGCTCCTCTATAAGCCTGACTGGGACCAGGGGTTAGAAAACAGATTACTCACTGGCTTAGCTGCCATATCTAGGCAACTAAGACACCAAGATTTCTAACCAATGTGCTTGGCTTAAGCATGCATCCATTAAATTTAACATCAGCCACCACTCGAAGCACCCTAGGACCAAGCGGCATAACTTCTGTTTTATCTTGGTTTAGGAGTAAGAAGTTTCTGGCCATCCAGCTCCTAATGTCTAATAGACAGTCCTCAATCTTTGACAGATGAGGCAATTCACCAAGTTCAACTGATATGTATAGCTGTGTGTTATCAGCATAGGAGTGGAAGTTAATACCATACTTTCTAATAATGTCACCAAGTGGCAGCATGTACAGGGTGAACAGCAGCGGGCCCAACACAGATCCTTGTGGAACACCATATCTTAC
>JAACJT020000105.1:8407379-8437287 GCA_009936485.2 Gymnarchus niloticus | reverse complement strand
CTGACACAGGGACTGCACTTAATTTCGTTGTACTCGTTACAATGACAATAAAGATATTCTGATTCTGATTCTGATACCTATCTTTTTTGGCATTTCTTTAATGTCGTACCAAAATAAAATGATGAACGTGGTAAAGGATATTCAACACACTATTTTACAACGCAGATTGATTATATACAGTCGTAAAAACAGCTACTTTTCATATATTTTGGGAACATTCAAATATGTTGCATATTCTACATACTCAAAGGTGGCATTTTTTTTTGTTTTTACCCTATTTCAACTCATTTGTAGTTATGCAATTATGATCCGTATTAAATCGAATGAGATATTACTGAAGTCCCCTCATTTTTCAGATGGTTTTGAAGCCCTAGGTAAACATGGACAGAGAACCTGCGTACTAATCAGCCAGTGAAAGCAGAATCATCACGTCTTTTCATTTTCACTACACTTCATTGTTCATTTGAAAGCTTTATCTTTAAGCTCACAAATACCATTTATTGTATCCACTAACTTGAAATTCCTCAGCGGTTATAATATTGAACTCGTGCAGACATAAACTCCATAAAACCATTTAAGAAATTTAATATCTCAGCTTCATTTCCAAACGACTGCCATTTCCTTTATGAGTACAGTAGTCACTCTGCATACAGTCACGTTTTGCCTGCATGTATTTTATTTTAAAGAAACATAAGTCCCTTCCATTCATTCTAAAAGCTGCTTAATCCTTTTCAGGGTCATGGGGGAACATGTAGCCTACCCAAGGTAGCCTTAGGGTGCAAGGTGGGAGACACCCTGGATGGGCTGCCAACCGATCACAAGGCACAGTAACACATGCAGTCACACACCGTGGACAATTTAGCAACGCCAGTTAACCTGCTATGCATGTCTGTGGACAGCAGGAGGAAACCAGAGTACCTGGAGGAATGGTGGTAACATACAAACTGGAGGTGGGATTCAAACCCCCAACCTGGAGGTGCAAGGCAGTTGAGCCACTGTGGCCCCCAGAAACAGAAGTGCCTCTCAAAATGAAAAATTGTTTTATAGATATTGATACACAGTTTCTTCACATTCAATGCTGGTCCTAGCATGTCATATTTTTCTACATTTAGAGAGCAGTTTTATTCGCAGTTGCTAGTCTGTCTTGCCTACCTCAAAATGTCTGTACTGAAAAGTTCACTGACATAGTCCTGAAAGGGAAAAGGAAAATCCATCCTTCTCTTGTTTGATTCTGATAATCACAGACAAACAGGGAGAAATGAGCTTTGATGTGTAGGTTGATGCAACATTCATGATTATTGACTTAAACTGCAGCATCAGATGCTCAGCTCTACCTTAACCCTGGATCGCTATATTCTTTCAATGTGAGCCTAACGAGCCGCGGGGAGACCAGTCACATGAAACCGTAGAGAAATTTTAAAGGTTTTAGCATTTTTTAATGAACATGCTTGTCCTAATAGTAATTTCACCTTTTATTTATGGGTCCCCATTTAGCTATGAGAGCTGGGACACCGAGTGTGCAGTGTGACCTTCCTGAGAGCTGGTCACACAATGTACAATCATAAACCTCAAGCATTTAAAAACATTTTTGGCCTCTACTCCTCTGAAATGAAAATAAACCGTGTATGAGAAGAGAACATTCATTTCCTTAGCTACAGGGGAATGCATGCAAACACGTTTCCCAGGGTCCTTGAACACTTACAAGTAGAGTTGAAGTTTATATGGTGTTGTGGTGTCTTGTCAGTCTTGGTTATATGTCAGCATGATAGTCTGCTGTGGGATGCTCAAGTCTTGCCTGTGAAATCAACGGCTCTCCCGTGACTAAGTGGGAAGAAAGAGTGCCGAGACAGAGTCCGTCTTGCATTTAAACGGCAGGAAATTGATTTCCATTTTGCCGCTGCCTGTCATCCACTCATATAATCATGCCTGATGGAGCTTGATCACAGTGCAGTCTTGCTGTCGGGCTGTTGGGGCTGGTCGTTCAGGCTGATGGCTGCAAGACATCAGCCTCTCCCTGCTTGATTGAGACAGGAACGTCTGGCAGATGGAGGGTGCAAAACATATTAGAATTAAAAACCAAAATAACTTATTTATCGTCATATTTTACATATTTGCTTGTAGTTTGTTTTTGACTTTCACAAATAGAAATGTTATTTAGCAAATTATTTTCTGTCTTCTGTCTCAGAGATAACATTACACATGCCACTTAATGTCTGTATAAATAGACAATTATAATATCAGCAGCTAATTATTGACCAAAAATACAGTCGGGACCCTATAATTTCACGGTCTTACAATCCATTATTAGTCTGTAAGATCATTTCTTCAATGCATACCTGTGGTTGTGACCCAGGGCTTGGAAAATCTTCCATATTAATTACTCAGTGTTTCACAGAAGGCAACAGTGCAAAAACATTAATGCTCCAACGAGACAGAACTATGAATGCCTATACCTTTCTCCTTTAGTGGTTTTCCTATCAGTTCTTTCCAGTCAGTAATGGATGGCTAACTCATACACATGACTGAGTTACTAACTCAGGGATGGTTCTGTTCCAACATCAGTTTATTTCTTACAATCAGGCCCCACAGGTTTGGTTAAACACAGAAACATTCAGAAAACCATGGCAGAGCAGCCTGAACATCACATTAGTAGGACATTTTCATGTAAACATTTCCTTCTAGGTGCTGTACTGTGCTGTTAGAGAAAATAGTCCTCCTGTGAGACTTGTTGTTGAGGTCAAGACCCTTAATTGCTGGAGTACTAACTGCTATGCACTTATAATTCAGTGTCATTCATGCACGGATAAGCTATCAATGTACTGGTGAGATAGAAAACTAGCAAATTATTAGAAGTTGTTTTACACAAAAGGACACAGAAAGCATCTTTTCACAAAGCCAGGGATGCCGTAATATTTCAGACATAATCATCTGCGAGCTTTCTCATTGCAAGCATAGAGCTCTGGGGGGTGTGGGTTTCAATCAGACCAGGAGGCAGGCCAGAGGTAAGTGTAAGTCCTACAAGTTCCTCCAAGAAAAGATAACTACTTCATATGAATTTGTTTGTCCTCAGGGAAAGGGTGCAGGATGGCAAACAGAAGCTTGCGGGATACCTTCTGAGTCAGCTCCCACAGTAGTGCCCTCGAGCAAGGAGCTAGTTCTGAAATTGCTGAAACATTCATATAGCTGAATAATTGTGTAATATATAAAAATGTCAATTTTCAACATTGGCGAGCTGGAGACGATCCCAGAATGGCAGGATATATTCCGAACGGGACGCTGTTCCATCACAGACCATTTGCACGGACACACAGCCAGATACAGTGCAATTTAAAATTATCAATTCACAGGAGCATTCAGCCTTTCGACTATGGCTGCCTGTGCCTATAGGAAATTTACGCAAAAGCCATGATTGTGGTGTTGCTGAACTCAATATAAGATGCGTTCATTGAAACTGCAGGTAACTAACTTTCCAAGGCACTCAACAGAAAATTCAGGTTCGACAGGAGAAACTGATAAAGAAGTGTTTTGTCTTTTGTTTCACCCTAAGTAACCCGTACTGAAGACGCGGCGCCAGTCCTAGGCTCTGTAGCAGCGAATTACATTAACTCTCATTCATTTTTGTCACGGTTGTCACTGGACTGGGCTTTGCAAGGCCAAGAGACAAGGTGAGGATGCAAGTGTGAGTAGAAAATCATAAAAGGAGTGAACATAACCACCGGGGTCTGCCTTGAATGCATGGGGTAACAAAGATGAGGAACTTAACTGAAAGCAAGGCAAGAACAGGACCGCAGAGACCAGGGCACAAACCCACAAGACTGGGAACTAGCACAAGGCACAGAGCGAGACGGGGGGTAACGCTAACAAACACATGGCAAAGAGAAGAGGAATAGATAAATAAATAAAACAGGACATAGGGTGGAACACGTGAGGGCAATTAGAGCAAATGAGGAAACAAAATAGGCAGACAGGAAAACTCGGTCAGTATTCTGGGAATCCAGCATGCCAGAGTGCTGGTGCAGATGTAACAATTTTGCCAGGTGTTTACGTCCGACGTAAAAGTGAGGCAGCTAACATTTAACATGCATGCCATTGCTGTCACATCCATGTCCAACCAGCCATGCTCAACTTGCTCTTGCACCTTATCTCCTGAATATTGACCAAGCAGTTTTTCATTAAGTTTCCTTTAAATCTCATGACTTTTTACCTCAGTGTGAAGTACTGAGTGTCAGAACTTGTACTGAATGTTGTTTTGGTCCTTGTTTATTTCTTGTATGACGATTTGCTCTCTTTTCTTCTCTGTGTTTTCTCTTCAGCTTGTGATTTGGATTTGATTGCCTCTTGGGTCACTTGTACTGGATTGAGCCTGTTTTCTAACTACAGGATTACGTTTTTGCCATTTTTCCTGAGTGCTGGCTTCCCCGGTTCTGACCCTTCACCTGTCCCTGACCTACCTTGTTCTCTGTTCATTAAAACATCTTTCTCTGCAATTGCGTTCGCTCCCCTAGTAGTCATTACAACTGTCACGGATCCAACTTAGATATGACCACTGCTAGGCAAAGCTGCCAGCAGCATGTGAAATAGTTAAGGGAAAAAAGAGTTATGAACACTGTTGAAAGCCTGGCATCACGAGCTGGAAGTCATGAAGTGAGCAGACTGAAAAGCAACATATAATCAGCACATAAACAGAGAGCCTACAAAGAAACTACATCTACGTGCAATACGGAAAAACAAAGACCTCCAATTAAAGCTAATCGAGCTACTTCGCGATGGACCAAGTCAATGGGTGACAGTGAGGCCACGTAGGCCAGTGGTGGAGGACCAGATATAGTTGGGTAGCTTCTTCCACCACTGAGGAACCACATATGTAAGACATCTATAGTTGAATGCTTATTTCCATGTGATGGAGGAACAGCCAAGCATCGTTCACCTGTAGATCAGACAAGCCAGGTTCGAAAATAGGTCTGAACACCTACATAGAGCCGACGGGAGGGAAATGCAGATAAAGTTTCCCATTTTGCATTCTTTGTCTCTCAAAAACCTCTTAATTTTTGTGTGTACTTCGTCTTGTTACCGCTAAATAGGAACATACGTAATTAAAGCTCTCAGTTCAATACTTCTGTTTCCCAAGTCAAAGATAACTGTCCACTCTCTTTTGTGCCCACAGCCTTTCTCAATTTTTTCCTAGACTAATAATCCAGCAGAAAAAAGTTTCCGTCGATACACAGAGAAAATTCCCTTCTGAATCTCAACTAATGCATAACCAGCAAAGATTGTAGAGCTGGCCGCAATCACTAGATATGTGTTTTCCACACTGCGGTCTCACATGCACACCTAACACCAACTTTTAAAAAGAAAGTAAGATTAGCTGTAGGCCTTAAGTGTTAAACTTAAATTCTTACAGATAAGAGTTAAAGCCCATTCCATATAGCAGCGTTAGTAGTAAGCCTTTAACAACTGAACATTTAGCCTTCGATATCGTATGCAAAAAGTCAGACTGGGTTAGCCTACATCGTATCTTATCACCTAAAATAATCTCTTTTATTCATTTACGTCGATAGAAGCTTCTCGTAGGATTTAAGAACTGTAGTAGGTAGATAGCGGGGTGCAGTCTAACCATCCTTTTGGCAATAATGATAACAGACGCACCAACCCAAGTTGGGGATGTACCTCAGCACCACTGGAAGGACACCCTCTGGAATGTAAAGCCAGTCTTCTCAGCCATGTCCTCTGTTGACCAGATTTGATTTAAATCACCATTGGAGTGAAGACACCAGTTTTTGAAGGGTTTGAATAACTGATAATTGCCCAGTGTGCCAAAGGAAACAATTGAGCAGTCGTTCAATCAGTCGACTCATTAAGTTTACGATGTTGCACAAGACCAAATCCAGTCCATTTCAGGAAATTTGATTTTCTTTTGTTTGGACTAATCACTATTGACTGATGGATGTTTTCTTATTCAGAAAACGTGCTGACAACATGAAAAGCTCAGTCCATGTAGTCGTCATTCATTTCCCGCTAAGCTTTCCCACAAATCCAGCACTGCCGCCTTGATAATGGATCATCCTTATAGTCCCCTAAAGTCCCACTCATCAGGTGTATTCAGTCTTAAAACCCTCTATGGGGAAATAAGGATAAAACATGTCTAAAATAAATGTTTTTCAAATTAGCATTTAGAAGACAACCCGTGGAAAAGCCTAATGAGGTTACAATTATCAGGCTATTGGCTTTAAGCCTCACGTTAGGAAGGACCATTAAATATTGTACTGGTAATTCTACCAAAATGAAAAACGCAATAATAAAGTGAGTCAAAATGTTCTTTAAATGTACCCATTTCGAGCACTCTACTCCCTAGTTTAACACACACTTGCAGCCTGGACTCTCAGGCTTTAATATTACATGCACTAATAATTCAATGTTACAGATTGTACCTTTTCTGCTGGGTCAGTGCAACTTACTGTCATTATTTTGTGCTTCTCATACAGAGTAAGAACTTCTCTCTTTACCATGTTATGAGTACTGAGGTTTTAGTGAATTGTGCTTCTCTCGGCCCCCTTGACCCCGAGGCACAACATGAGCCCAGACGTGGGCCTTGAAGGGGCTCCCCAGAGCAGAGGGGGTCCAGAGAGGAGCAACGGCCACCTGGTGTGGCCCTTTGTAATTTTACACATTAAGGTAAATAACATGATCATCTCCAGTAATGCAAAAGCTAGTGAAGCAGGCCACAGTGAAAGTTCTTCATCCCGGCGTAGGAAAAATGCCCAGCAAAACTTAAGTTAATCTCAGTATATGGCGCATATAAGTCCACGGTCATGGATATACAGTGTAATAAGAATGTAATGTATGAGGCACAGCAGCCCATATCACACTATCCTACGCAAGAAACAAAGGATGATGAAGGTCCTTTTCGTCTTCCCTACTGGAGTAGGCTTAGAGTTAGGTGCCATTTTCTCTTATTTCATTTTATCGCTTCACATATTTCACGACCCCTAATGAAATTCCCTCATCAACCCCAGACCTCCTCTTCACATCTGACCCCCAAAATCCCTCATCATCTGAGAGGTTGAAAACGCTCGTCTTTCTTGGCCAGATGTGGTAGGGGTGAAAGGCAAACATTTAGACGACCTCTCATCTGTTCCCCGGGTCACCAGATTAGCATGCATCTATTTACTTCTGTTTACTTAACCCCCCCCCCGCACCAGCTGCAGCAGGTAGCCTCGATGCACAGACTTCTGCTGAAAGCGGCCAGAATCCAGGGTAAAATCAACCAGGTACCAGTCCAGAAATGATAGGTACAGTAAAGCCCATTCCTGTGAGTTTAAATTACTCCAAATAGCAAACACTTATAAAAGCACATCAGAGCACATTATTACCAGAATGAATTATGCATGAATTATTAGTTACATCTCAATATTGCGGGGAAAATGGAAATGTAAAAATATTTCTGAAATATTGGGAATATTGGGATATATTGTCCTCTCTCACCACCATCATTGGGGTCCTTCTACATTTAATAAGTTGTTTGGATAATGTGCTTAAAATAATTAATTAAAAAGGAAGCCCCTCCCTTTCCCACTCCACCCTGTAGAGCATTACCATAACCCTCCACATATTCTCCAGAAGTGGCAAATGCGTACAGTGAAGAAACCCTGCATTATTATTTCCTGGCATGGATGGCTGTCTAGCCTGCTGTCAGCAGCTTATTTCATTGCACTGACAGCCACGGTGACGGTGACAGGGTGGGAGTCTGTGACAGACAGGCAGTCACCAATCGGCTGGCTCGGTGTCTCAAGACAGAAGCGGCAGCAAAGATGACTGCCTCAGTCTGCCTTGCGAAATAAGACTACGTCATTTTTCTTCCTTAATTGGATTTCATCCTCTTCCACCAGCAACATTTTTACAGCTCCATTTACTTGAGTTAAAAAAAAAAAAACGGTGGATGTGCAGAACATTGGTTTAAAAAAAAACCGTCGTATATTCAGCTTTAAAACAAAATGCACAATTTAAGTTGCCTTTATATGTACATTTACAAGAATGAGACATAAATTTATGTTTGCTAAATGTTTATATTTCTGTTAAAAGAAAGAATTCTTTTTTACAAACTGTTACAAATGACAATTCTAAGACATGTAGGTATCACATGTCATTGGTTTGTCGGTTGCAATAGATGCACAAAAAATATCTTAAGCCATATGACAAAAACGAATGAATAACGAGAGCTAAAGATACTGTGACAGAGGAACAGCTTAAGTGCAGATCGAGTTCATTAGTATCACACTAGAATAGCCGTGTAAAATAAATGGTCATTAAAATACCTATTAAAAAGGGTTAACATTCATTGCTGAATCCAAAATGCTAGTTAGAGCAGAATGCAGAAATTAAAATGTGAATAGATATTCATTTCCCTTTCACACCCCCTCTTAGCTTTTTGTCTTTTCTAGGTAGGTGTTGTCTGGGGAGCAGAGATTGTGGGTGGGGGCGGGGTTGTCTGTGGGGTCAGAGGGGGTGGAGTCTGGGAGGTGGGTGGTGGGTGGTTCACAGTCGTATCTTCTGCTCTTGTCTGCTCAGTCAGACAGTGGGCAAAGGTCAGACATGCTGAAGGGTACAGAATGCTGGAGCACTGGACCGTCTGCGGTGCCGCTAGGCTGTTGACCTTCTAACAACACAAACTGAGTCTTGCAATAACAGCTTGGCTGGCTGTAAAGCATAAGTCCTCCCTGCTTAAAATACAAGGCATATGATCTCCCACTGCTTCCATTGCATAACCTTCCGCCACTGATTTATGGATGTGTGTACGGCGTATTAGAAATGTTTATTCATGACTGTTGCAAGTGAAGATTAAACCATAATAAAAATGTATGTAAAATAGATCATTATGCTAGGATTAGGTTTTATGGCACGTGTTAAATAAAGCTCACATTCTGTAACTAAGCCTTTGTGTATAGTAACTGCATACTAAACTAATGGATAACCTGTTTGTCACATTATGAAGTAAATTTAAAATAAATTCTGTTTGTATGATGAACCACAAAGCATTTAAGAGCATGCAAGAATGATGAGATCTGTAAATACAGCATTTATAGTTTTCTAACTTTTTATGAATATGTGCATGGCCATCTAATTTGATTTAAATGAACATGTTTCTTTTAAAGAAAAAGCAGGTAGCTATACTGTTTTCTTAGACCTCTAAGTGCCTATACATGTTACTACTGTTATGTAAACTCATAAACATTTAGTGCATTTAATATTGTAATACAGAGAATAAGCGTTACATTGTTTAACAAATATAGCTGCACTTTTGCTCATATATACACCTTGATATTTGAACTGAAACACTGGTAGACAAGCACCCAGGGCAAAACTACACTTGGCCGCCTTCTAGCTCTTGAACTGGTAAAGCTTTGGTCATGATCCTTGACCATTAGTCTACCTGTGAACCCCAAGACCATATCTGTTAGAAATATAAATGCCACCTCTCACTAGGATGGAACATGGCCCAGTCGACACCAAAAATGGTAGCTTTCTGCTTCAGAATTTTGGCTGGGGCTTGGAATAGGTTCCCAGCCTACTGCATCTTTTAGCAGTGAGCCTGCTGGCGTGACGTCAGTATATTTGTCAAAGTGAATATTCCGGATGAATACCCAGTGACCGGGGTTTTTCACATAATGCACTACTGGAGATGGATAATTAGCAGGCCTTACTGGAAATCTGCCCTTGTTGACAGATATTTATTTCACTGAAAATTGTAAATGAAGGTAATTTGCTATACGGAACAAGAACGTGGCGCTGGTTTGTATGGAACTGGAGGTCTCTAATGGGAAGAAAAACAGACAGTCAAAAAACAGCTCATATACCTTATAATGTTATGCTTTAAATAATCATTTTTTTAACAAGTCTCATTTGAAGATGTACAACAATGGAAATTGTCACAGTGAAACTATGCAGGGTGCTATAACACAGTCATGACTGCAGTATATTTACATTAACATTTACATTTATCAGACTCTTTGGTCCGAAGTGACATACAGATACAGTGACATACAAATACAAGAAAAGCATGCAGTCATTAAGGAGCTAAATTGGCTATATTTGCAGCTAGCCTGAGCATCCAATCAGGATGTAGGAACAAGTGCAAAGTGCATAATCAGTCATCTCGTTTTACTAGACTTACCTTGCTGCATTTAATTTTACCTTTCCCTTTGTTCTAAATTAATTCGATGTATTTATTAAATTTTCTGAACCCGCACATTGCACACAGCACTGCTGTTCCTGAAATTTCGTGAAAACTGTTAACGGCGCACCAAAGAATATGCGCCATGAGAATTTGAAGCCATGGTTCTGGATGATATCACTCTTTAATACAGTCATGGTGTCTCTCAGTTAAAACGCCTGCTCCGGCTCTGTTGACACCGCGTGGAATGCTAATGTAACGCAAGCTAACAGCCATTAGCATTCTGCACCTACTTTGCCTCTGCTAAGTTCAGGGGCTCCTAGCAATTTGTCAAGTCAGTCCTAGAGAGTAATTCCGTAAGAGAGCTTTGTGTTTTTTTTACACAAAGTGTCTTTTGATAACAATCTACAATCTGCCATGATGTGAAAAGGCCTGATGTGATCTAATTCTTAAAAACGATGTACCCAAGAAAACCGTTCCCAAATTTCAATCTTGTCTTTGCTTAACTTGAAAATAGTTTCTCTATGATCTATTTTATATTACTGTATACTGTTTTATTGCTGTGTCGCCACCATCCAGTGTAGATCACAATAAGGTTCTAAATCGATTGGTGTTAGCAAATTTTCTTTCACTAGTTCAAAAGTTCAAAAATGACTCAGACATTCCTATTCGTGGACTGTCTGAATTTAATCAGAAGTAATCCTTGACCCTTAGCATTTTCATAAATGACTGTTATACTGCTACATTGGACAGACTTTTAAAAGGTATTCAGAAGTGATTTTTGAAACATGAACAATACTTTCAGTACTGATTCATTTAATTTTTTTCTGGAATGAAATTCAAGTACAGAAAAATGCTGTTAAAATATTACAGCTATACCAGAGGACCAGAAGATATTTAGAGACTGTATTCATTTAACTATCTTTCATTGCCCAGCCCAGAGGGACATGTCACATGACCATAATCAACTACTCCAACCTCAGCTATGATTAAAGGAACCCTTTCTGTGCACATACTAGGTATTTTTCCTTGGAGTGTTAGCCTTTCTAATAAATCGTACAGAATTCTTCTCAGACATCAATCACACCGAACTGTGCCGATGAGTCATTTGACTTTGGGCTCTACTCATGTGACAGTTCCTGATCAGCATCTTCAGGCCAGTTTCAAATGCTCTCAGCACAAGAGTGAATTCCTGCAGAATTTTAATTCGCTTTGACTAACTTAAGGAAACTACTCACACCTTTACTACCCTTTCTTTTACAGAATGGTTGAATCTGATACTGCCCCAGACACGTGTATGTTTAATTGTGACTAATGGCAGTGACATTATCTCAAGCCTCATCAATGGAAACTACCCAAAAGATCCATATATTTACTAGAATGAAAGACTTTATCAGTCATTGTAGTTCTAAACACCAGATGTCAACAATGGTCTCTTGCTTCATATCCATCGGATATTCAAGACAATGACCTTTACCTGAATGTCTCGCTCTGGTAGTTGTATCATTGGCCCCCAGTGGCTTTTTGAAACGTTTCCAACTACCGGTTGACCCATTCCATGTCTGCCTCAAAATGCCTCAGTGTTACCCTGTGATTCTCCCAGGAATTTCTGTGAGACAAGTATCAAAATTTGCTCACCTCAGGCACTTCCTGCGTCCTGGGAGTAAACGAACTAGAACTGAAAGGAGGTGCGATATTTCATTCTGAATTTCATAGCCGATTTGTTGAAACTGTGTGGGGAAAGGGACTGTTTAACTTAAAGAAAAAGAAACTCCAATCCTTATATATTGAGAAATATATAGTGTTGTGTTAATCAGATCGCTAAACAATTCAAGTTTTGAATCAAAATCATGTAGATTATAAAAGGCACGGAAAATGACTCATTGTATTTTTTACAACTGCATGAGATCAGTTCAGGGCATTGTGCAAAAGAACGTGTTTTAACTGTCGAGGCATATTTCCTATGAATAGTCATGTTTTGAAACCAACTTTGTTTTTTTTTAATAAATAAGCATATGGTATGTAGCAAAATTGTGTAGGAGGAAGTGCCTAGGCGGTGTACTCAGATTGTACAGTCTTATTCAGACATATAGTCATTTTTACCACATCCACAGTTGGTTGCATTGCCCTGCTCCACGTTGTTAGACACTGCCCAGGCTTTGATAGTGTGGTGTTCAGATGATGGTAATATCAAATACTTGGAATAATGTAGTGTTCAGTGTGTGGAACACTAACCATTTAGAGTTTGTTATAATAGGGGGTGACTGTTTTCAGAGAATTGAATGTAAAATTACTAATTTGTTGTGCTCTGGGAGGATGTAAGTACCCATTGTGCACTTGTAATCTAGCGCTGGTTTGCTGCACACGCAGAATTCATTAACATATTTTTGCTGCTTTTCCCACACTGCCTTGCAAATGAGGACATGAAGACGTTATGCTGAGAACCCGTAAATGCAGATGAACGGCAAGATCAAAGACGGCTGAAGTTTATCTTTCATATTGATTTGTGAATTCATATTGTGATTTTGACAGTTGAATCCTGGATGTAATGGGCTTGATCTATGTTCAAGCAAGTCCTGGGTAATTTATACTGACACCTATAGGTTGATTGAGGACATGACTGGAATTATAGAGAGAAAAGTATTTACCCCAATGAGGCCACTCTGACAGCTACACTGCCTTTGTAGTTAGGACAGGAGTTGAGAATTATTCATAGGAAACTGGCCCTTTCCCTAAGACTAACAGCATGCAGGCTGTTTATGTGTCATTGATGCAGGCGCATTTCCCTGCCAATGCACACCTGTTAGGTAGAGAGTATATTACACCTTGCTTGGTTGTTTGCAAAGGTTAAAAATAACAACTTCCACAAGATTACCATTAGTGATTAATTACTAAATGCACGCTGTCACTTTTTTTCTTTGCCCTTTCCTCTCCTTGATTTTTTCTACTTTTCTAAACTCTTCTACAGTTTTCATCCAATTTAGAATTACCTTCCTCAGAAATGAATGACTTGACATAGATTTTGCCCGAAACATTCATTTTTCAGAACAATGAGTCTGCTGTATTAAACACGTATTCAATTACCAATTTTTGTCATATTAAAGTATTTTTTTCTTCAAAAAATTAAGGATTAAACTGAGGGAAAGTGTAATCTACTCAGAGTCACATGGTAATAGAGCTCAGTTGTGTCACGGGCACAGATGTACTGTAGGTGAGGATGGTACGAACGTGTCCTCGCTATGACCGACTCTCAGCAAAGCTGAACACATCCCTAATAACTTTCACACATGTAGAAATGAAGCAATTGCTTGCAATTGCTTTGGTTCCCTACCAGCTTTCAAGGCAAACCTAAGCCTCTTTGCTGTCATTGGTTCCTTAATAGGCCGCGCTGGCTCAGTAGGTAGTGCTGTTACGGTGTCTGTGTAGGATTCTGGGTTCAAATCCTGCCTCTATGTCGCTTTTTTGGAGTTTGCATATTTTCTTTGTGTCCGCATTTCCTTCAGCCGTCAAATGGCATGCAGTTAAATAGCATCTCTAAATAGCTCATGGTGACGTAGTGTGTGTGTGTGTGTGTGTGTATGTGTGTGTGTGTGTGTGTGTGTGTGTGTGTGTGTGTGTGTGTGTGTGTGGTGCACCGACATCCCATCCAGGGTATACCCCAGTTTTGTGCCTGATGCTGACTCTGGAATCTGTATAATCCTGACCATGGTAAATGGATGGATGGATGGATGGATGGATTGGTCCAGTGCTGTTTGTCTTAGCAGTTAACTGTGCATAGCTCATAACACATACAATTTAAAATCCATAAAAACTGTACTTAATGTATTCTTAGTAATCAACAAAGTAATCATTTAATAAACTCCACATGGAAATAACTTGCAGAAAATCTGCAGGACCCTGAATTTGGTAAGCTTTCCATATGTAAGCATAGCATGAAATCCACTCTCTTGGAATTTTCAACATTCTACAGACCACAGGGATGCTTCAGCACCAGTTGAGATTCCAGCCATAATAACGGTCCCATTTCCAAAGATTTAAGGACACAGCTAATGTCACGTAAGGACGCCAAGCTGCATTTCCATGTTTTTCTTGCATTTTACACTTTCTGACATTGACGTCAATAGGAATTCGGCAAATGTTTTGGCCCATGTACCATTTAATGGCAACTTTCAAAGATTTCAGTTCGATTAGCGGAATTGCTGTTAGCCGCAGAAAGAAAAGAAAGATATGAATGTCTGTCAAATTCACAAAAATAAATCAGTGTTCCACATCTTCGGTTGATTTAATTATGAATTCATACGTTCCATTTCACCATATACTGTATACTACGATGTGTTTATTATGCTTCATGCGTGTGTAAGCTGTAGGGCACAGGGAAGCCAATGCAAGAAGGGTGAAAATTGCCATTATTGGCATTTCATATATCCACAGAGAATCATAACGTCTTTCAAAAGCAGTTCATAAAACACATAATTGATAAACAATGATAGCAATATACCAAAATGATCATACTTATCGTATTGTACACTCATTTAAGTTTTTTTTTCATAGGAATAAATGCACAATTGTACTGGGAGAAAGAAAAACAGTTTTTTGCACAGTCAGTGCCCAAGTGCTAAATATTATTAAATGTTATTAATATTTAGCACTTGGACACTTCAGCATTCAGTTACTGTAGTGTATGTCAAGCAGGTGCAGTTCAGCCCCCAGCCCACCCCCCCTCGCCCTCCTTGCTACGCTTTTCATCTGTTTCACTGTTGCTGTTTAAACGTCGCGCATCAGTCGCTTTAACTTTCTTGCATGTGAGCCCAAAATGCTGAGTGTGGAGGGGGCGGAGTCTGTCTGTTGGGTTGTGTGGGTTTATAGAGCAGTAGACGGAGGGGCTGGCATTACAGAGTGGGAATAAACTGGAGAGACACCAGAGAGAAAGAGAGAGAGAGAGAGAGCGAGACACAGAAGAGCAAGGAGGGAGAGAGAGGGAGGGAGGGAGGGAGGGAACGTGCATGTACAGAGGACCGGACAGCTTGGGGGGGTTGGGGAACTCAGACAGACTCCGGGGTCTGCAGACTACATTTTCCTCTCCCCACTCATCTCAGAGTATCTCATAGTAACCAGTGGACACCCCCGAGGTATCACATTATTGTACTGGGATAGAGAGAGCTCTGGCTAACAGGAGCGTGATTGTAACTGAGAGGAAGTCTGCCCATATCCTGCAGGAACCCAGGTAAGCATTTAGTAGTTCCTGTTATTGCCATTATTGTCTTTAACTGAGGATGCTTTTTCTAGCAAGTTAACTGAGGAAGGTGTTACTGGAATTCATTTAAAAAGCTTTTAGCTTCCAAGCTTGCACACATTCCATAGTTTTGTAAAACAATAGCATTTTTTTTTTTTTGAAAAAGCATGCTACATTTGTGTGACAGCTTCAGTCAGAGAGTAACAGGGCCAGGAGTGCTCTGCACCCATGTGTGGGTTAATACTAAAAAGCATTTCTGTTTTGGGGTGGATATAGGAGGATATTTCTCATGTGAGAAGTTTGACAAGAGGAAAAGAGAAAGGAAAAATGTGTTCAGTGGTGGATGGTTCCTATAAAGAGTGAAAGTTCGTAATGCATCATGGTCCTGCAACGAGGGAAGAAAAACAGCACAGATATGGACAGCAGTTCAACGCGAGATGTGTTCGTAGGACTGGAGCCTGAGCAGGTGGATGATGTTTTCAGTCAGGTTCCCCCCAGTAAAGACCCCAACTGGTGCAAGACCCCAACAGGACACATAAAGAGGCCCATGAACGCGTTCATGGTCTGGTCACAAATCGAACGGCGTAAGATCATGGAGCAGTGGCCGGATATGCACAACGCCGAGATCTCCAAGCGCCTGGGCCGGCGCTGGAAGTTACTGCCGGACTACGAGAAGATCCCGTTCATCAAGGAAGCGGAGAGGCTGCGGCTGAAGCACATGGCCGACTACCCTGATTACAAATACCGACCCCGGAAGAAGAGCAAGTCCTCCGTGCCGGCAAAGTGTGGGGAGAAGACGTCACAGAAGGCTGGGAAGTGTCACCCCGCCCGAGGTACAGCGACCGCTGGCCGGGTTTTAAAAGTAAGAGCTTCAGTATCCAGGCATCAAGTGCACCTTAACGACAATAAGGGCAGAATCTGCAGTGAAAATGTTGGTGATGTAGGCGAAGGGGAGTGGAATGGCCAGACGGCCCCACAGGGTGACCCAAGTTCCGTGTCTGGGAGCCAGGTTCACGGCCCTGTGTTGTCTGAGAGCCCATCAGTTGATGACAAGCCCAAAGTCAAAGTACCTGCCTCAGTCCCCACCGGCACAGCAGCCCTCCTGCCGAACCCCATGCCAACCGTAGATCCAGCAGCTCCAGTGTCTGGAGCTCCGGACCTCAACACCTCCATCCCTGGGCGGTCCCCAACGTCGGCCTCCACCGGCTCCTCCTCCTTGATGTCATCCGCCTCCTCTGACGAGGAACTCGACGAAGAGATCTTGCACATTATCTCAAATGCCAGCTTTGACTGCGTACCCGTGGATTGCACACCTCTGGACAAGGACATCGAAGCCTTTCAAACCAACTCAGGGTCCCATTTTGACTTCCCAGATTACTGCACCCCGGAAGTAAACGAAATGATATCCGGTGACTTGCTTGTCCCAAGCATCTCTGACTTGGTGTTCACCTACTGAGCTTGTCCTCTACCACGATATCATCCTGCTAACTCATCCATGTAAACGCCTCCCCAGTGACTACTACTGAAACTGAACAAGAACCAGCTAGCGCAATTTATTTTTTTCTGCCTGCACTGGTTTCAGCGAATCCTGCTCCTCGCTGCTGCCTTAGCTTTTCTCCAACGTGACACCTCATGTCAGCTAAGGGACAGACAGTGCAGGATTCTGCACGCGGAAAATGTATGCAGAGCAGATGGCAGGTAGAACCAGCAGTTTGGCGTAGCGGCCAGTTTCACAAATGGCAGCTCCTGAAAGAAACGGAATTTTGACATATGCACTTAAAAACGTCGCAGAATTATAGGTGTAGTTTATAAGCTGGTGACACGAATTCTGATTCTACTGATGTCTTTTCGTTCAGTTACAAATGCATTGACATATTCCTTACTGAGCTTTCATTCTCAAAGGTTAATGCACTCATACATATGATAATTACATATATGCATAGTCATCATCATGCTTGTTAAAATCATAAATCTTCTCACAGTTATAAACTACAGTGATGTCAGCTGATGAAATTTATTTTATTATTCCTTTTTCTCAGATGCCCAGGCTTCTAAGAACCTGCCTTTGTCCACAGACGGTGATGTGAATAGCTTGAAAGCCTGCACAGATATTTCTTCTTTTTTTGATGGATATTATCTATTTGCAGCTGATTAGACGCTTTTGCCATTAACAAGCGTCAGTGACGCAGACGTGTGAAAGATACGTGACTAGAGAAATAACCACAAACTGTAAAAAAAAAAAAAAAAAGTAATAGCCTAATAGCAATTTATTTCACTGACGCCTATAACTGTGTAACAACAGCGAGAACGCAGCATTAATAGCATGGACTGTAAAATATTTGTGACACAGCGCTTCTAATTGCATCCCCGCATTGGGTGAACCGTGCCTGGTGTCGTCGGATTAGGCTCCAGTGTATAAGCTGTCAGGGATCTTTTTTTTTTCTTTCTTCTCTCTCTTTCTTTTTCTTGGAGCGGCGCATCTGTCTGCAGGGGCAGCGTATATTTTGTACGGGGTGGGATGGGGGAAGTCTGCGTGGGAGGGAATGGGGGTGGGGGGTCACAGCTCTGCGTTCATTTTAGCGGCTGCTGGGGAGACCGCGGCCCCCGGACCGGTAAAATGCATGTCATGTCTGCGGTCTCGCTCCAGCTGCCTGATCGGGGCAATCTGTGAATGGGGGGAAAATCTGTGTCTGCCAGCTGTCCCCACTGACTCTCTCAGGGATCATTCGTCTGGGTCCTAGTGCCTCCCACAGATTATCTGCCTGCGCCTTCTTTTTTTTTCTGGGGATCCGGGGAACGGAGGGGGGGGAGATAAAAAAGGCCGGTTCCCCGTGTTCTCCAGCCCATTCCCTTCTCATTGTCAACTGCCCACGATTTCTTAAGAACCAAGAAGAGTTCCCCTCTCTCTCTTTTTTTTTCTTTCTTTTTTTTTTTTTTTTTTGTCCCCGGCAGCTGTCTGTAAAGAAGATGACAAAAAAAGGAGCTCGCATCTTATACGAACTGCTAATCCCACGTAACTCAAATCAGCCCGTTAGGATGTTGGTCAGTTCAGTGTTTCCACACTCCAATGGAAATGCAGGCTGGCGAGGAGATTTAATGTGCTCCTTTTGAAAATGACTCTTACAGCTTTGACTGCATAATGTGTATTTGTTACAATAACCACTGGAAGAGGACTCACTTACTGTACATTTTGTATACCACCTAGCAAAACGCATAACAAAACCGAAGAGACCGTTTTATTTTTCGCTAAATAATGATAGAATCTCATCAGCAGAACTTTAACTATTTTTGGCAGTGCCCTGCCCGATTCTGGGCAGCTTTCCTGTTTCTCACCAGCCAATTCAGGTGCTCTCAGCCTGACTTGTTGGAAAAGGGTTTTCTTTAGAAGGCAAAATAAAATGTATATTTTACACCGTTATCCAAAACAGAGAGAGGGGAAAAAAATGAAAACAGAGGCCTTGTACAGGTACTTAAGACAATATAGGTTTGTCATGTGTCCTATACATTGAAAATCTACGTTGTAAAAAAAAAAAAAAAAAAAAAAAAAGCAATAAGCCTTTTTCTGTACATAGAGTGTGGAGGGCCATGGCTTTCCCCTTAGCTGTCCATTAAACAACAACAACAAAGTGATAAATCTCTTTGTCACATCTGAGTCCAGTACAGAAGGATCTGTGACACTCGAGGCTCCAGTATTTATGTATTTTGTTTTCGATTTAAGAGAAAATACACAAAGATGTATTTAATTTCTAGAAGTCTATATAAAACATTTTACAATTTTGAAGTAAATGGCCTCTATAGCTTTTTAGGTTTACTCCAATACATATCTTTGATAAATGTTACTGATAGTAAGAACAATAGATTTCAGTGTCTGTGATAATAGTGTTTGACAAAAAAATTGTTAATCTACTGCATGTACAGTAAAGATTAATATTGCACTGCAATACTTTAAGAAAGCATCTGAACAAGCTGAAGCACACTAGGGGTGTGATCTGCTTGCTCAGTCACTGATATTGCCTGTCAATCAGGTGTTTGCTCAGTCAATGGCATCACACACGACAAACGAGATAGAAAACCAGTTTCCAATGAAGGGGGAAAAAAATAATAAACACCAGCAGAATACGTTTTGAAAAAGGACTCAGGATGAAACACTCAGCTCACTGTGCAACTGCTTTCGTTAGTTTTTGCTTGTTTGGAAAGTTGAGCTGTGTGTGGATGTTTTACATGTTTTGCGTACAAAAGCATAGCATCAAAAGTCAAATTACTAGGCTGATATGAAATATTCAAAACTTCAACACGCTACAATCCGTTTGGTGTATTTTCAAGTGAGTTACAAAAAAGTATTTATTTTATTATGTTAAACTGTCAAAGGGTGTATAATTACACAATGGCAAGGATAGTAAAATTTCCAGCATTTGATCAATTTATTTTAATATTCTATTCCGTTTTTGAATCATCTGTAAAATTTGTTTTTTACAACAAGCAAATGGGCCAGACTAATCACAGATGGACTCAGGCGATTTAGTGTCAGTGTGATATATGCAGAAAGCTGTGTATAAATTAAATTGTGTTAAAAAAAAAACAACAACAGCCCATCTGGCTTTCTGCACCTCAGCGTTGATGAATACGGTGCTAGAAGATGGAGGGAGGAGGACAATACGGATTTCACGCCATCAAGCAGAGCACGAGGGAGGCTCGGCCCTACTCAGCACGTCTGTCTTCAGACTTTTTTTTTCTCTCTGATTTTTATTTTTTTTCTCTTGGAGTGGGGGGGGGGGGTTAATGTGACATTGTGTGGATGCCGTGTGGCAGAGGATTTTTTTCATTTGTGGATTGTAGACAAGTAGGCAGAGACTGAAGCCGTAGGTCTGCTCTGAAACCTCAGGGTTCCATCGCTAGAGCTTGGTTTACTGCAAGCAGATAGTAAACATTGATGTGAACATAAAATGAAAAAAAAAAAAAAACAAAACAAAAAAAACAGCACTGTAAGACAGCCGTGAGTGAAAGAAGCCAAATTTTGACCACGATGCCTCAGTTACACTCTGTTAATAAGTGATTACGCTGGATTCTGCTCTCCACACAGTCAGAATGATCTGTTTTGTGTTGTGTTATTTATATGTCCTACTCTAAGCAAATGTTTTTTGCACTTTGCCTCTGATGAAGATGATGTGTGATGGACCTAAATGTGGTCAGTCTGTGTTTTGTTTAAATTATGTGGCTTTTTTTTTGTCAATGGTTTACTTTTTGACACAACAAAAACATTTGAAACCTGCCGAAATCTTTTCGCCTTCTGTACAGCGCATTAACTGGGTGCAGATCAATCTAAAGCAGGCAGCAGCTCGCTGCAAACGTGTTTGTATGTCAGTGGCTTCTGTTGAGTCGGGCATTGAATGCACACACTGATGGGTTGTTTGGTTTTTACTTTTTCAAGTGCAAAGGGATATAATATCTCTAAGATCCTTATAGAAAAACAACCAAAAGCATACATTTCATCTACAAAATTCACTTCAGCCGCAAGTTTAAGTTTTACTAAACACAATTTAAAAATCGCTTTATTCCATCAACGGACAGATTGCAAAATCATAGAACTCTGTGCATTATAATTAGACATACATTATGCAATATTGATGTGATTATCTAGTATGAATTATAATCATTGTTATGGTTATTTAAATTTATAACAGTAACTGAAGTCTGATTTTGTATTGCTGTTGTAGAAGCACTCGGGATATAGCAGTACCTTACAGCACTTGAGGACTTTATGTAGAGCGGAAAGACACACCGTGTTCTTATTCTGGGTCTAATTACCAGTGTGGGGACATTAAATCAAGGAATAAACTGTACTGTTAAAGTCTCACAGGGCTTCAGTACCAACACAAATGTGACAGGCACCACGAGATCCTGTTCAGTTTGAAAGTAGGCTACACTTTTGGGAGATGCAGGTGCTCTTTCAGACTAACCTAAAAACAGTCATGCAAATTGTAATTTAAAGTGACACGCACTGGCACGCAGCATATCATCTCTATGAATATATCCCATCTATGATCACAATTTAATCTTAAACTCTACCAAGAATGTGGATGTCTTAACTGAAAAAGTGTATTGACTCTACAGAAACAGATTTAAGACTCGGCCTTCTCCTATAAAACAATGACTCCAAGTGCAAATGAAAGGAGTCCAAGGAATAATTCAATGACCACAAAGTCAACATTTGTGGTGCAAAAATCGATGTGCCTGATTATATGATTTCCCCCCTGAAATGTCGAATGTTTCAAAAATCTAATTTGAAAAGCACAGGCCAGAGGATATCAAGGATGTGAAAGATTCTTCAATCCCATAAAACATTATAGAAAAAGGTTCATGGTTCAGAGATGGAGGCTGGAGTTCACAAAGCACTAAAAACAGAGTTCCAGTTATTCAGAAACATAACTTCAGAGATGTCCGATTTTGTTACATTTCTGTGACTCTAATAAAGCAAAATATTTTGCAAATGCTGTTAAATTACATCGTAGCTTCCTACTGGAATTATTTGTAGTAATTTTTTTTCTCTTATTTATCAGGGATGCAAAACATTACACAGCTGACTGTATACGCAACGAGCATTCGCAAATTGTGTATAGACCAATTTTGTACGCCTCTTGCATCTGAAGCATGCAAAAAACCCCCAAATGAACATGAACAGAATAAGAGAAGGATCTGACCTGAACACAATGCTGCATTTGACTCTTCAATACATGTAGGAGTTTGGCTACAAACACACACACACACACACACACACACACATACACACACACACACACACACACACCACTCAATAGCACTTTTAAATAGATGTCCTTCCCACTTAGTGGCTCATTCTTCATTGAAACTTCCTTTTCTCTCACACTGGTAATTGGCAGTAAGTTACAATGTCACACCCATGTCAGCGAGCATGCGAAAACCCAATTCCACTTTAATTACAAATCGTAATTGCCGGCAATAAAACCGAAGCACAGATATGGCCCAGCCCATCCTCCAAAAGCCTGGACTTTGACAAAGGGCTCATCAGGTGTTCGAGCACAAGCCTCAATAAAACACAGAGAATACCCATGCTTTCCACTTTGGGTTAGAAGAACGAGCAGGACGAGAAACGGGGAAACGTAAAGTACTGAAAGCAAAACAAACAGTGCAGGAAGCTTTACTACTTGAAGTGTTATGGCTGGCAAGCTTCATACTTATTGTACGCAAGCAGAATTTCCTTATATCTGAAAGCGAGGCCTCAATAGATTCTAATATCCTTGTCATCAGGGGTCGTGACTGGTTGCTCTGAGCAAACCAGTTATTGTCCAAAATGGACAATCATTCAGCAACTGCAGCTAATATGGGTACTAATATTTAACAGCGGAGGATGCTATATTTGTAGGAGCAGGCCTCCGGGACCGGGGCTGCCTTCATCTTAATATCAAAAAAAAGTTTTGTCATTAACTGATTTTTGTGCACTCGTGTACAAAACAGCATAACACAAAACGATCTCTTCATAAAATTTATTTTGGTGACCAATTAATGTTTGCGTAAAGACCCATATTGATCTAGTATTTTGTCATTCAAAAGCAAAAACCTTTGGGAAAAAAAAATTGTAATTATTAAATCAGAAGTATATAGCGGACATAACATCCAGCTCAACTACCATCCCAGAAAGACTTATCAAGAGACTGAAATTTACATAATTTACGGAGAGAGCTGGGTAAGCACAAACCCGCCTAACAATGCAAATAAAATCGGCAACTCATATATCAGACTGATTCTCGGTGGCTGCTGCATTACTTGCAGGCGTGGAATTGCTTTTACCATGCTTTGATCAGTGTCAGAGACTGAGGCGTGCTGTTTTCTGTCCCCTCGATTTATCTGAACGTTTCTCCTGGATTTAGAGTTAGTAAACTGCAGTGTCAGTGTTGTTTTCACCCACAGGGAAATCAATTAAAGCGGACTGATTGCTTCCAATTATACAGCGTTAAGTTACTGATCTGATTACGGGGGGAATGTCAGATGAAACACACAAGGCAGTCTGCTAGTTTAGAAGAAAATCACTCTTATCGACTCCCCCTACTGCCACGGATCAAACTGCTGTAACACTGTTTCCATCCAACCATCCATCTTCTAACCACTTATTCCAGTCAGGGTTGCAGCGGGGTCTGGAGCCTGTTCCAGGCAGCATAGGGCACAAAGCTATGGTCCACCCTGGATGTAATACCAGTCTATCAGTAGGCACAAGACTGGGGTCCACCCTGGATATAATGCCAGTCTATCACTGGGCACAAGGCTGGGTTTAGCCTAGGATGCTATTTGACTGCAGAACACATACATGTATACACTACCTGCAGGCAATTTAGAGATGCCAATTAGCCTAACCACATGTTTTTGGACCTTAGGAGGAAAACGGAGCCCGCAGAGAAAATCCGCACGACACAGAGGGAATACACAAACTCCACACACAAAGTAGAGTCATGATTCAAACACTCCAACCTGGGGCATGTTAAACAACAGTGCTAACCACTGACCCACTACACTCTGTTACCATTTATCCCAAAGCTGTCAATGAACATGTTTGCTAGTCCTCTTTAGTGCTTATCATTAATACTTGGTTCTTAAAAGTATAATCGACTGCAAAAATCATTCCAGCTGCATAAAATTAGACAAATATCTAGTTTGGTCCGGCTCTCACGTAAAAAGTTGGACAAATGACAGCTGCAGCTGATTTCTGGTAGAAGCTGCTCAGTCATCAATGCTCAGTTACCAACTGACCGTAGGAAACGTGGAAGATTGAGGCTTGAATGATTCTATAAGACAATTATCAGTCTGTTTGTAAAAGACAGCATTGTAATCAAGACAAGCATTACATTAAAAGGGCATGAAAATAAACCATTACACCAGGTCTTGAGATTTTGCTTAGCCTTCCTGCTTAAAAGAATGTAATAGAATATAAACTTTAATAAACCTTTTTAATAAACTTGTTTTAATCCTCAAAGAACAATAACTAGACATTGACTGTCAGGGGTTGTTTTTTATGCACAAGTATAAGCGTGTTAGAACTATAAGCTATGGTTGATCAATGATTAGAAACCCATCGAAGGCTGAGGGTCAGAACCCTACCTCTGCTCTATGTGTGTGGAGTTAGCATGTTTTCCCTGTGTGAGGTGCGTTTCCTCCTGCATTCTGTAGATGCGATTGGGTGTATGATTACATATAGCATGCGTTTATGTGTACTGTGATGGATTTTCATGGTTTAATGCATTATTGTTCATTTTAATGCACAGCAAAATGAAATCTACTCTCCAAAAAATCCCCCCAAACCTTAAGCAAAAAATAAAATAAAAATGTCATTGAAAGAACAGATTTTTTTTGGATCCAAGGGTGTACCCTTTTGGGAGTGAGGTGGCTGAGGACAGAGGAAGGATGGAAAGGACAGACTGGGAGGGGTAGCTGTCCCCTGCAGCCACATCCAGCAAGAGATGACAAGCGGGGGGGGTTAAGAGGCCAGTGACAGCTGAATTCACTTAGAGCCAGAAGGTGACAGTAATGAGGTTTTCTTCCGTGCGTTCTGAGAACAGTCACATTTTCACATGATCCCAGCACACGTTTCCTACCCTTTTCTCCGGTTACATCACTGACACATTTTTCACAAATCAACTCCTCTCAAGTAAAAGCAGCACAGAAGGAACCAGAACGATTTTGATTCTGCCTCCTTCTGCAGACACACGCCGCCTGTTCCTGACCCTGTGCTTACTTCAGAGGGAGCCAGGCCACTTGGAAGACAACTTACTGTCATGTCCGTCCAGCCAGCATGATGTACCGCATATTTCCCACACCACGAATCACTCTGCTCTTCATTATCTTAAGTGTTGCAGTTGTTTTTTTTTTTTTTCTTTTTAACAGGAGCTGGGCAAGTCGCTCAGCGGGGTAATTCTATTTTATACATAGACACCTTAATGGTGAACTGCACCAGTTCTCATTTCCTGGAGTAAGCAGTTTCTGCGGTAACGCTGTCATGCGGCAGATCCTGGCACGTGTGGACTGTGTTCATATTAAAATCATCCTGCTGCAGAGGCGTCACTGATAGATAACCTGGGAAAAGGCCACTTGCACCTATAAAAGGCAAAGAAAATATAAAATAAAATATAAAAAGAAACACTTTATATTAACATTACCCAGAAAGCTAACATTCTTTGCTGACCTAAGACGTTAACACAACGACATACCTTCCATAATTTTAAATATCATCACTTAGTCTTTTATGAAACATTATTTATACATTTATACAACAAAGGTCTGCTGGTCAACAGTTTAGGCTCGGTAACAGTCCCTGTTCTGCCTACCTCCTACCTGCTAAAAGCTCTGTTTTACATAGCCGCTGTATTTTTTACAGAGGAATCCTGCTTTCACACAATACATACACGCCTGTGTACGATTGTGAAAAGTAATTGTCAGGCTAACTGTGTTACCCATGTCTACTTAACTTTTCAAAGGAAGGACTATGCTCCAGCTGTAGAGAATAAAAAATCAAGAGTTATTATTTGCTGTTGATTACATTGTTGATTTCTGGGCCCAAGGTTTTTTAAAAAATGACAAAATTCTGAGTATTTTAAACATTGGAACTTATTGTAGTAAATAAAAGTGATTAATATGGATGAAGTTCCATCATTTGGGGCAGTGACTAAGAAACTGAATTTGCAACGAAAGCTTCTCTCAAAATAATATTACGCAAATAACAATATTAAATAACATATAATTATGAAACGATCTGCATAAATGCAACCAAAGTGCTTGAAATTTCATTCCTACACAGTAATTCAACTTGCTACTTCTCCGAATTGCAGGGACAGTTACCCATCAGCCCCGGTGGTTCAAGAAGCTGCACATCGCACCCCAAAAAGCAAATCCAGGCGTTGCCCACATATCCCCCCCAGCTGGCAGCTTGGCGCCGTGTGGCTGCGCCTGTAGGCCGCAGCCTGCACTCGAGTCGAGCTCTCACACTGAGAGATGGTAAGATAAAAGCAGGGTATTCCTGTCAGCAAGCAGGGGCCCCTGCGGCCTTATCTGCTCCAGATCTGCAGCCTTCTGTGCAGAACTTGATGTGACTGGTTAATACAGAACTTCTTCATTCAGGGAATTTGTAGTGTTAATGAAGCCATTTCTGTTTCAGTTTAAGGATTTTTTACGCAGAGGGGAGTCTGCAAAAGCAGCAGCCCTTTGACTTTGGTACTTGCCCACAAGTCTGACCCCTTAACTGCTACACCACCTGCTGTCTTACTGCAGGCAAATATCTTTCTTGTGATCTATGTTATCAAAGGGCTTCGCTGGATGCTCAGCCTAGCTGCACTTGTACCTTAGATAGTTCATAACTGCTGTATGCTTGTGTTGTGCCTGCCTTGCTTGTATGTCACTTTTTTAGCAAAAGTGTCTGCTAAATAAAGAAAAAGTAAGATGTAAAACGCCTTCCTGCTAGTTCCTTTACCTGGTGGCATCTTCTGGGAAGTCAAGCTTGTCATGAACTCCTGTCAATAGTACAACAGCTTTAATACGAGCTCGGCAACCTCCAAATTTAAGCCCGTAAAATGCATGCGGCACTTTCAGCTGTGCTGCTTCCACCCGTCGGGACCCGGGCGTTCGATACTGTGAGCGCACTTTGGCACAGTATGTCGGCTGCGAGAAACGAGCTGCGTTCTTACGCAGAGCGAAGAAAGACAGCAACGGCAGTGGGATTATTGTAAACCGCTCGTTTAAATGCTTCTCGTTACTCCCTTTCAGCCTCTGTAGATACTCAGTCTTATTCTGCGTGTTACGAGGGATTAACCCGGATACATGCAAAGTACCGCAATCCTTACAAATATACTACTATTACATAAGTGTAATGCACAGATTTTACCCACAGTTAAGTAGAGGATGTTAAGATTATATTTGTCTTTTTATCATATTTTCACCTGTTTTCATAGGGAACAGTATATTGCAACAGCCATATTGGTATTGGTTCTGTAATGCTATAATTTTGTTTGTCTTTGCGCTGCCGGTATGCGTGAATGAAGCGTGTAGAAGACATTGAACACTTTATTTTTTAGTTAAGATTGGTTTATGGCATCAAACATGTTACACATTCACTTTAGTTTTGTTCGGTTTTAACATAAAACTGTATTATAGAAGATATTGAGCTAAAAATGGTTTGCAGACATCCATGTTTCTCCTGTTTGATTTTTATTATTTGATACTGTTTTTCACTGTTAAGGCAATTCAAGTTTGAAAATTTTCGCCGGGAGAATGAGAAAATCAGCCATGTACGTGAAAGATAAGGTCATATGAAGGAATTAACTTTATCCACTAAACCAGAGGCGATTCTAGAGTCTATTGGGGCCCTAGGCAAAAATTCACAGCGAGCCTCCCCTTCAACCAGCGTCTCTGTAGTTTAAAGTTTGTCACTGTCAGCCCACGAGTCAAGGGGCCACCACCACCTCGACAGGGCCTCAAGCAGTTGCCAGCCTTGCCTGTTGGCAAGCAGAGCCAATCACTAAACAGATGATCCAAATCAATATGTGTCTAATACTAGTGTATTAGTCTTGGGTTCTGTGGTGCTGCTCAGTCTTGTAGCAGAAATTTTTATTTAAAAAGGATTTGCTAGGAGTCCACCCTTCTGCTAGGGGCAGCGCCTTTCAGTTTTAAAAATTATCACGAAGAGCACGTTTTGTTTTTAGTGTGTTTTGAAGCCAATGAAGGAAGCAGTACTAGATGACACCTTGCATGACATTACCAGGTGAGCAATTAGGTCTCCTTCAAGACTGTTACTCACAATTTCTGGCATGTAACTCAACGTATTTATTATGCAAGTTTGCAATGTCTTTATGCTATGTAATACATGCAAGATTGCATAAATGAGTAAAAGGCTGAGGAAATCCAAATGATATCGAATTTAGATTTGACTTTATATTTGCTGTCAGATTTCTCATTAGCAGTTATGCTTTCTTTTGGATGGGATCTCTGAACAAGGAATTGTGATTGCAAAAATAAGCACAGGCTGTCATATTAATGTCACTCAAATTTAGTGAGACCATGCCAGACACAGGTATATTGCCCCAGATCGCTTATGATGTAAGCAAAATGAACTTCATCAGATTAACTCTGACTTGGCAAGGTTGCATGCAGACATCCTTCCTTATTAGAAACTGCTCTTAACTATGAAAACAATGTGGAGGTTTGTAACTAAGAAAAAGCCAGTTTAAACAAGCTGGAACAAGCCTCTTAAATGCCTTTTTCGGTAAATGTTACACATAATTAGAACATTTGCATGTACTGGCATCGGAAATGTCCAGTTGGGAATGATTTAATTTCCTTCAACTTTTTGGCAGCTGTTATAAAGATTGACTTCTGTGTTGTGTTGCAGAAAAAAATGATTTTTATCTTATTTTTTATTAGAATTTCCAAAATGATTCTATTACACATTTCACAACTCGTGTCAAGTATGGCAGGTGTTTAGTAAACAAAAACGCATGAGAGGATCTTAAAAGTAGTGAACACGTTGGTGAATATTTAGGAGTCCACATATTGCTGGATCATTATGGTTTTTGTTTTGGCTTACCTTTTTTTCTGATTGTACCCTAAAACAAATTATGCAGCCTAGACCACAAGTGCTAGACATACCAAATTTGGTTTCTATGCACAGATTCCTCAAAGGGGGGCCATGTGTCCCATAGGGGGTGCTACAGTGCAGACATTTTTCTTTTGATCCATATCTCATAAACCATAAGTCAGAACCAGAATCTTTTGATGCCCAAATTCATTGATTTATGTACCAAAAGTAAAACAGGACCATGATGACGGCCCAGCAATATTTTCACTAATTCACATAATTTTCTAACCCTACTTTTGCAACTCTTGTCTTAGGATTTTCACTCAGTCTGGAGAAATGTGCCAATGTACAAATCAGGTGACTAAGGAGATCAATAATTATTAAAAAAGTCTTAACATTCCTATACCGTGTGGCCACAGACCGCTTCCAAACTCTACGGTTATCACACCCATATTGAGCAAACATCTATACCCCACGCATACTTGGGCCAATCTCCACCAAATTTCAGGTGACAGTCCGGAAGATAATCGTGGGGATACCACCAAAGACTAGCACCAATCCAACAATAGGGGGTAGTACAGCATATGAATGACTGTATCCCTAGAACCCATTGGCCCATTCAGGAGGAATTTAGCGTGATTTATCCAAGGCAAGTTTATGTATACAGCACAATTTTCATACACAACATTCATTCAAAGTGCTTTAAAAAAATAAAGATTATATAATATATAATAGCATGTCTATTTTACTTGCCAGGTATAAATAGGCTCTCAGTGATGGTATATACCATGTCTATTTTACTTGCCAGGTATAAATAGGCTCTCAGTGATGGTATATACCATGTCTATTTTACTTGCCAGGTATAAATAGGCTCTCAGTGATGGTATATACCATGTCTATTTTACTTGCCAGGTATAAA
>JAACJT020000105.1:8378635-8407279 GCA_009936485.2 Gymnarchus niloticus | reverse complement strand
TCTATTTTACTTGCCAGGTATAAATAGGCTCTCAGTGATGGTATATACCATGTCTATTTTACTTGCCAGGTATAAATTGGCTCTCAGCGATGGTATATAGTATGTCTACTTTACCAGCCATGTATAAATAGGTTCTTTTATATAATATAGACTATTTTATATTTATTATAAAAAAATTAAATAATAAAAAAGAAATAAAATGAATCAAAGGTATAAAAACATTATCTAAAATAAGTACAGTAAAATAGATCACTGAAAAGCAGTAGAAAATAATGCAGTTATTAGCTTGGACTTGAAAATGGCTGTAATTTTATTACTGTATCAGTATTTACAAAAATATGTCTGCCATAAGTCAGTCACCATACATCACCTATAAAAAAGTCACCCCTCCATTCCAATACGTCATGGACACATAGTTTTGTGGGAAAAAAATGCAGAATGCTACCGTGTACTGTGGCCCCCAAAGGCGGGCCATGTGCACCATACCACAAGCATATACAGACCTGAAATATGTCATCAAAGTAACATATTCCTATCTGCCGATGGCTGCATTTTATGTCTGGCTGGTCAGGACGTTATTTCTGTCATGTGTTCCTGTGTGGCCAGTGCCCTATCCAGTGATATATTCTGTACCTTTGAGGGTCTTCTGCCAGGCCATACATTCAGCGACACTCCAGTGTGCACAGACTTCCATACCAGCCCAATGTGCTTAGACCCCCTCATCGCTGCTTGCAATTATATATTATTGCTATCATTGTTATTATGATTATCATCAACAACAATAATAATACAGTAGTAACAGAGTTCATATTAATACATTTATTACCTAAACTTGGAAAGTATTTTGTATTCTTTATATATACTGTATTCTTCCCCTATTATTCTATGTTGTTATGTTGTAAATTTAACCATCCTCTGGCACATAAGTTTCCTTTGGGATGAATAAAGATCTGTCTTATCTTTTCTTATCTTATCTTATAATAGAGATTTCTCAGGCTTGCTTAAAAAAATTCCCTGACGGAAAACAAATAAATTGATACTGGACTGACTCTTCACGTTTGCCAAATAACACACTTCATAACCAGATTTCAACCAGTTTGGCTTTCTGAATTAAGCCACTGAAAACTATACCAAGACTCGATGGCTTCCCCAATGCTGCATTAACAGCAAATTAATCACAACTGAACTGCTGACACGTTTTTGCAGATCAAGCGAAATGGATCTGAAGATGGGCATGTTCCTGGCTACATTCTGCGGGCTAATTTCATGCATAATTTCATGCACAATTTCTCTTAAGCTGGACGAAAGTGATACGAGTACGAGGACAGTCATGGCAGTCTGTTCGTACAGTAGAAAATGCTCACACATAGAGGTCAGTAGAATGGGATGCTGTGGCACCTGATCTCTCCCAAAAGAACAGGTATAAACTGTTTTTTGTCCAAAGTCCAGTTATTATTATCAGTTACCGTCTGTTAAAAGATGTGCATATACTTACACTCGGTATCAAAAAGTACAATAGAGAGGGGAAGAAAGAATAGAACTTGAATGAATGGGTATGACCCCTCATTTCAACATGCTGACGTTTGCAAGGAACCTATTATGCGGAAAAATCCATAGCACACTTTAGTATGACAGGACATAAATATAATGCCTTTTACACGTTTGACTCTGACAAATGTGCCGTATGAAAGACATTTTCGCGCTCTCTAATTGCCTAGTTAAAATGAACTTACTAGATTGGCAAACTGCATCGCTATGTTACTCAGTACTTTGGCTCATTCTGCCTTTAAGCATGATGGGTAAAATTTTTCAATAGCCGTACCAATATGCTAGCCATTTTTTATTAATGTTTTCAATGAAGCCATCATGTTTATTATTTCGCAAACTTATCAGGCAAAGTGGCTTCTGCATAAACTCAATCTGGTATCACAAGGTCATATACTGTACATGCATCTAATTAGATTGTGTTGGATATTAGTGTTATAAAATCAGTCTAATTGCTTATGGCCCCCCAAAGCATTTATAATGGTGACCTAGGTGGGATTTTTAATGATGATCTAGCTGCTTAAGTAGCTGTTGATTCCTTTTGAAGATCACAAGTTTGTTGCAGGCTGTCAGTTAATTGATTTGTTGATTAGCCAGCAGTGGCTCTGCAGTTTAAGGTTTAATTATAATAGCACTATACTGAGGAACAATCAATCCATTTCATATTCTATAACACTAATCTAGTACAGGATCACAGTGAGTCTGGACAGGATACCAGTGCATCACACGGCTAATTAACACACATTAAGGGCAATCTAGAGGCACTGGGTCACCTAACTGCATGTTTCTGGACTGAAGAAACCTGGGAGAAACCCACAGAAACACCATCACTGAGAGTCTATTTATACCTGGCTGGTAAAATAGACATGCTATATACCATCACTGAGAGTCTATTTATACCTGGCTAGTAAAGTAGACATGCTATATACCATCACTGAGAGTCTATTTATACCTGGCTCCTGGCTGGTAAAATAGACATGCTATATACCATCACTGAGAGTCTATTTATACCTGGCTAGTAAAGTAGACATGCTATATACCATCACTGAGAGTCTATTTATACCTGGCTCCTGGCTGGTAAAATAGACATGCTATATACCATCACTGAGAGTCTATTTATACCTGGCTCCTGGCTGGTAAAATAGACATGCTATAGACCATCACTGAGAGTCGGTACCTGGCTGGTAAAGGAGACATATATGGTCTGCACCTGAAAGACTGCTTAAAAATCAACTTATTTCCATCACCAAAAGAAGCGCATTGTTGTGAGCTGATAGAACCAGTTGTATGTTGTAGGGTTGGATACAGAATTTTCAGGATGGGCTGGGGAGTATTCAGGTGTAGCAGTTTAAAATGCCTTTAAAAAAATTGGCTTGCTTCCTTCCTGTTTCAATAATCAGAAGACAATTTTATAATTGGATGGCAGCTGCGCAGTTTTGGAGCAGGCCAAGCTTGTGATTGGCTGAGCCTCACTCTTATCTACTGGCTCCTTGTCACCTTATGTTTTGGAAGTCAACTTCCTGTTTGAATTCAAAACAAACATGCTGTAGGTGAACACCGGCTTCTAAAGCTGGGGTCGGCAATGAGATCCTTTACAGGCTGCCATGTGTAGGTGTTTGTTGTAGTCCGGCAGTAAGGTGAATAATTAAACTCATGGCTGGGATAAAACATGAGTAATTTACTGGTTGGCCCATTTTCCAGACAGCAGTTAATTAAATGGCAGAGCTGGGTTACATATTAATAGGGAAAGATCCTGTTTACTAAGAGGAATGATACCAGTTATTAAAATAGTCAATTTCATCCCTCTGAAGAAGCAGTCAGGTCAGAATATGGATAGTGAGCACTGTTCTAGCACAATGGACATTGACTATTTCATTCTATAGAGTTGACTTTTGTTCCTCAGCAATGTAAATCTAGTCAATTAAAACAAATTAAACCACTATAGTGTGATATTCAACTACAGTAATTAATATCAACCCTATTCTCCTGCATAGATTGTGAGCAGCAATGCAACAATGAAAAATGGGTTATTAAATCTAAATCAGTTACAACTAAATCAGCTCTTATGAATTAAGTAATTGCCAGCAATAAATCTGCTATTTTGAGCCTAGGCCTTTGGAGAATTGTGGGCTGAGGCTGTGGAGTTTTAATGGAGTCATTTCCCGCTGGCTACACTTTTAACTAAAGACCTCATCTGATTGGTCATCTAGTTCTGTGATTTACTGATTGATTGGATGCTTGTGAACAGGTCTAAATGGAAATGAGTAGAGGAAGGGGACAAACTGCTTAATGAATCCATGTTAGTGCAGTTGCATATTGCTGGAAGTCAGCTGTTTGTGCTTTCTTCTGGAAAAAAAAAAGAAGAGAACCACTCCTGGTCCAGCACTGGGCAGAGAAGAGGGCCAAAATGAGCCCTGTATGACAGCTGTGCCCACACTGCAGGGATCCCAGAGGCAATCTGTTACAAATACGATCCCCAAATCCCAGCACACCGGCCCATAAAGCATCTCAGAGCACAATCTTCCATTGCTTATTTATTAGCCTGTGTTACCAAGGTGAATGCTAGCGACTTCCCGTGTGCACTTGTTTTTGGTCTAATTGAGCTTATTATGTCTGACGCGGGTCTGTTGATTTTCGTCCACGATACTTCATTTGTTATCATTTTGGGTCTGTGTTATACTTTACAAGAAAGAAGATAAAGGTATATTTGTTCATATGCCCTACTTTGCCTTGCAGTCTTAAGTCTGTTTCCTACTGAGGAATCTTTTTTCATTTGGCTTAGCTCCAGGATAAGCTAACAGCTCTTAGCTCATCGTCAATGGTCTGCACTGTACGTATCCTCTGCTTCACACCTAAGAGCCGTCTTCTCTGTAGACTGTGCCTCCATCCTCGAAATCCGTCCAAGTCGGCTCAGTCTTCTGGGTCTGATCTCCATTACCCAGTCCCTACGCGGGTATTCTGTAGAGGCAGTTAATGTACACCTTTCGCCAGATGTTGACAAGGGGTCTGTGTCAGACTGAAAGGCTCATCAGCGATCGTCGCTAGAGCAGCAGATTGGATTTTACATTGCAAGTTTATAGACTTCTGTTGCAAAGCTGTACTAGTCAGTTTTCCAAATGATTGTGCCAGCTTTATGCCACTTGGACCTGGTACTAATTGGTACTAACACTCCTCTTGCCTCTTACTACTCCAGTCTAAAAGATACATAGTGATTGCAGTAAAGCGTTTCTTACCTTATTATTAATTTTGATATTTTATCTCAGTTAATGTGATTTTGTTCCTGATATATTGACCGTTAGGTCCTATCTACACTTACTGGTTAACAGGTCAGAATACTTGAATCAAATGGTCTTTCCTCCTGCAGATATGTCATAGAGCTCCTTAGAAATCCATACAGCAGTATTAAGGTGCTTATGGAGGAAGTCTTCCATGTTTTTCCCCCCTTAATGTATCTTCGCTGACTATTTTTCATCCTATGATTAATTTTACGCAGTGCTTAGGTTGATGTGAAATTAACTATAAATAGAAGCTACCTATTTCTCCTTCCAATTTTTCATTTGTAGTTCATTCGATGCACCAGTTGCATTCCAGCATGCTTTCAAATTCACTTTAAGATACAGTGAAGGAGTTGCCATTTCTGAGCTGCTCAAGGTTGCATGAGGAGAGCTTTTCCATGGAGAAAGTGTAAACCCTGCACTGACACCCAGAGAGACTGCTATGAACCTTGGCTGACCGGAAGAGTCTAGGCCAGTATCTCGTCTTCATTCAGTGGGGAGAGGCAGAGGTCTGCTTAATGAGGAGGAATAATATGTATTTTTTCTGGCGCTGTAATAGAATGCTGTATTCAAATATTAGATTATTACATATAGGTATGCATGGACTAATTTAATGCATCTGAGCAATTTCTCTATTCTACTAGGTTGCACTTGCAGCTCACCAACAGACTTAGTATACAGAGGCCCAAGTGCTGTACAGACGCGCTCTCCATTTTTCTTACATTCACAAATTTAGCAGATGTTTTTGTTTAGAGTAACGCAGAAGTGAGGAAAGGTTAGTGTAAGAGAACAACACTAACCAAGGACCCTGTTGGAGTTGGGGTTAAGAGCCTTGGAGTAGAGTGATGTAATTACTGTTCCGGCTGTGGGATTCAAACACACAACCATCCAGACATGGGCTAGGATACCTAACAAGGTAAGATTTGAATTCCTTTTCCTTAACTGACTCAAAAAGAGTCACTACTCAACTCTGGCCACTTAATGGCTTTCTAAACTGTTTACAGCTACCATTTACCATGTATTACCCTCTATCCCATTTTGCCTGCATTTTTATCCACCACATTCTAAAGACTCACTACTCTTTAGGCCTGTGAACATAAGCACCTCGATCCGTTAGCTCTAGATATAAATTGTCCTCTGTGTCATCGCTTCTTAACAGAAGCACATCTCTAGTACTCCAATGGAATAACAAAATGGGTCATGCTTTCAGTGAAAAAACAATTGGATACAGCCAGTGTTTTTCACCTGTACATTGTGACCTCCGCTCCCCAATGGGCGTAAATATTACTATACACAAACTAAAAAAGTAAAATCAATCCATCCATCCTTCTTCCTTCTTCTACCTTCGTCATTTTTTACAGTACAGGCTTGTGACATCAATCAAACTAATTGAAAGGCTTATAATACAAGCTTTGTTTAAATCAGGAGGATTGTTCACATATGATTTATATCAATGTCAGCGGAATGGTAAATAATGGTAGACATGTCACTCCTATCACTTAAATCTTAACTGAAATTCAGTCAAGGGGCACGTACTCCTCACCAGTCCACGAAGCCTACACACAATTTAAGCAGGCAAGGCCGGGTGCCAAAGAATTCCCCTTTAAACTTCCCTTTAATCCATCAGCTAGGTCAGAGCCAGTGTGGGGACAGATAACGAATGGCACAGCCTTGTGCCCATCCAAAAAAACAGCCCTGACCTTGCAGAAGGTAGGCCTCCTAACGAGACCCTCACTTTTGAAGTCTTTAGGGTGAAGGACAAATGACGAAAAGCTACTGATGCCAGGTGTTTTTAAAGTCACTGAAGTAAGAGTTCCAGTGACACACACAGGCAGGTCAAAGGTATACATTTAATAGCGAACGAACTGATTGATTTATTTTTTATTCAGTAAACAGTAGGTACCTTTTTCTCCAGTATAACTGGGTTTGTTATGGTCCTTTGAAGCAAAGATTATTATAAATTATTTAAAATTACATAAAAACGGAAAAAAAACTCAAAAAGTAATACCAAATAAACACTTTAATGTAAAATGTAATGCTCGGTTTTTGGACTAAGTAATCATTTCCTTGCAGAAAAAGAATCTTCAAGCAACACAAAAATATAATTAATCAAAGCAGTTGTTTTCCATAAAGTGTGATTCATTTATGTCACGTGTCATTGTCAATGCACAAGGCTTAAGACAGGGTACAATCTGATTAGCTTTGTACCCAGTGAGGGTAGAAAAAAAAAGGCCTTTACTGAAATATCGTTTCTCAAACAAATGTGAAGAATTATATTAGTGTCAAGAGTAGGTTTTTAAAAGTGGCAGGAAAAACACAAACATATACTGTATAATATACGAGATATATACCAAAGTAAGTTTTTGATGTAATTCAGTTTAAGAATATAGAAGCAAATACACAAACAGAAATGTCTGTTCTTACTCGATGGGCCTTCAGTTGTTTTGGAAAGCTATTTGTCGCGGTTCTCACTCCCGCTACCCGGAGTCTCAGAGTCTTCTGACCCGGATCTAGAGGCTATTTGAGGGAGGCTGACCATTGGGTTATTGCTCGGTCACTGTTTGCCTGTTCCCCATCTTGCACCATCCTAGAATTAAAGTCTTGTGCTCTGTCACCCTGCCTGTTTTGAATTTCTTCGCCCTTGGATCCTTCTCACGTGATATTATTATATCTAATGATAAACACAGTGAATAATGTTCTGCCTCTCTACACCACCAGGAGGTGTGCTGCACCTGGAGACAGCCTCACACCCAGATTCTCACATCTGCCTCCCATCACCTAATCACCTTGCCTACTTACGCATTTCGGCTCCCTCAGTTCACCGTTGAACCTATTTCCAGTTCCTAGTAGTGTTCATCTGCCTGGTAATCGAGTTCTTCAGTTTGGGCTCCCTAGTCCCTGGCTTGTCTTCCTAACCTCCAACTCCTGTCAGCCATCCTTCCTAATCCTGTTCCTGCTTCCCTCTCTTCTCCAGCTCCTTCTGGAGCCCAGCTTTAAATTCACTTCCGAGGTCAGCTCTCCTCTGCTCTCGGACCTGACCTCTAGCTACATCCTAACATGTCCGGTTATACAGAGATATGGAGTAATATCTCTTTCTGAGGCATCATCCACACCCAAGGTCAGACACACATGCGCGCACACAGCAGTGAGAAGACATTTTTAACCCCTTCAGAAATGTATGCCTTCCTGCATTACAACCTTAAATGTGATCTCATCTTCATCTAAGTCCTAATAACTGGTAAACACCAAAAAAGCAAAGTGTACTTTTTACATTTTGTTGAGCATGTTTTTACATCATAAACTGTGTTTTTTGAAAAAATATATGACTCTTAGGACAATCAGCTCTGTCAATGGACTAATTTGGGTTAGATCATCAATACAATGAGATGACAGTCAGGGATGACGTCAGTCGTCACTGTTGGAATCTGCTTTTCAGGAGAAAAGTTTCTGAAAACAAATGACGTCTCGTTAAAAAAAATAATCTGAGGATCGAAAAGAGTTGTCAATGGTCATTAACCTGGAAATGGTTACAAAACATTTCTTAATAAATCTAGCCTGTATAAATTCATGGTCAGGCAGTGATCTGAATGAGAACATTCAGGATCACCCTTTCAAAGTAGTGATCAAAATTCATTCAAAGATGAAGGGGAACATTCTTCCAGCGGGTCACAAAGAAGCCCAGGCTAACAGCTATGGATGGATGGATGGATGGATGGATGGATGGATGCTATCGCATTATCTAATGTTCAAGATTCAATTCTAAAGGAAGTGCTTTGATGTGAGTGGCATACAAAGGGTCAACTTATACATCTCTTTAAAGGCCTTACATTTGCTGAAGAGCATGTTCTGTGGATAGATGAGACAATTGTGATTTGACTTTTTCAATAAACTGGATAACCAACAAATTCCATTGGACAATATTATGGTATTCACCTGTGAGCTGAAGCTTAACAGATAGCTGTGATGCAAGAAAATCTGCTATAAAATCACCGAGACAGAAGAGATTTTGCGTTTCGGAACAGCCAAATTATGATTTGACATAATTCATTCATGCGAGACAGCTGAAAAATATCAAGTAATCCAGGAGGAAATGGAATGCGCTGAAATAGGTTCAAGCTGATAAACAGGATTGAACAGCAAGTAGAAAAAGAATCTGACTGACGTTATTGCTGCTGCAAGAGGTGCCACCAGGTACTTAATTCAAAGGCTCACATATTTACTCCAACAAGCCAGTGGATGTTGGATCAAGTTGCAATACTATGGCTATATATTGTTTTTGCTGAACTGGGTTGGCTCAGTGGGTAGCATTGTTATGTCATACCTTTGGGGTTCTAAATGCATCCCTGCTGTTTGTATGTGTGTCAATTTTGTGTGTTCACGTAGGTTCTTCTACATTCTCTAGTGTCTTGCTGCATTCCAAAGACACACAGTCTAGACGAGTTGGTATGTGTTGACTGTGAGTGTGCTTGTAATGGGTTGGCGTCTCAGCCAAGCTATTCTTCACCTCATGCTTTCTGCTAAATAAATGTTCTAGACTCACTGTAATCTTGCAGGGGATAAACGGTTCTATGAAATGATGCACATATTTGATAAAAGTCCACTACATCTACACGTATTCATTTACAGATGGACCAGTAATAGAAATATGTAGACTGAAATGCTACAAAACTTGGAGGATACTAAAATATGACGACCCTTATTCAGATTGCTCATCTGGTACAGGGTTATTAGGATCTTTAGCCTATCCCACACAGCACAGGGTACAAGTCAGAGGAAACACTGTGGATGGAATGTCAGTCCATTGTATGACATGCATATGAATAGTAACATATGATGGGCAATTTAAAGGTATAGGAAACTCACACTGCATGGGGACAACATGCAAAATCCACACATAGTGTGGAAGATGAACGTCCCACCCTTGAGGTGTGAGGTCGCTCTGTCACCTCATGAATCCATCTATCTGTTAATGTTTACTTTCAAGTTCTTTAATGTGTGAGATTAAAAATGTTCACATTATATAGAACTGGGAGTGCATAGCTAGTTCAAAGGATTACTACTCTAAACTGATTAAGACATGCAGATTTAATCGCAGTAGGATTTTAATCAATTTATGGGCAAACAGGTAGCAAGCAAATAACATCATTGAAAAACGAGTCATGTGGGGTTTCAGATTAATAAGAGGGGGGGAAAGGATAATCTTAAGCAAAGCCATCCTATCTTTTTAGATCAGCTAGCTGCTTGGAAGTCAGAACAATGTGTGTAATTGATTAACCTTGAGTATGCCATTGATTCTTAAGAAGTCTGCAACAGAGACTCAATATGGTCTCAAAGTTGGTGCAATGACATGCTGCTGAACTTTGGAGATTGTGTTTGACCATGTGCACGTTATTCAACCTAATGAGCAGAGGCCAGATATTTACCTTAAACGTAAGGCAATAATTCTGCCTCTACCGTAAACGTACAACATATCATTGCCATATTTTTAAGTTGCACAAAATTTACTGGATGAACAAATGACATTAGCATCAAATGATATCTTACCATGTATCCACTACCTATACATGAAAATTTCTTATCATGATCTGATTTTGTGGTAACTGTTGCACTCAGGTTGAACAGAGAATGTCTGAATCTTTCATCTTCATCTTATGACAATGGTGCCCCCTAAAGGACGCAAAGAGAATTACTAGTTTCTCCAAACCAGACGCTTTGAGTCATGTTACCGAAGTTGATGCATGCATAATTATATTATGTTTGTGGGAAAATCTCGTTTATACCTTTGCATGATGAAAATGAACGCAGACTTCAGTTTCACGTTTACTTGTTCATTTTTCTCTGTGCAGTTCCCAAATTCAAGCAACCTGGAGCTAGAACCGGGTAGTCAAGGACAGAGTCTATCCTGAATGGAGCAACACTAATTCAGCTAAAACACAGACTGTTAAAGCTGAGAAATTCATACAAAGATAAAGCATGCCAACTCCATCCATAGACAGCATGTGCAGTAACTGAAGCCACAACCCTGCAGTCGGGAGGCCACAGAGCTGTTTATTGAACCAGCCCACAGCGCTGTATATATTACTCATGTTTGTCTGCTGACGTACGATGTCGATTGTACTGTATAGTGAGGTATTCGAAAAGATGCTCAGATATTCCGTGGTTTTGTTATTGATCCATTCACTCTGTAAGCCCATTCTTCTGTACACTCATTCGGAGTGCATTCAGTTGTCATTGACAGAATATGTCACCAGCCTGTGCCACCTTGTAAACCAAGAAGACATGACTAGCATCTTACAGTCCATCTTTCAGAGCTTGACTGCACATTAGAAAAGCAAATTGAAAAGAGCAGTATTAATCATTCGTCTGGCTGACTTCCCCTGAAGTTATGGGAAAAACATACCCAGATTCAATATACTGAGTGAAAACAGGAGTATTGGGTTGTTTGAATTTGGACTTATTCCATTTAGCTTGTCTGTGTTCGGTTGCTACAGGAACCTCGATATGTCTGAGCAAACAAAGCACAATATAATCTCACTGGAACAGATTTATTCTCAATATACATTATTTGTTGAACCAGTTTCCTAACATAACTACAATATAACTAGAAATGCTGTTTCCCTAATTATGATTAAATAAATTAACTATTCATAGCACTGAAAAAAATCATTCATATACCTGTTCGTAAATGTGTATATAAGAAAATGTTTTGCAAAACATTTTAAGAAAGTCTAATATAGTTATAGGGCACATACACACCATTAAAAAAAAAAAAAAGGCAAACAAGGTAGAATTTAGAAATTAAAAATTTAAATTTAAAATTTAATGAGATTTTCTTTCACCTTTACTTAACACAGTGCATCAAAATCAAAAATAGAATCTCCCACTTTCTTTAAATAAATCTAAATAAAAATATGAAAACGTGTCGGATAAGTACACATAGCCTTAAATTATTGAATTTGTATCATAGTCTTCCTGGGTACGTTGCCACCTTATGAAACCATTCAAGCATGATAAAATTTGGTGAAGCCTATTGGTGGACTGACCTCTACAGGTTTTTAGTCAGATTAATAGGAGGACTTGGACTGAGTCACCCCCGGCTGTTTATCTTTTTTATACTTTAGCCACTGTGCTGTTGCTTTGGCAGCATAACTTGGCTCGTTGCCATTGAATTTTGTTCTCAGCTTCAGTTTGCTGGCAGAAGGTAACAGGTTTTCTTCAGCAATCTGCTGGTATTCAGCACCATCCCGATTCACCTTTTCCCTCACAAGTTCTTTGCCTGGCCGTTGAAACATCCACCGAAAGGAGGCCGTCTCCATTATACTTAAGCATAGAGATACTGTTCTATGAGTGATGATTCGATTCAATTCAATTGAATTGAGATTCACTGCCTTGTAAAGAGACGGTCTACAAGGAGCAGATACTTGTACTGTGGACTAATCCCACCCACTACAGTGGCAGATGAGAGTCTTGTGCCATCTTGAGGGTTGCTGGTCATACGTGAGCTTTTTAACAAGACCGATCATTGAGAGAGTAATGCGTACTTTTGGCTGTCAAAGATAAGTTGCTTATTGCGTGTCTAAAATTGCACAAAAATAATTTAATGTAATCAAAAGGAAAGTATCAGACTCCAAAATATAATGAAGTTAATGAACTTGAAAATGCATTTAGACTTGCTATGTTCAGTTGATATCTTTTTTAAGATAAGATTTTCTTTCTGTTGGTTAATGTTTTCGATGTAAATCACTGCACTTCTTAATTAATATATATTACAATATTCATTTTCTATGGACTATAAAATCCTTGTCAAGTTTCTCCATAATTTCTAAAACCAGAGATCATGATATGCATCATTTTTTTCTTTTTTTTTTTAACCAGGCCAGCTCGAATATGGTAACGGCACATCTCGGCTTAGTGGTGGTGGGTGTGTGTGTAACCGTTTAAGTCACTTTGTCTCTGTCACACAATGTTCCTCATCCGGTCTCCGTTGCTAGGAGAGTAGGAAAAGGGCAGCTGACTGAGGTCTGACTCATGTCTTAAACCCCCATGTTGTTGATCCGTGACTGAATGGAGGCCACAAATGCATGGAGGCAGTATGTAGTACGAGGAATACAGGAAATTATTTTCTAAAGCTCGTTGACTTCTTCGGGATTAGCAATAAACCGTATTCCACATATGATGTGTCATCGTCTTAGGATAACTTGCCAATTAACTTTGTTGACATTATTTTCGGCAGGTTTGTTGTGATTCTGTAACCTATTGGGTGGTAAAGTATTGGCATTACATTTGGTTTGGAGGCTGGTGTGATTGATTAACAGCCAACGAATGGATATGACAATGAAACCACTTCTCCTTGTGTTGTGTATGTTTCCTCCAGGTCATCTGGTTTCCTTCTGCAGTCCAAAAATATGCTATTTGCTGAACTGGCATGTTGAAATTGCAATGGGCTGTCATTTTATCCAAGGCATCCCCAACCCTGGGCTTCCTGGTGTAGTACTCAAGGCTCTCCACAGCCCTGGGATTCCTGGTATAGGCTCAAGGCTCTCCATAGCCCTGGGATTCCTGGTATAGGCTCAAGGCTCTCCACAGCCCTGGGTTGGAAAAGTGACTGAAAGATGGATAGATGCATCTGGCGTGATTTGAAACAAAAATGTAGATGAAACGATGTTGAAAAATCATTTCAATGAATGATTGTGTAAAGTTCTGCTGACATTTAAATTGCATATTTATTGCAGGAGATTGCATTTTTCCTGAGAGATATAAATGGTTTACGATTACATTTCATACTTTAATACGTATGTAGGTGCCCAAACAGCAGGTGCAATTAAATCAGCATCACTGGTGCCATAGCAACGAAACACTGGACCATTTCTGAGTCACAAAGCATTGACCCATGGGAGAGTCAACCTTATTCAGTCAATTGGGAGATATTGCTCATTCCATAATATGCTTTTGGAGACTGTGGTAAATGGGGGTCATGAAAATAGATTACTGAACAAACAATTCTTTCATAAAAAGAATATATGATAAACTTCACTAATACATTTAATGTGTTATTTGAGCAATACAGTTCATAAGAAAGCTCACTTCACTGGGAAAATGTGTGTGAATGATAGCTACTGAATGGTAAATTCAAATTACTTTTCTGGAATTTATAGATCTGGCTGTTAGAAGACATACGTTTATCGAGTTCCCTGTTCTGTATCATGGTAGCTTACCCAAGGGGGTGGTCGGCCACTTGACCTTGGACCTCCAGAAGTTGTTTTTTTCTCCTTGCTGAGAAGTTTTTGGTTCCTTTTATAGTGCCTGTGAAAGGCTTAATAAAAATGAATTGAATCAAAATAAATTACTGTAGTTGGCCATCTTCGCTTTGATTACTTCTTAAGTGCTTTACAAATTAGCTTGCTGTTTTTGCTACCTAAAATAAATATTCATCTCATTATTGGTCACAGTGTGAGCGGTTGGATAGGACACAAGATAGGGGACACCCTGGATGAGATGCCAGTCCATCAGAATTAAGGCATACACAAAATCACATCCAATGTGCATTTTCTGAGACACCAGTTCACTAAACAGCAGAGGAAGGGAACTCGAGTACCCAGATTGGAAACCCACCTGACACAGACAGATACACACAGTGTCAGACAACATGTTCAGATACCAACCACAAGGAGCTTATTTTAATTGCGAAGAAAATGCAAATAAACACAGTTCGGAAAAGGAAAATTTATAAATGAAAATAAACATATGGGCTCAGCTGATTAGCCATAACTAGAGGTACCCTGCCTATAGAAAGCCTTAATAAACCTCCATCTGTACAACGCGGTGCTGTTCGCCAGAGTTCGGATCATTCTGAAGCCCAGCAGTCGGCTGCTCTCAGTCCCGGCGCCGGCTCAGGCTGGCACTCTGGTTCTGTGTGTGTAGATACTGTATATTTCACCTTCGGTACCGTGTAATCTGATTGCTAGCGGGCGTGTTTCTTCAGACACATGCACAGAGCCCCGGCGACGCGACCGAAGAGAATCACACAACTCGATTCAGCCTTTCCCAGGTAAGCGCATCCTTCCTTCATCCATCCATCCATCCATCCGCTTCATTTGTCTCCCTTCACCAGCTCCTCATTGTAGTCCTGTTTTGACAGCTCCCGGTCCACATCTGTATAAATCACCCATCAACCAGGAATCCTCATGATAGTCAAAGATTATGCGGTCGTTGCAGTTGCTTATAGAGGAATATTACTGGTACTTTCTGTCGGTATTTTTTTTAATAATAAATTTTATCTTTCAATAAAGATTTGATCACAAAACAAAACAAAAAAAACATGTTCATGTTTACAGATTATAATATGGTTAGAAATAAACTTACTAATGATTTTAGCGCAGTTTTCTGCTGTTTCATGATGAGAATTTGAAATACATTTATTGCAGGAACGAATGCTATAAATAGGACACTTGGTTAGATTCAGGAGTTCTACAATGTACCACAACCTTCAGTTGTGTGTGTGTGTGTGTGTGTGTGTGTGTGTGTGTGTGTGTGTGTGTGTGTGTGTTTTGGAAGTAGCAGCAATATCCCAGCCATCCAACATATCTGTGAGGAAATGGCAGGGATGAAGAAGATGGTGGTAGTGGTGGTTATACTAAAGGAAAGGTTTGAATCACTTCTGGCTGAGTCTGACTTTTTTCTTACTTCTGTTTTGACACGGACCACGTTAACATGGCATGTTTCCTTCCACAAAACAGAAGCAAAATAGACGAAAGAGGTTGGAGCACAACAATAAAACACAAGGCTGGCTAACCTATAAATATACATTTATTTATATTTTAAATTTATTTCTGATTATGAACTGAACAGAAAATGGATGGATGGATGGATGGATGGATGGATGGATGGATGTTTGTTTGAATTTGCAGCTATTTATATAATAATAATAATTTATATCTATTATCCTATATTATCTTGCATCTGGTTATATGACAGTTGATGGATAGTTAAATTCCTTAGTGTGAGTGTCTATCTCTGTCACGTCATCAGTGTTCCGGGTTCCCAAGGACTGACTGGGGTTTTTGGGTGTGTCTATGTTTCCTCGTTTCCCTATTACGTTTGACTAATTGCCTTTGTCCTGATTGCCTTCATGTGTATCACTTGTTACTTACGTTATTTAAGTCTAGTTTCCCCTCTCACCTGGGTTGAGAGTTTGGTTTGTTTAGGCTGTTTTGTTAGTATCATTACCAGCTTTATACTAGTTCCTAGTTGTGTGGGTTTGTGTTTGTAATTCTAGCCTTATTTGTCTTGTCTATCCATGACTTCTTTATCTTGTACCCTGGACAAAGCCTGGTATTTGTTCCTTTGTTTTGTTATTAAACCCTGTCTGCACTCACACCCGCACCCTTGTCATTCTTCCCTTATAGCTCTGCAACCCAAGACAGCAGCAATCTTTGACAAAATGGCAAGCAGTCCTTCTGGGACAGTTTGCCATTTTAGTAATTTATATATTTTGTCATTATTACTGTCACTCCTCCATTCAGTATTTTTTATGTCATTGTGTTTAATCATCAGTATCTGTTGCTTTGCACTTCAGACTTTGATAGTGAGTTAATGTTGAATGTATTGTGTTTTAGTCTTTAAATTTAACGCCGCAGTGTCGGCTGACTAAGTCGGACCAGATGAAATGTGGTCCACCTCTTCCATGAAGCAGTTACTAATTTCCCACGTCTGACTAAGCCTCACTCAGAGGGCCACAAAAATCTTGACTATTTGAAAGTACCGACATCAGAGTGAGAAAAAAAACACCCAGCTTTTAAAAGCTGTTTTACTGAAACTGTGAAATGTTGTGGAATTCTTAAAAACAACAAGAGCGTGAAATAGGCAGCATTGGGAAAGTAACTATGAAGTACTTGTACAGGTAGTCTAAGATGGTTGAGATTGTCCAGGTGAGAGGTACAGTTTTTTTTTTTTAACCATCACAAGCAGTAGTGTTTCATGCCAGGTGCATGTGGATCACAGAGTGCTAAGCTGACTTCTTTGGCACCAGTACCAGGATGCCATGTCAGCAACCAAAAGGCGGCAAACCTTCAATCTTGAAATAATTCTCTTGCCACTTAGTGAGCCGAGCGATACTGAGCCATAGCTAGCTGCTTTTTAGCTACATCTGGCCTCTGGTTAACTGAGCATGGATTAGCACCTTTCTTCCAAGTCCCGTTGACCGCAAACCCGCCTCTTGACTTGCCGTTGCAGATCCGCGGCGTTGGCTTGGCGCATGGGGAGCGAACCGGCCTGCTGCCCACGCTGCTCCGGCGTGCCTGGGGCTGCCGCTCAGACGTTTGGCGTGCGCTCATACCTGCACCTCTTCTACGAAGACTGCGCCTTCTCAGGGCCCCTGGATGACAACGATGATGACGGAGACCAAGACTCAAAGGACGAAACCTCGACTCAAGACCTGTGGCGCTGGCTGCTGTGGAGGGTATGGCCAATATTAGCCGCGGGGTTCATTGTTCCAGAGCCATACGGCTTATCAGTCCTTGACCACAAAACACACGACATCAACATGGCAGTCATCAATTAGTAGACTATCCATTGTTTTGTTTCTTTAAGGTTTATGATGTAAGCTGGTCTGTTAATGCGAGAATCACATTTTACCAATTTCACAGGCCAGCCTAGCAGCGGGAATCCTCTTGGCAGTGACCGGTGCAGTGGCTTTGGCAGTGGGCTTCCTCCTGCCGCCACGGATTGAAGGCTTCGGGGATGGGGAGCTGCTGGTGGTGGACGAACACGCCATAGGACACAACGGTGCCCTGCTAGCTTGTCAGCTGGCTGGCGCCGTTTTGCTGGGTCTGGGCACTTTCATACTCTTGGGTTGTGCCCTGACGTGGGGCACCGGCTACCATGATGATGGCGGGAAGCAGTGCTGGGCCAGAAAGCCGCAGGAATCCTGGCCCATCCCTAATGTATCACCCATCCAGACCATGTTGCCAATCAGCTTGTCTCAGACATTTTCCATCCAGCCGTAAACAGGGCTCTAAATAACCATGAAAGAGGACTATGCATTCATCTTTATATGTAGCCTGAATACGGTCTATTTGCCCTTTCAGATTCCAGATCTCCGATGTTATAAAAACAAACGCTCCTTGTCAAATCGTGTTTTTTTCTTCATTCCAATTATATTAAGGAGGATCTAATCTACAAGATTATAAAGAAAGTGAATCTGAAGGGACAAAAGTTTTGATTCAGGGATTCTTAAACGAAGTGAAATATTTAGTTATGTCCTAGTGAACATGCACTTTTTTTCAGAGCTCTAAGTGAGCGTTGGGATGCTTTGTTTTTAATAAAAATGCAAGTGTGAATAATGAGCAGTTTCATCTGACTTTGTATCATGAAGCAAAATGCGACCATACAGGTTTTCTTCTTTCCAGCTGTGCAATACAATTTCTGCATAGAAAAAAACTGCAATTTTCTCAGTTGAACTAGCATTTCATAACATTGTTTATTTATCCATCCACTGATCCATCATTTGTCCTAGTCAGGATCATGGGGGTGCCCTGGAGCCTGTCCCAGGCACCACGGGACACAAGGCAGGGGTACGCACTGGATGGGAGGCCAGTCCATCACAGGGCACACGCAGCCATATACAATGGACAGCTTAGAGGTACCAGATAGCCTGACTGCATACAGACTGCATGTAGAAACTGCACACACACACACAGCAGAGGCAAATTTTGAACCCTTCATCCTGGAGGCTACCCAATGAGCTTCCATGCCATGCGTTGTTTAACCAGACTTGGCATAAATGGTATGCAGCCATTCTGATGAACGGTCTATTTTCAGGCAAGGTTATTTTTAAAGACTGATCTTCACAAAGTGCTCTGGATGTGGCTGGTCTCACTAGTCTTCTTTTAGAGCTTTGCATTCTATCATGCAAATGAGTTTGACTTTCAGTTTTCGTTTCAATAAGAAAAACAGCACAGTTTTTTTTTATTTCATGATTACATGAGAGTTCATGGTAATTAATAAACACAGTCTTTATGAGATTGGCAAAATAATGGAAACACCAAACAATAAATTAAATAAAATAAATTAAATAATAAATTAGGACCTAATAAGTATTAGGACCACCCTTTATCTTAAAAACACCTTCAATCCTTCTTGGAATGCTGTTAAACAAGCCCTGACCAGTGAGAAGAGGAGTGTTAGACCATTTATCTAGAAGATCTGGAGTGTTTTTAGAATGAATATGGTTGAAATCTACATTGCAGAACTTTCCATAGAGGATCACGGATTTTACATTTGGAGACTGAGCAGGCCATGGGAAGAATCTGACCACATCCTGTAATTTCTAATGTCACAACAATTTATTTAGCATTATGAACATAGGCATTCTCATTTTGAAATATGGGAACATCATGAGGGAAGAGTGTTTGCAAAATTGGGTGCACCTTATCCTGTCCAAGCAAAACAGCTATCAAGCATAACAACTCTCACAAGATGGCTGCCCTTACCAAAAAAGCATCATTTGGACTTCTCCAAACGTAGATCCACAGAGAAACTAGGGAAGGATGACTCGTCCGACCAATAGAATTTTTTTTGCTGTTCTGGAATCAAGGTTTTGTGCTACTCAGACCAGGTTATGAGTGTTTGTGCATTGGGCTTGGATTCAGATGATATTTGAACTGGCGCCCTGACATAAATTCCAGCTTTCTATAACTGATTACGTGTAATTATTGTTGAAACTGAATCACAGGTCCCAATTCAGTCATTTGGTTTCTGAGGCACAGTTTTGCGGTGTTTAACACCTATACTGTTAAGTGTTCGTCTAACCCGGTAGGAGAACTTCAGCTGTTCAGCACTTGTCCATGTCTGGCATATGCTCTTACGATCTTTCCTCCTAAAATACAATCATCTTTCCTGTTTTTGTGGCAGATGCATCTGCAGTTCAGACACTGACCATTCAGCCTCTTTCGAACTCTGTTACCCGCCTCAAGTTGCGTTGAAAAACTCACATTTCAGTGCTGACTGTTATAGCTGATGAGTAACGCTAATTAGCATTTAGCATAGTTTGAACCACCACCCTAAAGAAGAAAAAAAATTGCTGCATATATTTTTAGTGCACTGGTTGCTATGCTGAAGCATTACTCTTGCCACTTAAGGCATTGGTTTCGTTATTTACTTACACGTGCAGTATGGTATAGAAATAGTTTGTAATTTCAGGAGTTAAAAATGGAATGCTGGCTTGAGCTACTGCATGGACTGACTGTTTCTCTTGACCATCTGTTGTCCGTTGTGAGTGTGGGGAGGGTTGGCCACTAGCTTTCACTTGATTTTTAAGTCGATTTGTTTTGTATAAACAGCTGGATATTTTCATGCTTGTTGAATTATTCAAATCAACCTTGGACCTCATATGTATGTAACATTAATGATTCAGCACCACTGTCACTTCTCATTTCCTGGGTTAGCCATTTGAATCCTTCTGTGTATACGTACCTGTGTGTCAGTGTATGTATGTGTAGATATTCTGCAGGGTTCCTCTGGTCTCCTTCTGCAGTCTGAAAGAATTAAATTAGGCTAAGGTGTGTCCTCCAACCCTGTGCTGTTTGGGATAGGCTCCAGGCCTCCAGGCTGGACCCCGACCAGGATGTGTAGTTACAAGGTGGATGAATTAAACAGCTTGGAAACCCATGTAAAGGCACAAACAAAGGAAATGTACGTTTGGCTATTTTAATACTAGCTCTCCTTTAAAGAGAACAACACAGCAGGAATTTCCTTTCAGTGGGCTTCCTGTCTTCCTCGTGTTTTTTTTTTTTTTAATGCCTTTTAAATGGCCTTGTTCGTGCAGTGATGATAACTGCAGTTGCGTGGTCAGACCAGAAGAAGTCAGCAAAGACTCATTTTCAGGAAATTGGCGGGCAGGGACTTTTTCAGGACTCCACATTTTCCCATCGGATTCACCAAAACAGTTGTGTAAGTAGATGGTTATGATATTTATAAAAATCTAAAATCTCTGAAATCTGGAATGTCCCCCGGAAGTTTCCTCAAAAGTCCCATGTAAAGTAATTCATAGATAAAATAGAGAACCTCCCTACTGCTTTTAGAGTTAGAAATAATAGCAAAAAGAAGACTCTCATATTCAAAGCACTTTGATATGCATTTCTTGCACAAAAATGATTGTTACTATCAGTATTATTATTAGCAAATGAGAATGTAAAATTTTAACAACAACTGGGTTCCATAATGCATCTTCAGTGATTCACATTTTCAGTATTATATATTATTATTACCCTGACCAGGATTGGTGATTAGAGGATGGATGGATGGATGGATGGATGATACTATTATTAATCCACCAATTTTCTACTTCATAATTCTTCTTCTTATTCTTCTTCTTATTATTATTTGCAGTTGTAGTATTTTTGTTGATGATATTTTGCTTTGCTTTTAGGTACTTTGCATTTTCTACCAATTCAACTTCACACTCACTATTACACTATAGGAAACAGAGAAATTAATTTGCTAAAAACAGCTATTTACGCTGTGTTTCTTTTCCAAACTATATATCACAAATGACATACGTTTTTACTCTTCCCATTGAAGACGTCAGCAGTTCATCTGCAGTAGGACACCATAGCCATAGCTATGCAAACCGTAAATCTCTTTGATTATAACACGCACACGCACACACTTGCAATATAATTAGAACTTTTGGTTCAAATCGGAACGTCCAAAAAATATCCAAGGCTACGTTTGCGTGTAATCAAATGGCAGTCACTCCAAGTTCCGTCATTACAAAACTTGACTTCATGTACCACTAGAAAAGGAAACATTCTTGAGCTCAGTAGAGCATTTTAATTTAAAATAATAAATAAATGAATGGTTAATGTTGTATTATCTTCAGTTTTATGCGAAAATACAGCCCTGCAGTTAGACTATTCTACACCCTGAACTTTGGAGTGTGTTAACACAACAGACTCCAGTTCCAGCAGAGGAACGGAAGAGTGTGTCACTAAGTCACAAACTCATATGAAACTCACAAAAAGCTTGCAGTTGTTTTCATCATCTCGAGAACACTCGGTGTTTTAATCTACAATGTTTACAAAAGCATAAATTTCTCGAAGGGACTGTGCAACTCTGTCTACTGATAAGATAACGTCGTTGGTGACAGTATCTGTTCTGGACATTTCATTATGTGCAACATAGTTTCCGTTAGTGCAACGAGACAACGGCGTTGACAGGCATTGTGCTGGTGGGTGCGTAGGTGGCGCTGCTACACACACAAGAAAAATGGGCACAGTAAATTGGAGGTACATATGTGCATTTCAGCAGTGTTCCAAACACCTGCTGGCTCGGACGGCACATCCCGTTCGCCGCCCTGGCGTGGGAGGGAACGGCGCCATCTTGTGTCCGAGCGAGAGCACTACACCCGTCCTCACTCATCAGCATCGACCCCAGCCCCTGGCAGCGGTCTAGGTTGGCCTGCCACTGAAATAATTCCAGTGAAGGGTTAGCGTTTGACGCCTCCTGAAGGATGCATCGTGTGCTGTCCTAGTCACACGCTGTGCCCTGACGCCAAGGTAACCATCTACCAGTCCAGTCTGAGATGATGCACAGAACACCAGAATAGAATAGTCAGCTTCATTGTCAGCTTCACTTTGCTATCAGAAGCTCCTTGTTCCTATTGCCCAAAGCCCATGCTGTCATCAAATGACCACCAAACAGGCCACATACCTATTTCATGTGCATGTAGAATTTAATCTCTAGTGATAAAATGACTGACAAAACAAAGTCAGCAGAGTTAAAATGAAGTGGAAAAAGACAGAAGCTTCATATCCTGCTGTATGTGGGCTGGATGTGACTGTGATGACAAATGGTGATGAATTCGTGGTCACTTACTGCATATGCCTTAACTAACAATTCTGAGAGTTAATGTTTGCCAAAAATAAAGCCTGATGAATGGCCAAAGATGAGACACAACCAGGATGCTGTTTTTTTCTTCAAAAACGACACTCCAAGCAATTGAATAACCATCTGTCTGTTAATCATTTAAAGCATCGAAAGACATCTCTGCATGTGATTATGAAGAATGTGCTGGAAAAGAATCTTATTAAGCTTTTCGGAGTCAGTGGCCATGGCCAGTGGTGAACATGCCATCTCGCAAAAAGAATAGGAAACAATATTTATCCTGTAAACAACTATAGGGTCAACAGCAACGAATCATCCTGGGTCTGGTGATGTCATTCCCTGTCTGCTCAGTACAGGAACCGCCATGACCTTCCTGCAACAAGCAACAAAGGAAAACGCATGACAGAATCCAGAGTATCCACCCTCAATGTGAAATGAGGGTCGGGGAGACAGCCGAGCCTGAGGATGAATCGTCCCCTCCAAGGCCTGAGCCAGCTGTGGTCCACACTCCAGAAGCAGCCCTTCTCAACTCCAGCACCGTAGCCTGTAGATAACCTCTCCAGCCACAGTCAGAATCCCTGTTTGCTACTGGATTAGGCCTAGGCTGTGCGTCCCCAAAAGCCCGAGCCAAAGTGCTGTACTGACAAAGTCAGACATGTTTTCCAGATCAGGGTGGACCACCAATGCAGTCAAGGGCTTGTTATGCTATCCAGATGGAGCAAAGCTTCAGTACCCAGATGAAGACCCACCTGCCACGTAGGTGGCAGCAGCAGGTTCTTGCAGCCATCCCACCTTCCCGTTGATGTTGCTGAATACATTTTAGGCTTCACCATACCTACAAAAGGCATGAAAGGAACCATAGTCAAGACACAGAGCCTTTTATGCACTGCTGGTTTTATCTAGAGGTAGATGAAGTCCGACTTCTTCCAGCAAAGACTCCTGGCCAGGGGAACAGAAGATAAAGCTGGACTTTCACTTTACTTTTCCAATATATAAGACTGAAGTTCATAGAGCAAATTGAGTGAGAAGTGATTTATATTCCACTTTCTGACTAATGTGTGCCTTATTTACACATGCCTGTTTCTCTCAATATTATTGGGGAACACGATATCTCAAGAAAATCATACAGCATTGTTGTACTAGCGATAAAATCTTTATGTAAAAAAATACTGATGTGGTTTGTGGAGGTCCACAAAATGTTTTAGGCACAGTGTCGGATCTGCAACAGTTTGCAAGACTTGATGTATATTCATCTTTCATCCAGTAGGGGCAGCAGTGTGCGAGTTAATTTTTGCTTGTATTTTCTCAAAAGAGCAAATACACTTACACAAGTTACACAAATTACTCTTACACAAGTAGGTGAAAGTTTTTTTTTTTCTCAGTGATTGTGCTTTCAGTGATGTACTCTCCTTTGATGCAATTTGCTGTATCTTTTTCTATAATGCCATACGTATCCAGCCCGTCTTATGTCCCTCACAACATTTATTCTGTGAAAGTAATTCACGAATAATCAGTTTTCATATATAGCCCAAGTGGTGCATAAACATAAACTGTGGAAATGTAAAAGAAGAAACAGCTTTTCTCTGACACGCCTGTGTGACAACCATACATAAAAAAATGGACAAACTGCCAATGTGTGAAAGCTGAATAGTTTAACGTAAACACTGAGAAATGAAATAAGAAATGACTTCAGCAATGAAAAGGAAAACATTAGATCAATGAATACCATTCATAGGGGTTGTTAGCTACAATAGCTGCGATTATGTGATCTTTTTCCGTTTAAAGGTTGGTGACAGGCTATGAATATAACAGCCATACAGTTGTCCTGACTATGTTTCTTTGCGAGAATTTCAGAGACTTACATCAGCCTACTGTACTGGAACCTAGTGGCATGTTTCTACTGAGCATGCTCAGCTAACTCTGAGCTAAAGTTCTCCACAATAAACTGCCACTAGAGTATCTTTAAACTCTATTTTTGTGGGGGTAACCAGCTAGACAAATGTTTCATCACAGCGGGTGAAAATCGGGAACAGCACACTTAAGAGCACTACCTACTTTGTTTTTTTTGCATCAGCAAACTGAAGAGAACTGATGAGCGACGAGACAAGATAGATGCACCTACACGCCTCTGCGGCACTGACAAACAGATTGGAAACTTAGCTGAGTCAGCGTGCTTCTGAAGATACAGACATTAACCTCAGCCGAGGGAAAAATTACCATCTAAATGCAGTAACATTTCGGTGTAGGTGGACCTGCTCGGATGGTAACGGGCCTTAAAAGCAACCGAAATAGGTTTGTCAAACAGGAAATTGTGGTCCCTCCATTTATTTAAACACAAAGAGAAGATCTTATATAAAGTCGGAGTGCCACATGGTTGCATTTATCTCTGCCCCTATAATTAATGTGGGAAGTGGTCAACGATATTTTTGACTGCATGGAGACTTCTCTAGCTCTGTGTAGTCAGGGTCTTTTGTAGCACTGAGCAAACAGAGGCTTGCGGGCTGATTTTGCTTAACGTAGCAAGCAGAGGGTAATGGCGTCTTCATCCGTGTCAGACGGAGTGGGAGACTGGTGATGAGACGCCTACCTTTTTACCCAAAGATAGCTGCAGAAAAGGCCTGTGAGGGTGCACACAGATGGGCTTCTTTAGCACAGGGCAGATTCTCCTAGGATTTGTGTGTAAATATCTCGCATCACTACCTGAAACATTACTTGATATGAGGGTGGCTCAGCGGTTAGCACTGGTGGCTCGTGCCTTCACAGCAGAGGGTATGAAATCTACCTGCGCTTTATGTGTGTGTGTGGAGTTTGTATGTTCTTCTCGTGTTACATGGATTTCCTCCCACAGTCCAGAGACACACAGTTATACGTGTCTCTCAATTGCTCATTGCGTGTATGTGCCTTGCAAAGAACTGACGCCCAACATGTACCCCGTCATTCGGCCCTGTGCTGCCTGGGGTAGGCTCCAGGCCCCCCCCAGTGATCCAAAACAGTTTAAGCAACTAAAAGATGGATGGATGACTTTCTGTAAGTCCCTACAATATATGATATTGTCATGTCAACTAAAAACATCCTCTGTAAACCATAAAGTAATGATCTTACCCACTCAGGTATTCAAGTCTATACGACCCAAAATCCACCAATGTTTGTACGCAAACGACGGGCCCCAAAAGTTCTTCCCCTATTTCCTGTTTGTTTTACCTGCTGGCCAGCTGGAAAAGATTGTAAAGATAGCAGGCCACAGGAAAGACTGGGAGTGAAAGCCCAGCCACGATGGTCATGTGACCGGGACTGTGTGGGAAAGAGGTGACTCACATTTTTTTCGAAAAGCGGACCCCAGGCAGCCTGTTCAGTCATTCTGAAACCGAAACAACCATGTGCGCACACACACACGCACGTACACACACACACACACACACACACACACACACACACACACACACCATTATATGCGTTCCTCAGAGGTGTGAAAGCCAAGGCTTCCTGTCAAAATAGTGCTGAGGAAGATGCACTGCAAGAGGTGGAAAACACCAGAATAAATCTGGAGTAAAATGCACCTGCTTTTTTCCGTTGTAAAGAGCTAACTAAAGAAAGGAAAAGTTGTCAATAGACTGACTGTAACCCTGGAAATTTGTTATGCAAATAAAGAAGTTCTTGCCCATGTACACTAAGAAATGCAATATACTTTTTCAGTGCCCCTATACTGGGTAAGCATATAGAAGATGATTACACTAGACCAAACTGCTGTTTCCCCTCCCACTTTTATAATAATTTCTATGCCTCTGTTAATATTAATAATGGAAAATTCCAGTCAGTTTCTCACATTCTTTGCTAACACAGAAGAAAGATCCTCACATGTAAATAGAGCCCTCTGAACAAACTTGGTTACGTTACACGTAATTACGAAGTACTTGAGCTTGCGAGGGAAGAAATATGCGTGGGAACGAGGATGTGGTATAGGTGCACTACATTAAAATAACAGGAAGGAAAATGCAATATATTTCGAGACAAAATTCAGCACCATATGACCGTGACTCTTCAAAACAGCTAAACTGTGAATCTTAAGCAATTCTTAAGCAACATTTTTCCCCACGTGACAGTCTAGAACAATTTCAGTGTACTTCATCCAGTAGTTGTGTTTCTGAGTAAACCTGTCATTACTTACCACAGAATATCCAATGGAGGCATATAATTATCTGACTTTATTTACACATTCGAAGTACTTAGCTTCCTGCAGGAGATTAAATGATGGATGCTTAATTAACAGTCCACTGGACCTGAAACACTAATCATTTCCTCCTGAGATCTGAGTCATGTTTCTATTAAGTTGCAGCAGTTCATTTTTGCTCAAAGATGGAAGAAAAAAAAAATGACGACTGTCGTATAAAAGTAGCCAGTTTGTAGTTCTATGCCGTGTTTTTCTTTGCAACATTAAAATGCAGTTTCATTTTGCCACTTCCATTTATTTCTGCTGTGCCGGATTTTTAGAAGGATTTTGACTAAGTGTCTGGTGTTTAGTATAAATACTACTTACCCAGGTTCATACACTGCTTTGCTACACCTTATCTTGCTCATTTTTTGTACTTTTTCTAAGCAGGCCACTGTCACTCTACAGCACTAAGGACTAAATCAAAAAGCACGAGAGGATAATCACGAACAGTACTGCTTCACTAAATTAACACTCTTCTGTAGTTTACGTATTATAAACACATTTCTTTTAAACACATAAGATTTAAATATGCACCATCTGACCACTGTAATGAAGTATTGCTGAGAGATGCGAAAATAAGGGAAATTAGGTAGGAACTACCCAGATTACACTCGACAGAGCTGTGACCTTCATGTATCCATTTTCAAAACCGCTTAATCCTACACAGATTCACGAGAGCTGTGACCTGGCTTCCATGAGATCGATGCACAATTCTGATTCCAGAACAGGTGACCAACAAAAATCTTCAAGCATTAAAATTCCAGTAACTCTCACATTTCCCCTCCAGCTTTGATAATGATACTTGTTTCACACTCACAATTTCACATACACTCCACATTCCTGAATTGTAGAGGCCTTTATTGCAATGGCTTTTGAGTGGATGAGTTGAGATAATTATACAGTTACAAAATATTTTAGACTTTAGATGTGTTTCATTAATACATAAATAAATACCATTTTTTTAACCTGGCTGTTGTGTTGTGTTAATAATATTTCCTAATTATAGCAGACAGTCATGCTTCACACTGAATGCTGAACTCAGTTTGTACACAGGGAGATCAAAGGTGAAAACTCTTACTACAAAAGTATGTTACTTTTAAAAAAATTATGTACTGTACGTGACAACATTAGGACTTTATGCTAATCCAGATTCAATTCATCTGAATTCAATTTTATTTAGGTAGCACCTTTAACGAGGGGCCTTGTCACAAAGCGCTTTACATAGTCCCGGGCCCAGGGTCCCCAGAGAATAAGCCCAAGGCAACAGTGGCAAGGAAAAACTCCCACAGGAGGAGGAAATCTTGGGAGGAACCCGACTCAAGCGGGAAGTCCATCCTCCTCTGGCCGGGACTGGGGAGGACAAATTCATTAATACAATATGAACAACAATGAGGTCGAACAGTCAGATGGACAGCAGTGCAGATTAACAGATCAACACAATATGGTGAAAAAGGAGAGTGACATGCAGTAAGGTTTAAAACCAATAGATAATTTTCTCATAAAAATGAGCTTCTGAGCTTCAGTGCTCTTCAATGTGGATGGACAGATTTTTGAATGTGCTAACGATGGAGATGGTTTAAGATTGGGAAAGGAGTTCGACGAGGTTGTATACCGTCACCCTATTTATTCAACATGTATGCAGAATACATCAAGTGAAATGCTAGGCTGGATGAATCAAAAGCTGGAATTAAAATTGCTGGGAGAAATATTAACAACCTCAGATATGCAGAT
>JAACJT020000105.1:8355924-8375053 GCA_009936485.2 Gymnarchus niloticus | reverse complement strand
CAAATATTTTGGGCACACAATGAGAAGACAGGAGTCACTGGAGAAGACGCTAATGTTGGGAAAGGTTGAAGGCAAAATGAAGAGGGGATGGCAGAAGATGAGATGGATAGACAGTGTAGTGGAAACGATGAACATGAGTTTGGGCAGGCTTCGAGAGGTGGTGGAGGACAGGGCGGCCTGGCGTGTTGTGGTCCATGGAGTCGCGAAGAGTCGGACATGACTGCGTGACTAAACAACAACAACAACAACGATGGGGAATACAGCAATGATGTGGCCTACAAACGATGAGCAAACAAACAGACCAGGAATCACCTGTCGTTCTTTTTCTGGCATCCACTCAGACCCCGCTGAAGGCCAGAGCAATGTCATTCAGCTTTTTACCGTGTTCCTCTTAATGACAGAAGAATCGCACTGGGAAAATCCCACCAAGCTTAGAGAAATACACCCCAGCCATCCCCCTGAAAGTATCTCAAGGAAACATTTCTTGTCTTAAAAAAGGGGACTTCACACATGGCGCTTCTTCTTTTTAAATCTGTTTTTTTTTTTTTCTTCATATCTTGGGAATAGGAGCCTATGTAGACATGTTATTGGAAAGGGCCGAGGTTACAGTATTGTGTAAGTTCCCGAGGAGTCCTCACATGACCCCAGACTTAACCAGAATTAACTCACAGCGCCGGTGCTGTTGTGAATGTGAGCGCGGATGCTTTCAAAATAGAGCTGGCTGGCATTTCTCCAAAGACATGAGGTAACAGCGTGGTTAAAGACGTTAGTATATAAAGAATAAGTTATTAAAGTTTGAATGGCTTTTTAGGTAAGGAAGTTGTTAAATGAGTGTATTATTGCTCATGTAATGTATTACTGCTTCTCAGAATAAGTGTAATGACTAAAAAAGCAGGTTTGACTGTTTTGTATATCAAACATTTTTGCTAAAGGATTCAGCCTTTACGAAATAAGACTTTCACCTCATGCTATTATAAATCTAGTGAAGAATAAATAAACTGTGTAGTGAGTTTAGCTTCAGTTACCAGACACAAAGACAGATCAGTGTCATATTTGACACAAGTGTGTGATTCTGAAACTGTAAGTCTCTGTTTGAAGTGCTGACCGTATCCATAGTTACAGCTCTCTGTTTTTTTTTTTTACAGTGAGTCATCCTGTACCCCTGTTAGAGAGCCAGGGGGAGGATGAACTGCCTGATGCAACATGGAATATACTGTGTCATATTCATATTACAAGTGAATTTTCTAATATTCAGTTGTGATACGGTAAAATGCAACAATCAATTTCCAGTAGTGTAGACTTCCCCTGGTCTCCTCAGACTATTTAAATCTTAGCAGTCTGCACTGGTAATTGTAATTTAATTGTAATTTAGATGCTTTACGTATATTCACACATGTTCTTTGCCCTTGAAAATACCAGATTGGACTGGGCAAGCATAAAATTGTTTGCAATATTCAACCTTAAATAACGAATTATAACTGAAAACTTGCAGTGACTGCAGGTATGACATTAGAAGGAAAAATAAACAAACAAATAAACAAGCTGTATTGCTTTTGGTTAAATTCATGTCATGTTAGATGCTGCCCTAATTCAATATTTGACAGGGAAAGACCAGAGGACGAAGATTTAAATAGACAGATGTGCTTGTTTATGTTATATAGCGAGTTACAGTAAACTGACAGCAGTCCATCAAGTCACTCTTCTCAAAATTTTAGAACCTGGGCCTGTTGTCAGATTAAAAGTAGGAAGCTGTGCTTCACAGGATCCAAGAGGAGTCTTTCAAAAACATCAGAGCCTTTTCTAGAGGTCTACTGTTTTTTCCTACCCATGCTTGAGTTACCATGACGTCCAGACCCTCTGGGAAGAAACGGAGTAATGACTTCTAGCTCTTCCCCCATGAAGGTCTCTGTAAGAGTCCCCCAGGGTACTTTGGGACAGATCTGCGCAGCCATTGCAGTGCAGGCAGCTAGCTGCTGTGTGCCTTTCGGCTGGGAAACACCGTTCTCCCTGGAACTCGGCTGTCACGTTTGCTGTAGAAGTTTTTCCTGTCAATACTTTCTTTTTCCACAAACCACGGAGCGATCAAATTATGGCAAGAGAAGAGAAACTGAAACAGGCACTTCCCTTTGCTGATGCTGAAATGTAAAGCACTGTGTTCGGTCATGGCAAGTTATTCAGAACTTTCTTATCCGATGGAAATTACCTACACCATTTTGAAAAAGGATTTCAAAAATTATTTTTTGATCTGTTTTGTGAAATGAAGCCTGCGATCTTTCAGAATGATTTGTTTAGCCCTGAGTGGCCATAACTAAATATCTGATGGTGTATTCTGTACCTGTTAAGGCCACAGATCTTTTAAATATGTCTCTGACATCTTTGTACACTAACTTGGTGTAATATTTGCCTGTTCTTTGCATGTTTGCTCAAGGGCTTCTAAGCTGTTTGGGGATTGTTTGTGGACAGTAGCTGTGGAATCTGCCCACAGCTTTAACTTCCATGCTATCGAACAGAAAGCTTACTAAACTAGACTGAATTCTGGAAATAAATGTAATTATTTTATGTTACGGTCCCTATCCCCTGGGAAACATAAGGCTACGATGTGATGTCAACATACAAGCAAAAACAAACAACGCAGACTGCGTATTCCTGCATAATCAGACACCATGTGATCTCACACTGTCATGTGACTACTGGGCATTATAAGGTTAGCTCTGGCAAAACCTCCTGGTCAGGTGGTTTCTGGTAAAGCTCAAATTGGAAGTACACTTAGCAAGCTCTTTCAACTGTTTCTAAATCAAAGTGAAATTTTATTTAAAAACCCCGGTTTCTTAAAATCAGTCACTTTCTGAGTCTAATATGCATGTATTTACCTTGAGCTTCTCCTGAATGCACAAATTTTTCACTATGGCACAGTCATTTAACGAAAAAGATGTCAGCACAATGTAGTTATTATTAAGGTACTTTCATTACAAAAGATGAATAGACAAATAGATTCTGGCTCTTTGCACAATAAAGCCTGGGAAAAATAAAAACAATTCACAAGTAATTCACTTCTGCACCAATAATCCAGCTCAAGATCTATGTGTATTTACATGCATATCAAATGAAAGTGAACATGATAGAAAAAAGAAGCATTTTTTGTGGGATTAATTGGGATTAAATAAAATTAAATGGGATTAAATGGGATTAAATTCAATGTATTAAATGTGCTATTCCTTATCAACTGTGGAATAGGTGGCATGTTTTCTGGACATGTGGAATTCATTCTTAACGAAGGAGGACATCCCTACCTCATGAGAAAACTCAAAAATAACAATAGACTTCATTACCAGGAACTTATTACAGGTTCAGTAAGGTTAACTTCTGACAGCATCCTTAAGAAATCTCCTCCGAAACACAGTTTCAATCTCCACTAGAACAAAAATCACATTACTAAAAGTAAATTATACCAGGTGCATTAACACAAATTAACGATAAGCATTATTATTGTACGTAACTATTATCAGTCCAGGTAGCACTGTTGCCTCACATGGTCTGCCAGCATTGGGGGAGGGGGGGTTCAGACCCTCGTGTGTGTGACGTTTGCATGTTCCCGTTGTGTTACGTGGATTTTCTCTGGGTCCTCCACTTTCCAACCACGTTCAGACTAAACCTCCTATAATGTCAGGGTGTGTGCATGTTCCTCCTACCTAGTACTATGTGCCGCTTGGCAATCCCCCAAAAATGATAAACAGTGAGAAGATGAATTGATGGGAGGAATGGATTCTAGATTAAATTCCAAATTTAGATTAAATCAGCCTTGGTCGTCTGGCAGCAATGATTTTAATCTTAATCTTCAACCATCTTCTGCACTGCTAATTCATAATAGTTTATGGGATGTCTGGAGCCAGTCCCAGGAAGCAACACCACAGATGGAAATGATGTTCCCTTCCTCCCGGGGCACACAATCGCACACTCCGAGCAATTTAGAAACACAGATTCAGCAAGACCAGAGTTCACGGAGGAAACCTGCACAAACACAGGGAGATCAGGCAAGCTCCAAACACAGAGCTGGGAGATTGAGACTCAAATCCCATGGCAGGTTGAGTTATCATGTCCCTCTTGGGTCCTCGGGACGGGCCCTTAATGCTCCTCCAGGGATGATGCCTGATGCTGTGTTCTGACCCCAAAACTCACTCTGACCTCCATTTACATGTGTTTTAGTGCCTCTCATGAAGAGTTTTCACAGAACATGAGAAAACTCCCCAATTTCCCCACGGCGATGAGTAAAGTACAACCACTCACCATTCTGTTCAAACCAGTTACTCTTACAGTACTATTTCATTATTTTCATTTTACTTTATTTATTTACTACTGTAACTGTAGTGGAAAACAACTGCCATTTTTTTCAGCTGTAATTTATTTATGAGAAATTGAATTCAATTACATCCCGCCTAGCATAAGCAGCTGCAAGATGAATGAATAATGATTTTAAATTTCAAATGGAATAAAATTCAGAATTTTTTCCAAGCCGATAATGGAAATTCTTACACTTAAGCCAGTGTAGCTTAGCTTTGACCTTGCGCTTTAAATATTTGACCCTCTTCCATACATTTCATGAACCATTGCACATATAAAGTTCAAACGGAAGAAACCACACAAAGAGCATTTATTATTTTAAAATTTCATTACAGAAAAGGTCACTGCAGAAGGGAAAACAACAGTAGGGCTTATCGGGGGAATCGGGTAGGGACCAACTTCCTTTAAAACTATATTACCTGCCGTTCATCACAGAATAAGTGTATATGATTCATTTGCTGTAGGGTAATTCACTTCTCAAGAATGGAGTACAAGTGTTACTTGCTGAAGGTTAATTGAACATCAGATCCAAATAGAAATGTTGAAGGGATTGGCATTTCCTCTGGCATGAATAAGCATGGTCCAGGTCTTACACAATATACTACTTGCTACCGCCAATGGCTTCTGCCCAAGTAAACATTTGCAACTGCATTCCATTTTAGTCCTCTGACGTTTTTCAGGTGCAAGTCACATCTCAGCAAAAAGAAGTTTCCACAGCATCCAATGGCATTCTCATTCCGTTCTTAACATTCCTCTAACATTCCTGTAACGGTCCCTGTTTGCTGGGATGTACATATACACTTGTTAAGCATGACTGTTCCGACTGGGATGAGATCCAGGAGCTTGCTGATTATACACAGGCTTTGAACACTTGCAGGAAAGCAGCGTTTTAAAATCATCTAACTGCCTTGCAGTCTTTCTGTGGTCTCAATAAATAGTTTGCAGTAGTTTGTGCTACAGAGCCAACGTCTAACAGCAGACTCAATAAAACAGTTGTCACAAACCTGCACCAACCAGAGTGGCCGAAAGTATCTGTTATCAGGTGATTACTAAGTGTCAGGTATCTGAATTGCATAACAATTGCCACTCATTACGGCATGATAAAGTTCAGTTCTGCTGTATTTCAGCGAGCAGTGGTAACATTGCCAGGAATTGCACACTAACAATGCTTCATCCGGGCGTCTTGTCGGCGGGAACAGTATTGTCAAACGGGAATTTTAATGCGAGTGAGAAACAGACTCTAGCAACCGTAGAATGTGTAAATCGCCGACTTCACCCTCCGTGAAGTCCCAACCGTTAAAAGGGGCTCTATCTGCCACTAGGGCAAGCGAGCTGGAGCTCAAGTAGGCAGCTGTAGCGCTCCTGAGTGCCCCAGTGAGGTGCTCAAAGGCCCAGGCGGGGTGTTACGCAACACCGTGTGCCACGCAGCCTGATCCTGGAGTTATTTGCAAGGTATTACCTCACCCAGCGTCCCAACACGTATCGCATTCCTAGAAGCAGCTGACTTACAGCCATGCAGACTTGCACCTGAAAGAGGGCTGGTTGTGCAACAGTCCCTGACATTGAGCAACACTCTGCCCTGTCACACTGTGTCGACACACCAGGACTAAGAGAAGAGGAATGTCCAGGGAGTCATTTTAACTACGAGGATCACCTCAGTGCAGAAGAACCTTACAGAGAATTGTTCTAATCCCTCCAAAAACACAGACACATGCTGGTTAAAAGTGGCTGGAATGTTCTAGAACCTTCAGTCTGCACCAGTGGTTATTTTTTTTCCAGCTACAGATTGTTTGTGCACTGGGATGGGAGCCCAGTGTACCAAACAACTGCAGAGATGCCAAAAAAAAAAGCATATTTGCTTGGCAGACTTACTTAAATGTATATATACCCCAAACAGTTTACTTTAGTGTGCTTAATCTGGTTTGTTTACGCCCCAGTATACCTGAAAATCAAGACTAATCCTGACAGAATAATGGCCTGAAAAAGAAATAGCAATATTGCAAATGTATAAATGATTTTTTTCATATTCTTTAGGTAGGATTATGGCAATATTTTCATACTTTAAGTACAAAGTTTGTATTTCCTTTGCATATGTTTTCAGTATTTGCAACAAATCACTTTGAACATCAAAAAAATTGAAACAGAAACTGAGTAAACACTGAAGAAAAAATACAGGATTCGAGTTATTTCTGGAAGGTGTCAGTATAAATCTATTTACTACATTTCTCACATAAAGACAAAACAGATTGAAAACAAGAAACATCCATTTCTGATGCAATAAAAATTTTTGATAAATGGACTGAAACTACGGTGGAAAAATTCTAGTAGAAAACTGCTTTGCGTCTTGGAGTAGCAAACATATTTTGAATATAAAATGGCAGTAAAGTGACATCAAAGCCTTTAATCCCATATAGTAGTGATGGGACAAATGAGGCTTCAAGATCTGTGGTGGGTGGGAGGATTCTCAACTAACCAATCAATGTTGGCGCTTAATGAGACTTCAAAATTAATCGTTAGCATTGATTGGTTTGTTCAGGATACTCTCACCCACCATTGTACTTATTCAGCGGTTGCTTTTGTCCAAAGTGACATACACATGAGAAAAGCTTGAGGTCAGAGTAGAGTCAGTCATGGGATTTAAACCTACAACCACTTGGACACTTGATGCCTAGCCAGTGGAATCACACACTGCATTTCTAAATTATCTGTAGTTTTTTTTCTTCATTACATTGCCACTCTTTATTAGACCTAATGACATCTCCAACCAAGATATTCTGTTTCCATAGTTACAAAACGTGTTTGTTTATCATCCTTGCTACCTTGAACTGGATATGAGGTTGGTAGCTGGATGGATGTTTTTCTCCTTATTAATCATGAGTTACTTTTATCCTGTCTGTAGGTCCTCCATTTACACCAACTCTACATAATGTCATACTCATACGTTTTACCAAATGCGTGATCATTATCATGGATCGATTTATCGCGGCACAGCAGTCCCATCGTGGCTTAGGTCAAATGTTCACCATGGTCCGGCCGACTCCATCGAGATTGAGGTTGCTCGTAATATGAAAACACACATCTCGTCGTCATGGCAGCACATATGGCAGGTGGAATGGAGTTCCACCGGATTCCCTGCCACCGGATTGCTGGCCATATCGGTTTTAAGGCAAAACCTAAACAGCATACCTTTGTCTACTAGTATATGCAGGCAATAAATAATGAGGGAGAGCAAGGCGGTGGAGCAATTTAATAGTCAGCTAGCCTTTTATGTTTTCTCTGGGGATTTGTCATATTACATCAGGCCAGCTTGGCATCAGGAAGGCAGATTGAGGTAATGAACGACCCTTTCCTTGTCCTCTGAGATACCTGTCTGAAGTTCAGTGGGCTTTTCTTGCCTGCCACCCACACAAAAGAACAAGTGACTCAAAGCACACCTTTGTCTGCAAGCTTAAGGCCTGAGTAGGATGAGGTTCCTCCTTAAAGCTCAGCATCATGTGTTGCACCCCAGTTAGCAACTTTTCAGAATGCCTGTTCCAGCATAAACAAACAGAACTCGACTGTCACGGTGTGTTAAATAATATCGGCAATTAATCCGTTTCTTTGCTATGAAATATGAAATTCTTCAAGAGGCAAACCCACATAAAGAAACAGTCAGAGAAAAACTGAAACATTATCAGCACGACTCGAAATATCACCCCTACTGAGCTTACTGGATCCCACACAGTTTCCAATTATAAACATGATAAAAAACAAGCATACAAACGTATATAAATATCTACAGAAATATTTACAGGCCCACTGCACAGGCCTTAGATGCTTTACAAAGTTGCCTCTATGTTGCAGGAGAGTATCCCAAATAGTCCACATCCCAGCATACAGGGAACGTTACAGGTACATTACAGGAACATTAAGAACGTAATATGAACGTTATTGGACGTTGTGGGAACGTTCCCTGTTTGCTGGGATGGTGCATGTTTCGATTGCAGTGAGACGTGCAACCTCCACTCTCCCCCCCCCCCGGATCGCTGGGCCGCATCTCGTCTACGTGGCATTTAAATGTGGTGTTGTCCCCGCAGAACGGTAGCCTTACAGACTGTTACATCAGAGTACCAGTCCCTCCCATGAAAGAGGTCTGAGTCAATGCATCAGTCATCTGATCAGGAGATCATCTCATAGTTCTGTTTAGTCAGAATAAACTCCGGTTTGGGCCCTGGGTCCTGGGAGCCTCCTATGTCAAACAAAGAGTTTTTAGTACTGCTTTCTTTCATTGCTTTGGGTAACCTAATACATTTTTTTTAATGCTTCTGCTTTATTTTCAGGCATAAAGGCTATAGAACACAGAAAAGCTAAATGCGAAAGGCCATTCCCCAAATGGAGGTTTAAAGCACACATGAGACAATGCCTGACTGTTCTGGGACCTTGCTCGTGCATGTCACTGTTCTGCCACAGCGAGGACAATGCATGTCCCTTTCTTTCCTACCTCCTGTGCAGCCCTATTGGATTACACTGGGCCAGTGGCAAGGGAGGGTGAGGATAGACAGGAAATCAGAATATAAATAAATTAGAGTGACTTTTTCACCTTCCATCCATCCTATGAAGATCTGGCAGTATACTTCAATATTTAAGGATTTTTTTTTTCTTACAAGCATGAAAAATTAATTCTACAAATTATAGATACCAAGCTGGTAAAAAAGGTCAGTTTCTTGTCACAATATATGACTGCATCAGGTGATACCCAGCTGTGTGACACTGGCATTTTGAGGGCTTTTCTAGAATATTCCATCCACAGTTTCAGTTGCCACTCATTCTCATTTAATGGATCCCAGTTGCAAGTCATGTGGGCAGAAACAGGAAATGAATTGCTAGCCACAAACCTTGTACCATCAATACAGCCCCCCCTCAATACCCACTCCTTCCAGAATCATTCTGGGTTGGGGGAAAGAGGAAATCCTCACTCAATGTAGCTTCTGGTGAGAAACAAGCCACAAAATCACATCCTGGCTGCTGACCCCAAGAGTGACTTGCAGCAATCTGGTCTCATCCTATAACCCAAAATAGCAGCAAGTTTGCTGTGCTGTGCATCTCTGATACACGTCCTACAGTAAAAGCGCCTTTCACCGCCAATGTCAGTAGCTTATTGGTTATCCAAGAGCAACTTACACACCTTTACATTTGCAATGTTTTGCTAATGATCCTGTAAGCTGATGTATACTGCATATGCAATTTTGGCTTTACTAAAAGGTGCCAAAGAAAGACAGTCACTTATTTTGAAGTAATATACAGTTCTGTTTCCTGAACAGAACACACAAAACTCCTTTGCCGTTTCATTTGAGAACATGACTCAAAACAAATAAAATGCAGTGCAATGTCTTTCATTAGCAAGCAAAATATATAGTCAAACTCAATTAAATGTGTTTATTAATTAAGACAGTTCCAACTAAATTTTCATTTACTGTCACTTAAAAAGAATTATTATATAAGATTTATTAGCCAATGCTATATCAGGGAACGGTTTACTAACAAGGTTAAATGTTGCTCGGCAGGCCCTCCGGTCACGCGTCTGACCGAAGATGAGTTATGCAAGACGTTTTCTCAAAGAAGAAGGGGGGGGTGGTTTGAGAGAGATTTTGCCCCAGGTCCAAGAATTCCTCAACGACAGCAGTAGCAGTGCAAGGCCCTATCTCAGTCTGCTTAACAAGGGAAATACAACTTTGCCTGGGCCAACACAGCTGTTAACACCCTGCAGCTGGTACACAGAGGGCCGTTTACCTGGCTTGTTTTGTACCCAGAGTGACGACAATGAAATACTCGGCCGCGGGGAGCATGCTGCTGCTTAACGCAGAATCTGCTGACTCTTCAGCCACTAGAATTAATACTTCGAGGATCCTGAGAAAAAGAAAGAAAAGATAAAGACTCAAGTAGGTATGCCTATTTCAGAAAAGGTGTCCTGGTTAATTAAAGGCACGGAAGTGCAGTTAACCTTAAGCAAGCGACTTGTTCTTGTTTGCATTTTGACACGGTGCAATTATATTTAACTGTCCTTTATTGATAATTGCGCAAAGTCAGACAGGGGAGAAGCCCATGAGGGATGACAACCGAGGCATCTTCTCCGTCTGCCAGTCAAAGACACAGCAGAACGAGTCGCAACTGGTCCTGCGGTTGGGGAACCAAGTATTCCTCTGAAAGAAAAAAAAAAAACTCTGGTTGAGCTCAGAGTGGGTTACTCCCAAAATGATTCTGCTTATATGATTGAAAAAACGTGCAGACAGGCGCCGTGCCGACTGCACCAGTTGTTTACTTTGCAGACAATGAAAGCATGTCACCTATGTCGAACGAAGCCAATCTTAATAATGCTGCTTCATGTCCTCGTTAAAACACTTTTCCCATCTTTTAATCTTAGGCGACCGACTGATATTTCATGCATAACCACAGAGACAGGCGTGTGGGTTGGGGGGGTGGTGGGTTTGCAACACATAGCGGCCTAGAATTCTAAAGGCACAGAGTACATAGAGTTGCAAAACAACACGTACACACCTACTCTTCATAACATAAGGAAACCCGCATTCCATGCTGAAGGCACAAGCTCCAGTGAGGCTCCCTTGCTGTATAATTTGACTCCCCTTTCTTGCCTGAAGACCCCGATTTCTGCTTCTCCATGCTCATCTCATATTCTTTCAAACCAGCCTAAACCTGACAGATCTTATTGAATTAATTGAAAAGGTTATAATTCAACTCCATTTTCCACACATGTACATGTTTTTACATTCCTGAACGCATATGTATGTGTGTGTAGTTTGTACGTTCTTCCCATGTAATGCAGGTTTTCTTCAGGTACTCCGGTTTCCAACCGTCATCCAAAGACATATAGTTATGTTTCTAAATTTCCCACTGTGCATGTATTTCTGTTTTACTTCAATAACTTTTACAAGACGACTTTGGATGTAAATACGAGGTGCCAGGTGACGCCTTACTGTAGATATTCTTGCCAAATGAAATTCAGACTTTTACATAAATGAACCAGTGTCTCTACATTGCCCATGGAGTGTTTGACTTGCACGTGTATGTAAGTGCAGGTGCCCCTTCACCCAGAGCCCAGTGCATCCTGGGATTGAAGTTCCAGGTTCTGTACAGGATGTGCATTTGGGTGGATGGATATTTGACTACAGAGAGATATATAATGTAGGTATAAAAATGTAATGTAGTAATTCAATTACTCATGCCGTCATACTTTTTCAGTACTTAATTCAATATTTACCATTATTTGCTGATGCTGGATGCTGGTTACCGCTGAAACGTTCATTTCTGAAGCAAAATATCACAGGAAATGTGAAATCTACAGTACTGGAATCTGAGCCTGCCTACACATTGTTGTGGGTATGACAGTCCTGCAGTTATCCGCATCAGATGCTTTCCTCTGTAATGAACCTTGGTATTTTGTACAATTTCTACATCGCTATCTCGCTCTTACATGAGAGATGAATTATGCACGAGTGTGTGCATGTTTGCCCAAACGTCTGAGAAACACGGCTTTTACCGCATAATACCATTAGCATCACGTTCTCTATATTACACTTATGGATTGTGTTACCATGACCGGGAAATGTCAGCATGCCACCGCAATTCAAATCTCCTAAAAAATCTGATGGTTCACAGCAAATTTGTCTCGGTTAAAGTCATCGCAGTTATAATCATAGTAATCACACGTTACAATGAGTCTCTCCCCCGACTTTTTTTACACAATCTGTACTGTCCAATGTTCTGCACACCCCGTTCTGTACACACTGCATTGTTTTTTTGCATTTCTTGTTGCTTGTATCTGATTAAATTGTGTCCTTTTATGTGACCGATTTGTTTTTATTTGCCGCTGCAATGCCTACAATTTCCTTAGGCAACAATAAAGTTTAAATTGGCAAACACACACCAATAAATTCACGTGCTGCTTCTCACGTAGAGTGTGACATTTCTAGCCGACAGGATACTGACAGGAACAGACAGTAAGCCATCCCTTAGTTTATGCAGTCCTATCCAAACTTTAACCCAGGTAAAGCACATAGGGATTCACAAATTTTAGCGGATAGGCGTGGTACGCTCTGGAGGATTGGCTGTGAAGGATTACTGCTGATAACCGGAGAAGATTTACGGTCTCCTGTGTGTTCAGCTAAGCTCTACGGGATACTCTAGCTGGAAACGTACATGCCAGCATTAACGTGCTTGTCTTAAGTCAGCGTTACATGTCAGCAGGCCAAGGCGGACCATAAAACTGCCAAACAATCCCACCATTCCCATTGTGGGCACTCGCTGTCAAAAGTAATTTGGGCAGCTGGCAAATGTTCACGGTATCCATTCTAAGCATCTTTGTGGCATTTTAAATTAATCCCCCACCTAGGAGTTTGGAGTATTTTAGGCGAACCCATGACCTTTTCGTGTACTAGTTAATATCTTCGACCATTACACTACCAATGGCCATCTGGTGGTTAATGAATGTCATGTAAAACGGCCAAACTTCTACTGCTCGTCATACTAACGCACCACAATAACAGACTGCAGCGCATTCCCTTAAAGATGCGCGGCTTAACGAAAACGATGAGCGTTGGTTCCACGGCAGCTTGGTGGAGATCACTTGCTTGCGCTCCATGCAGCGAATCTGGAAAGTAGCAACATATTCAGGAATTCAATACAAAAGCCCAGGGACCGAAGCAGGGTCACAAGACCGGCTGCAGGCCTCAGAGTTGTGAAACAGCCCAGCACCTCAGCGTTTCGTGTGTCTTAGCTTGGATTGCATGCATAATCACATGTAGGAAGATAAACAGCGAGCTCTCTGGTTAAATGAATCCTGCCTCTGATGTGAGTGGATTGTGTGGCAACACTTTGCTATCAGCAGGCATTAGCTTTAATGGCAAACCGCAGGCTGACTCAAAACACCGGACCTCTAATTTCAGCAGACGCAATATGAAAGGCCAGTTATTCAAATAAGAATACAGCTGACTCAGACCATGTATGCATATGACTTTTTTTTTCCTCTGCAAATACCACAGAAATATAATAATACAACTATATGATATTTAAGAAAATGGCACATGGAATTGTTTTGTGAACCTATGTGCATTAAAGCAATTCAGTGGCAGAGCTGCTAATGGATTTGGTATGTGCTGGTCGCATATCACACTTTAAAGGCTCATAGTGCTAGGCCATTGCAGTTCAGACTGCTCTTAATAACCCCCAGGATCTTATTTGGACCAGTCTTTCCCATCCCAATGTCACCTCGGTGTCGATCATATAGTTGGGGCGAATGGATATAAGACAATTTTAACGCAATTTTAACACTTATGAAATATTGTTTTATTCATGCTACCGTATATACAGTCTTGATACGGGTGGCAGCTTTGCCTAAAGGATCTCTGTTTTCCAATTTTAAATTTGCTGAGAAAATAGTAAATAAAATATTACATTTATGAATAAGCTGCAGGCAGTTTCCACTCAGACACATACTGGCTTTGTTGCTGTTCCTAGCAAATTCCCCCCAGGTATTTTGAGAGAGAGGAAACTGAAAGTAGGTAGGCCATGATTAGTTATTCCCACGCGACTATTTTGTCCATCATCATGACCAACTAACCGACCAACAAACCATCCATCCATCCATCCTCTGTACCAATCCTCCACTATACTGAGTCACACAGAAACTGGACCTTACCCCAGAAAACATAGGGAATGAGGCAGGGATGCCTTTTTTACATTTTTTTAGCTGAGTAGGTTTGAAGTAACCTGTCTAATTTTAATTCATTTTTGGAGGTGGATAACAGGAGCTAAAGTAACATCTACTGGTGCGTTTTATGCAAGTTTTCCAGGTTACGCAGTTACTTCGTACATTGATTTGTGGAAAATGGACTGCCAACCTTTCAATCATGAGTTTAGATTGTGAAATGTTACATGATCTGGTTCCATACTGTAAGATACTGTACATACAGTAAGTGGCCACATTACTAAGAACCCCTATGCAGTACCAGATTCTGTCTTGAGAACCACTTTAAGGGTTAAATTGTTGTGCATTTGGCGATGCCTTTTTGTATACCACTGTTGTTTTTGCAGCTCTCCCTTGCTAGCTTGACAATGCTTGGCCGTTCTCCTCTGACCTCTGTCGTTAACAAGGTGTTTCTGTTAACCGTGCCATTCTCTGTAAATGCTACACACTGCAGCACATGAAAATCTAAGGATTGTTTCCCACAGGAACCATCGTGTCTGTCACCAACAAAGACACCGTGTTTAAAATCACTTACCGATAGGTCACGTGTCTTAGCCTTTCTAATGCTTAGCTGCACAGTAACTAAACCGCTAACCCTAACGTCTTAGCCCTATTTGCATACTGTATATTTTCATCAGCAGCTACATGATTCTGTTTCCTGAAGAGCAGGCTGTTTGGGTTTATACATAGGGTTACCTAATAAAGTGGCCACAAAGCATATTAGCATACAGTACACAACATATGGGCTATGTTTTCTACTGCTTATAAAAAACTGTTTCTACTGAAGATCAAGGACATCCGGGTGTATGTCAAGAAGCTTTATCAACGCTTCTGACAGTATGGAAAAAACATGCAACATAATATCAGGAGAAAGACAGCATTCATAAAAAATGAGATAAGCAGAGAAAAGATTCTTGGTTTAAACTTGGCCTCCTGGGTTACACACATGTGCATTTCACTAAAATATCACTTCATAGGAGGCGTACACACTAATGGGGTGTCATCTACGCAAAGGTTCATATATTCAGTCAAACATGAGCTACGAAAAAAAAGATGATATTCATAAAAATTCTTCTATTGACTGAGAAAGTCTTGCAAGAACGTAAGTTTAAAGGTCGCATACAAATTCACGCAGAATCCAATTAAAAGTAAACAAACCAGTGTAAAATGCAGAGCTGTTTTAACGAGAATCATATTTTTATGATTTATGATTCCTGTTAACACCAGCTACATGTCCACTGCAAATAGATTCTGCATTCTGGGTATTACATCTCCCTTTATGGTGATCTTAACAAAACAGCCTGCGCATTTTGTTGTGAAATGTTTCACCGAAAGAGCTGAACGAAGCATTTCGACCTCTGATTCTAATTCATTGGTTAGGTAATCATGTCCCTGACCTTTCTCGTGAGCAGATCTAACACTGAAAAATAATGCAAAATCCGGAATGCAGAAGTAGGTCTATTAAGTAACTCGATGTCATGCTTTCCTCTATAGCGGAGTCCCATGGTGATGCCAAGTTGCTCAACTCTGTCATATATGCCTGCTCTGCAGTTTCATCTTTCATAAGAAATTAAAGATTTATTTTAATACAAATGCAATGGTATTTCACATCATATGGCATTTGCAGATATTTTAAAGCACTTCAGTACCTGGAATTGTCAGGTTATTTCTGATTATATGCATGTTCAAAAAATAAAAACACGCTATTGACAACCACTGCATGATTTTGAGTCTTCTGGCACATGGTAGAGCTCAGAATGGGTTCTCTATGATTGATTTATTGATTGATTGATCCATCCATCCATCCATCCATCCATCCATCCATCCATCCATCCATCCAGTGACTCTGCAGCATATCCCAGGAAGTAGGCAAAATAATGCAAGGTACATTTTTACAATTAAATACCTATGACAGCCCCAGTGTGACATTTTTAAGAAAGTTACTTAACCTGAACTTCTTCAGTAAAATATCAGTGGGTAAAATGTAAAACAACTCAAATTAAATTGAATTTACAAAATAAACAGTTCCTCAAACTCTGTGCAATGAAAAAAATGGACTTTCAAAGATTGCTCATGAGAATCAATTCTCCCTTAAACTTGCCACCTGTATTCTCATCTATCAAGCAGTTTCAATCTATAAAGCCTTCAATTTGTTGATTATAAAAGAGAGATTTTTATGAACGCCATCACATGCAGAAATTTTTGCAGGCTCTCTTTCTTTTTTTTTTCTTTTTAATTTTATATCTCTGAATTTGGTGAAAACAGCACACAAATATTCCTTTGACACTTATTAATGAAGTTCTCACATGCAGATTTTCACCGGCTTGGTAGGAGGCCCAATCTGATACAACAGTGCATGAACGCAACAAGAAAAAGATCATGACATAAACGGTGAAAAAAAAAATACTGTAACATTTAAGTGAGCATACTTAGGACCATGGAGAAACCTGCAGTTAAAAGAGAACGCATGTTAGTAGTACACCCTATTATCTTTAAGTCAAACTCAGGCGTTCCCAGAAAATGATTATCTTAGGTAATGATTATCATCACAGGCCCTTTGATATGCATTCAACAACATTCCAAAAGTATCCGAAAGTGAAACGATCTTGCTGAACATTCAAAGGCTGAGTTAAGTCAACAGAACTATGATGACGGGACGACTGTGAATTAGCTTTGTGATACCAGGCATTATTTGTTAACTAATCTGGTATGCGTGCTTCACTGTTCTATGGCAACAGTTCATAAACAGAAATATAGCTTTAGACTGTTTAAGGAAACTAGAATGGCAAATCCCAACATGAAATGTACGTAAATTAATTCAAAACGAGGTTACCGAAAGCACATTTGATGTCGATGGAAAGTTCACTCTATTTTCTCTACAGTGATCACACTTAATGAATGTGTAGAGGTCCTGCAATTAGCATGACCTTCTCTCAAAGTGATAATGACCGCGACATTTGGAAACGTGACAGAACGGGGGAGGGGTGCTATGAGGGAGGGAGGAGACTTTAATGACCGCTCTTCCTCACAGGACCATTTTTCAAGCGAGGACATAAAGAAGCTGCGAGAAAGTAATATGCAAATGTACTTTTGTTTAACCTCAACCACTGCAGGGCAAGCTGTGAAAAAGCTATAGGTGCGATAGTGGAGGCTGACACTCTAAAGAGATTAAAGGCCAGTCTCAAACCAGCAGAAATGTGGTACTCCGTGACTTAAAATGTCCTGTGAAATAGTTGAAAGACAAACTTGATGTTTGGCCGAAACAGAGAAAACTCAGTCGGACACGTTGTCTGACAATAGCTTAGATATGATGGCCCTGTAATTCTGCTGAGGTGGAGCAAACAATTAAAAAGGAACAAGGAAACCATGAATCCTACAGTGTTAATTTCTTGATTCCGGTTCAGTTCCTTTTTTCTTAGAGCATTTAGTACTAATTAACATATATTTTTAAACGTTCCCTTCTGAATGTTCTTGACAACACACACACACACATACACGTCTATAGAGAATTAAAATTGGAAGTGTGGTGACCACAGATTTTCCCACCAAGCGTCAGACCTAGATCTTAAAGTTCTACGACTGTTTAGGACTGGGAAAGAGATCATTCTCTCAACAAAACCTAAAAAGCTGTTGCAAAACCAAGGGCAATTATCAAGAGTACCAAAGGAAAAAAAAAATAAAAATTCCACAACTTGTTTATGCTGAAGGACCCAAAGCAACACTGGAATTCAGGCTTTCACAACCGGCCTTCCTCGGTGCTCCCTGATTTACAAAAACACAGCGGATGAATGGAGTTTGATGGCATGTTATTGAAACCTCCCCTTCCGCCACTGCAAAGCCCTGGGGTTTTGATTAACAGAGCTCTTGCACAAAATGCCATGACGCAATGGGCCAGTGCTGCCTCCCACCTATTGATTTTGGATGACAGTGGCCATGGGAAGACAGCCAGCTGAATCCTCTTCAGAACTGTCAACCGGAACCTCTCCTCGTTAATCAGCCGGCTAACCACTCAGCAGCCAATCTTTGCCCCTCGGCGCCTTCACGACCGAGCGCTTAAACGGGCAGAGGAGCGCACTGATAACAATGAAACTCCGTCTTTCTTTAAGCGAACGTCCACAGCCATTTGAATTATACGCTCCAATCAGAACTTTAAGTGGAAACGAAAGCTGAATTCGGTTTTAAGCCTACCGCCAACGACAACATACACCTAGGCTTCATAACATAAAGCTATCCAAACTAGCTATGCTAATCCCAGCTTCAGACCCTTGAGCCCCCCCATAGAAAGCAGACTGACTGAAACATTTCCCTGTCTGTGATGTTTTGTTTTCTAATCACAGAGCAATGGGAACACAGCGCAGGTCAACAGCAATCTGTGCTAAATAGGACATACCTTTCAAGCATCTCACCCCATTTTACTATGCATACGTTATTTTTCTGAGCTAGCTTCGCTGGGAATTTAGGCTGGTAAGAATAGCTTTGCTCTCATGGGGATTAGATTACATAACCCAACATGGGTGGTTCTTTAAGGACAAACAAGGCCTGCAGCGAAAGAAAAGTCCACACAAGCAACTGGGGACTCTGAAGTGCATTACACAGCAAAGGGTAAGGTGATGAATTAATTTATCATATTTATTATGATAAATGATAATGATATTCATGTGGCTCATCAACAAATAATGTAGGTATGAACATGCTAAATTATGCCAAAGGAAGACATGTATGTTTGGCATCAGTGAATATTTAGTGTACAGCTATTAGCTATGTTTTTTTTGTTTGTTTTTCTCAAACAATGAATTAACAAACGCGTGGTGTCTGCTAAGCAGTGAAACATACAGTAACTGTTTCCATCTAAAAGCGGTCAGCCCACGGTCTGGACAAAAATTATGTGTGTTTCAGTTGTTGTGAGACCACATGAGTTTGTGTTTTTCTTTATAAAAAAATCCTCCTACTCAGCATCGAGCTGAGATGTGCAACCCCCCCACCCCCCTGCCCCCCCCCCGCCCCCCCCCCCCCCCCCCCCCACCACACCCCCCCCCCACCCCACACACCCGC
>JAACJT020000105.1:8294403-8355824 GCA_009936485.2 Gymnarchus niloticus | reverse complement strand
CCGGGCTGGGATGCGCCCCCCCCCCCCCCCCCCCACCCACCCACACACACACACACACACACAGACAGGCAATGACACAACTTGGGACCACAACGGTAGACTAGGAGCAGGTTAAAGTGCAAAAAGAAAAAGGTTTCACGATTTCCCACCATAAAGTTTTACCTTCCACACTAGAATAACTGAGACTGTATGTTCAGTGAGCCAACTGTAATCAATTCTGGAGTACTCTCACTAGCAGTGCTTCTTTATGAATGTCACTGGTAGCCATATTCTACCTGACATTATGGTGTAACAGAAAATTGAGTCTGCTACAACATCCATCCCCTAGACATGGCGTGCCTTGTCTTTACAAAATGGCAGGGTGTCAAGTAACGAGTGAGTACAACTCCCACTATACCTGCAAAAGGCTCTGATATCATAAAATTTGCCCCCAGACTATAACTGTCAGTAGTAATCTAAAAGGGTAATGTACAAGCTGCGATAAGACATTTATCTATACATCCATTTGCCTTTAAAGGGGAGCACGTTGCATGAAACTTCCTAATAACTATGAATCTGACAATAGTATGGTTTAATATGGTCAGATTCTTGCAAAAATGGCTACAAAAATGAAGACACCATACTTGAAGATTTAAGTAAAAATCAGTTTTAATCGATAATCCATCAATCGCCCATACTTCTTTACCCATTTTCTCAAAAAAAAAAATAAGTCATTGCACGGAATTATTTCAAAATATGCAGACAAATGTAAATATGTAGTTGCTTAACTGATATGCAATCTAGCATGCATTTTTCAGCCATTTATACGTGGGAGGCTATTCATCTTAAGCGAATTTCAAAAGGCTACAGCGTACGGTATTGGCATCATCATCGTCATAATGCGTGTTAATGCACATATGCTGTTTTGCAAAGAGCACGAAATACTATGTTCTTTTGTACTTCTGCGTTACCGATTTAATTTGAGTGCATGCTGATTGCAAAATCTTGTTTACTGTGATGTTGAATTTTCCCATATACCTCCAACCAGATGCACTTAAACAGATTCCTAAAACATGCCAGTCTCATAATCCTTACACGTGTTTCCACGTCAGTGTATAAAAATTACCCGGTTATTACACGCATTGATGCGAATCAGCATGTCGTACACGCCTAAGTTTAACCCACCGGTCACTCATAAGGCTAACACTAATTATAATAGTCAGAATCACGTGGAGTATCACAGGCAATGCTTGGAAACAGTCGAGACACGTCCTGTACGGCGGTGCCTCCTATAAAACGCATCCTCCGTCAGTCAGCCTTAAATCAGCTAGGGCTCTAGTCGTGGGGTACATCAGACGATCCGTCTGAGCTGTTAAAAGCAATTCACAGTCATAAATCGGGGCTGGGAAAGCACGCCCACTTAACGTGTGAATGCGGGTTTAAACAGAGAACCCGGAAAGAACCGAGTCGACCCTGGGGGGAGGGGCGGAGGGCCTCCGGAAATAGCCGAACGGGCACTCGAACTTGAAATCGAACCCAGGCACAGAAAGCAGACCCTTTAATCCGCGAGCACGTGCACGGCTCTCAATAAAAGCGCTTGAAAAGGTTTTATTTGATGAAACGTCGTGATATATAATAACTACGGCAGGAAGTAATGTCACATTTTTGTCCCAAATTCACTAAGGAGTTATATCGATATATTGTGCTCATTCGTGTAAGCTCTTCCCAAAATGCGATCGAAAACCGCACAGAAAGTAAGAATGCGATGAAACGGAAAAGCATTTAATCACTCAACAGTTGCGTAACCTTATTAGAGTCTTACGCCCCATAGCAACGCATGTGTTGTGGGTGAGTAAAGCGAGCAGTAGTGCTTCTCCTGGCCAAGAGGTTTCCATGCGTCCTTCCTTTTCCTTTTTATCTATGCACTTCGATGGTTCGCGTTTTAATTACTCAGTGGTGCAATACCATCACGGCCATTGAGTCATGCAGCAGGGTGCGGCAAACTGTTGCTCCTGACCTATTCTTAACCTTTGCATGGTAAACCCGTTTTTCGGTCGCCACCCGCCACTCCGATCGTGGGTAAAATAAAGTTGCACGATCGGAATAATTAGACGACGCTGAGTGCTAAAAAAGATGCCATGGCATGTCACAGTTTCGGCTTTCCTTTCCACCTTTCAGCCCCGCTCGACCTGATTGCGGCGTCCCGATGAGGAATGTGTGTACCTTTGCTGAGAGTTCATCTGGTGACACACTCGTCACAATAACAGATACGCCTGTCCCTGCCATAGATGTACATTAAAGGGGCAGCACGTCACCGGCTTTGTCAACCTTCCTGTCATCAGAAGAGCAAGGGCGGAGCTGCCATGTCGCAATCATAGGGCAGGCAGCATCATTGACTTGAAAGCCCTACTGTAAGCCAGGGACGATATTACGAGATCCTGTCCTGCACCGGGGGGCTGCTGGTGGGAGCAGCTCAGATTGGGGATCGCCATCCGAAGGAGGCTCTACGTCCCAGTTAATCGGATTACCCAGTCTCTTTGGCTGGGAAACTAGTCTTGGTGTAAACTTATTTACCCATCGGCGCCCTCCCACAATAAGCTCGCCTGGCAGACGTTCTGATTCCGGTCTGATTCCTACAGAAAGTTTTATTTTTTTATTTTATCCCTAAAGAGAGGGACGACAGCAGTACCGGCGCCACAGCCTCCGGTTCACCGGCGTGCATCTCGACCGCGTCGATCGCCACTTCAGCCCGCAGACCGAACAAAGACCCCCGCGGTCGGCAACAAAGGGCAGCGCCGGTCCAGCCGTCTGTCTGTCCGTCCGGGTACTACGAAGCCATCCAGGACCACCGAAAGTCGATCTGAGCTCGAGGCTAGCCGGCTCCTTTCGGGGAAAAGTTACTTTTTGATCCGGATACATTGTAACAAGTCGCGGAACCGAAAGGCGACCATTTAACAAATAGGTGTTTTATCCGTACAGCGGAATCGAGGAAACTCGCCATTATCTCCATACAGTCTACTTTTTCGACTCCTAGAGGACTTTTTCTTATTATTAAAATTAACTTTGGGGAATGATTTTTGGTAACTGAAGAGAGGACTGCATACAGTTTTTTTTTTTTTGGAGGAGATCAGATGCCTTTGTCTTCCACGGACGATGTAAGTAAGGTGGTCACCATGCTTTACCTCCTAATGCTCTTAAACAGCAGATCCAGCCTGGTAGACGATATACGATCGTCTTTAGAGCTGGACATTATTTAAACATGAGTCGTCCTATAGTGTTACACGGGGGGATCTCTCTCTCTATATATATATATATATATCTGGGTTAAACTTCGGGGAGCCGATGATGCAATTCCCTGCTAGACTGTATCAGAGAATGAGCCCCATTCACAAGCGCAGTAAGTTGTGTTGTTCCTCCGCACCGATGGAGACATCATACCGTCCCTCTGGCTCCTGTTTTATTCATGCCGATCTGGCGACATCAGTGCCAGCCCTTCTTGTGCTGGTGACTCCGATCGCCACCTCGTCGCAGCGATAAAATGGACATTGACATCACCTGGTTAAGCGCCAGGCTGGACCAGACGTGTAATGGTCTACATTGCAGCGGCTGACACACGGAGCTGACGGTCCGATTTCGAAATAGCTGAGGTCATCTTGAGTAATGAAGGATCACCAGGGCTCCTGATCGCCTGTTATTCCATGTAACGGCGTTCATGAATCATCCTTCCGCCGTCCAGTCACTCCTTTGTTATGCTCAAGCATATTGAAAAAGATGGGCTCATTATTTTAGCGTGCTTATTCAGATGCTTCAAGTAACCCGACACGCAGTACTTTCGTGGATCCTCCAGAGGCGTCGATTATTATAATAATTTTTAATATTTAGTAAAGATCTCGACTATAATGTAGCTTGGATCTTTGGGGACATGTCGTTCTCCCAACTGTGGCTTTATTCAGTAGCACTTGGACACATAATACGCATCGAACAACTTGAATCTTGCTTAGATCGTGGCCGTCATGCACCGGCCCATTGTCTCGGAGAAGAAAAGAGACCACCGTCGATCCGGACACGAAAGGGGGCCCACCATTGTGGTGACGTCATCGCGCTCTGTAGAATATGGATTTAATCTCGCCAGGGAATGCCGTGGCCTAGCATGGCCATTTGCAAATTATTCTTGCAGTTCCCACACAAGCCTCATGTCCGGTGAGCTGATTGTCAACCTGTTGCAGTTCAACATCGTACCACAAGCATGCAATTTGCAGACAAAGTCTTGCACTTATCCCAGCAAACAGGCAACGTGCCCACAACATCCAATAACGTTCTTAACGTTCCTGTATCGTACCTGTAACGTTCCCCTTTTGCTGGGTATATGCTGGCGAGATGCCAGAAAGCATTTTACAATCATCTGCATGTAATTGCTTGATTTCTTCTTGTGAACTCTTTTGGGCAGGGTGATTCCCTGGGTAGAGTTGTTAAAGATCAGTGGCTGTTTTGCAGATGAGCGTAAACCTGCAAACCGGCCGGTGCCCTCTCCCCCTGCGCCTGAAGCGAGTGGATTTCGAGGAGTCCCTCGACGCGGACACCCCGAAATGCAAGCGCCCTCGGCTTAGCCAGCCCCCCTCGCCGGGCTTGGCGCCGTATCTCCGGCCGCTGACCCACTGCCCGAGAGCGGGCGGGGCGGAGCAGCCGTGCGCGTCTCGCATCGGACCCTACATCCTCCTGGAGAAGACGGAGGGCTCACAGACATACAGAGCCGTCCACAGCGTCACGGAGAAGGAGTACACATGCAAGGTAAGGAGGCCAGCCTGGGGACTCCTGGTTTCCTCTGTAATGTTCCTCCTGTACATTAATACGAGTCCATATACCACCCTCACTGCCTCACAACGACAGGGTAGATGTGCTACAGGGTTAGGTGTCCTGCCGAATGTGCCGCCTTTTCTCTTGTTTTGTTCATAGCCACCAGGTGCCGTCATGGCATTTTTCCGACAGAATTGCGTGGGGTAGGTTTTCGCACGGAACTCCGCAAGCACAGGGATTCGCGTCTCGGTGGAGAATAATTCCTAAAATCTCGTTATAGTAAACCTGGTGCGCCGTGTATTTCTGTTTCAGAGCCAGTTTCTAGCGACTAGCATCCTGTTTTGTCCCTGTCTTGGACAATGTGGATCTCCCGTATGTCGTGTGGTGATGCCTTAACCCTTCTCGTGACCGTTTCGCCCCACAGGTGTTTCCCATGAGGAAGTACCAGGAGATGGTAGCCCCCTACAGCCGCCTGCTGCCCCACGAGAACATCGTCCCCGTGCGGGAGCTCGTGACGGGCGAGCGCAGCGCCTACGTCTTCTTCGAGCGCAGCTACGGCGACATGCACTCGTACGTGCGCACGTGCAAGCGGCTCCCCGAGGACGAGGCCGTGGGGCTTTTTCGGCAGATGGCGGCCGCCGTGGCGCACTGTCACGAGCACGGCGTCGTCCTGCGCGACCTCAAGCTGCGCAAGTTCGTCTTCGCCGACCGGCAGAGGTCAGTTGCTGTCTCTGTCTGTCTGTCTGTCTGTCTGTCTGTCTGTCAGTCAGTCAGTCAGTCAGAAATCCTGTAAGTGTTAAGTGCCTCGGGGAACTTCACTCATCTCCAGCGGCTGAACTGGCAAATATTGGCAATGGTAGCAGCAAACAGGAAGTACCACCAACAATACTGCGTCAACGATTTCTCCTGAATGTCATGTCGCACGTGACATGAGATCAGTATATCCAGGGACTAATAATGAAACATTCCTCTTCATTGAGTGAAATGGAGTGTGGAGTCTGGTCCAGACTACGGATCTTGAGTTCCCTTAGATGGTCAGGGTCTTGTTTCATGAATCCACTACCATTAGACTTGGGTCTACTGCTTTTCTGTTGAATCATAAGTTCCAAGGACATGCAGTCAGGCTAACTGGCATATTATTATTGCTCATAGAGTGTGATTTTGTGCATGTGCCCTGTGGTGGACCGATATCCCATCTGGGATGTGTCCCTCCCTTGTGGCATTGCTACCTGGCATAGGCTCCAGACCCACCCCGTCACGACCCTGACCAGATTAAACAGTTATAAAATCTGTGTATGATGATTAAGAGATGATTTTCTCTCTTTATTGTGTGATTTATTTTATTTTTTGTGTGTTTTTTGCGCTGCCCTATCTGCTTAAGTGGTTATTGCACAAGATCCTGTTGGTTTGCCATGCATTTAGAATATGCACAGTTGCGTAAAGTGGACAACAGATAAATGTTTGTGAGCTGGACGGTCACACGGATTCTGAAGAATCTTTCGAGGTGACCGATCTGAATGGAGCGCGTGCTCACGGCGCGGTCGTCCACGTGACTCGCGTGCTGCCGCCCTACGGTCCCGGTCTGTACGAGACGACCTGTTTGAGCCTGAATGGTGCTCACTTTGGGTGTACTTTTTTTCTCCCTCCTCTGCCGGCTGTCTCTGAACCGTCGGTCGGTCTACATATTCCATTGATAATTTGACGGAAATGTCAAACCGCATTCTGAGCGAGCGAGAGAGAGCTTCAAATCTGAGCTCTCGCAGCACCAAAAAAAACAAGACAGTCCCGTGGGGGCGATGGGCATGTTTGAGTCATCAACACGGGGCACCACACGACCTGAAATATTCTAGCAACGGTGCAAACAAGAGCGATTAAAACGCTCCCTGTATATAGCTTTCCACACGCCTTGGCTTGTAGACCTATAATGAAAAACTGTTATAGCTTAACAGTTTGACCAGACTTGTGAGCTTTTGGCAGTAGCTAAGAACCCGGCTCTCCTCATTCGGATTTGCATCGCATTCTAATTTGCATAGTCGCAATATGCGTGTTGCATATTGGCGCGCGGAGTTGTGAATACTGGCTGTCAGCAGGGCCGATAATGAAATCCCTCTGTGCTGCCGCTGTATTTAGAAAGTTTGCATTAGTCTGTCGTTTCGCTGTATGTCTGTTTGCGTGTGGTTTTCATATTACTGTATGTTTTCTTAAGCTGAATTAATGCGAGCAGACGTTCACTGCAACCTGTTAAGCCTCAATAATGGATAAGAGCTAGGTTATGTAACGAATTATGACTAATTAACATTGTCGGAGCAATGTTCTACAAATGCCCTGGTGATTGTCAGATTCCAGTGTTTTAGTAGGGTATTTAGGAGAGGAGATGCGAGTAATATTTCTTCTGCTGCCTCTTACAGGACAAGGCTGGTATTGCAGGACTTGGAAGATTCCTGCATCCTTAAAGGGGAAGACGACTCTCTGACTGACAAGCACGGTTGCCCGGCCTATGTTGGGCCGGAGATCCTCAACTCCCGGCACTCCTACTCAGGGAAGGCAGCTGACGTGTGGAGCCTTGGTGTCGTCCTCTACACCATGTTGGTGGGCCGCTACCCCTTCCAGGATGTGGAGCCTGCGGCTCTCTTTGGCAAAATCCGCCGGGGGGTGTTCACAGTACCGGATTCCCTCTCTCCGAGTGCTAAATGCCTGGTGCGTTGCATGCTGCGGAAGATCCCCTCTGAGAGACTGGACTCTGGGGAGATTTTGCTGCACCCCTGGCTGAATACTCCCAACACATCATCCAACAGTAGCCACCTCACCAACAGAAACTGCACAGACCAAGTTGTCCCAGACTTTGGAAAAAATGAAGATGAGGACTTTTTGTAATTCAAAGGGAAAAAAAAAAAGAGACTTGGTTGAAGTCTGTTTAATTTTCCTTTTCATTCTCTCCAGTGGTGAGAGTAGTGTTTCACCTGGAAGCCTATTGCAAAAAAAAAAAAAATCTTCTGTCAATGGGGAACGATGCAAAGCTGACGGGGGGTGGGGGGGATCAGTCTTTTCAGAGGCATTTCTAGGATTTTACAATTTTTATTGTGGTTTAGTAATTCCCCCCTCAATTTCAGGCTGAAGTCACCTGAGTTTAAGAAAAGTTGGAATTCCTGAACTTCCTGCTGGTTTGCTGTGCGATTTGCGACTTTCCGTTTAAGTTGAAAATAATCTTGAGTTCACTCAACTTCCCCTCACGTCGCCCAACAAGTTCTTACCAGTATTTTCCCTCTATGTAGCCGGTTCCATTTGGAATAAGAGCAAGCAGAGCGCTAATGGAATGACCCGTGAAAGCAAAGTTGTTGTGTAGGTCAAAAGTGGCCGGTGTGAGTTACCTCTAATGTTAACTAATCCTGGAATACTTGATGCACAAAAGATATTTGTGCCTTTTTTTTTTTTGTACTGTTTGCATCGTTTGCGGTGAAAATCTAGATCCGACCATTTAAGTGCCTTTTTAGTCATTTTGTCTTGGTTTTTTCACTCTTATTTATCCTTATCAGACATTCACAGAACCAAATATGAGGTGCTTTTTGTAACCAAAGAGTTGTCTGTAGCTTTCCTCAGTCACAGTGTATAGATCTTGGTAAGCTGAACCCAGTTTTCATTGTGAATGGCAATAGGGCGATATTCTGCCTGTAACACTGAAAATTAGGCAGTTTCCCAGATTGCAGGGTTTGTCCTTTATGAAGAATGTGCTGTATGTAGTTGTGTGCATGCTATCACAGTTCCCAGAAAGATTGCGCGGATAATGCCCATCGCTGTAGTGGGGAAGATTTGGATGACAATGCTAGTGTACCGAAACAGACCCCAGTTTAAAGATGGCGGCATTAGTCTGGACCTGCAAGCGTGAGGCATTACAGAGTCAGGCCTGAGCCCTGCATAAATTTCCGTGTTCCACCCAGGGTAAAGTTCTTGCATTCAAACCATCACCCATTTTTTTGTGAATTTTGTAAATAAACTTGTTATGCAGAGAAAATGCACACTACGTTATTGTATTTGTTTTGGGGGGTGTGTAATAAGTCCCTTTCAAATGTGTATATTTTTTGTTGTTGCCAATAAATAAAAAGTAGAAAACACAATCTTTTTTTCCTGCTTTTGTCATTTGGTCTGTATAAATATTAAACCAGTGTGAATTTTCCTTCATGATATTTTGTCCTTTCAGCCATGTCTCATTAACAAATAAGGACAGACATCAATAGCAAGTGTTATAGCTACTAGAAAAAAGTCAATATTCAGCCAAAAGGGACTCGATCATAGCATAAGCCTGCAGTGCCATAAACTGGAATTACAGGTCATTACAAAGGAACCAAGGAGAGAATAAAATCGATATCTAAGTGAATTACAGGTACCACCAGAGGTAAATATATTTATAAATATATTTTAAAATGATCTGTCTTTCTCAAAATATTCTGACCAGATGTTCACAATGCATTTAGCATTCTTTCTAGACATTTTGATCAGATAATATTCAGATGGAAGGTCTGATTAATACTGAAAATCTTTGTTTTACTTTTATCCTTTCTCAGCAGGAGGATAAACCGGTGTTCATATCAAAGCTATTCAAAACAATTTCTGTTTTATGACCAGCTGAACAGTGTGATGTCAGTGCATCCTGTCTCCTAGTAAATGCATATTATAAAATGATTAACATAACATGAGTACGATTTATTCTGAAAAATTCATTTCCACAAAGATTCTGCTTGATGGGTAGCACTGTTGCCTCACACCTCCAGTGCTCGTGTGTGGATTTTGCAAACACCCCCTTCCCCACCCCCCATGTAGACCAGAGGTACGCAGTCAGGAAAAACAGTGTCTAAATTACTCACAGTGTTTCTGTTTCTGCGCTATGCATTTGCAGAAAATAAGCTTTGGGTGTAAACAGGAGGTGACCAAATCCTGCCATTTAAACTCAAAGATAAAAGACCATCAAAAGGTAAAAGACGGCTTCTCGTTCAGGCGAACAACACATTCAGACCGAAACATTTGTGTGGGTTCTTAAATTCAAAACCAAATGATTCTATAGCCAGTGAATGATTTCATTCTGTCATGTTGCCTTGTTTTTGAAAGATGAGAAGTTAGAGACTAGTGGTATTTGTATGAATGTGGTCCTGATTAGTTCTCCACTGTTTAACTTAATATAAAGACACAGTGTCACTACCGCTCCATACTATCTCTGGCCCATAAGCGCTTAATGATAAATGTGCACCAGTGTAACCTACAAACTGGGACAAGATGGATATTGAAATGTCACTATGTAAGATCATGTGCCATTGCACTAGCTATGTGTTGTCATCCTGGAGAATATGGCAGCATGCTAGAGCTCTGGGTGACTGCGTGTTTGATAGTGATAAGATGACCACATCTCCCTCAGGCATAGGATGCAGAGTGTAGAATTTTGCTGTGATCATGACTTCCCCATAGGGGCCGTGTGATATGTTTAAAATAGATGGCTACGTTCCTCATTCCAGAATATTTATTGCTTTCAATCTGATAGCGTCAGGTGCATGCATGTACTTTTCTTATTGTTATAGTTCACCATAATCAGGCAGGGTGAAGAGAGGGGTAATTTTGGTGTGGTAAGGTTTTAAATATTTCACCCTTTTGTAAATCCTCATCTCTTGCTTTGGAATTTACTCGTTCTGCGTTGACATTATGTTCCTCACAGGGACATGGTTGGGAAGGAAATTCGTATCTATATGCACATGCAAACATCTGTTGGGCAAAGCTATTATTGTTAAGGAAAGCATTCCATTAATTTAAATAAAACCCAGAAGAAATTTTAAGTAAATATATATACATTTTAAAAATATTTGCCATTAAAAGAAAGTCCAGTATTCAATTGTCTTTAAAAATTATATGTTTTTTTGGCTTGTTACATTTGAATGGTACTGTTTTTTCAACCTACCATGAGTGAGACAAAATAATATTAAAAATTACATGGGCAAGAAAGAGCAACTGCAATAAATTTATTAAATTCTTTAAAACGAAACAAACAAATTAATAAAATCTGGATCAAAAATTTAAATAACCTAGAGGATATCATTTTTAGAAGTTAAACACAAGCCTTTCTATATTTGAAATGGTCATTACCACACTGAAAAGGCAAATAAGTCAGCACAGACCCATGTTAGAAGGAATGTTTATTGGATCAGCTATCCATTAATAGCCCTAACCAACAAAAACATACACATACACATAAAACATACACATAAACATACACTTTCAATCGACATGTATGCATCCACAAATGCACTAAAAAAATAACTTCACATCTGGAATTTGCCTTTTCATAAAAGAGTTGAAGTGATATGCTGTAATTCACTAGTCTCAATTGTCTTGTATCCCAGTTTTCCCCTGGTATACAATTTTATTAATAATTTGTTGCCGTGATTTCCATTCCATTTTGTTGTTATTGCTAACTTCTCTGACTTGCAAGTCAGCAAAGTTTAATTTCTGGGCAAACAGAAAACATTGGTAGCTGAAATGTATAGACTTAATATTATAAATGTATGATTTTAATATCATAGAAATTAGATATCAGTATGCTAGTCATTCAAAATGGAACAGCCTTTTCCTGGGGGCCAATCTGATGGAAAATACAGCCAAGCTACAAAGACACACCTCACAGTTTAGATGTGACTTCAAAACACAACCTGAGTAGCCGACACTGGCATTCTAGCTGATATTTCACACTTAAAATTCACAGGTGTGTAACGTTTAAACAAGATCAGCTATTCAGCGATTCTCTTAATATTTATGACAAATGAAACATGCTTGTAAAGAATTCATCCTACAGCTGATCAAAGTCATTCAGTACAAAGGTCACTTTGCTACATCCATTATACTTCATGATATTGGCTTTACTTAAGCAAACTATGGCTGTACATTGGGACCTAGCATGCCAGGCTATTAACAATGAAAAAATGTGTACTTTCAAATATAACATTACATGAGGGAATCTCACTCATAAACATGTAAGGGCATCATGTCAGAATTGTTTGGAATAAACACATTATGACAGACTCAGCGGTGGTTGTCAACCGGTGGGCTGCAGAGCACCACCTAGTGGGCTGTGACAGGATTGCTAAAATGGAAGCAATTGCCAGGTGACTGCTTAAAAATGAATGCAATTACCAGTGCTGACCCAAATGGACGTTTCATTTTTACTTATTTTCTTCCAGGATAAGCTATTTTTAACTGGTAATATTTATGGACATAATAGCAACCATCCATCCCATTTGTTTTCCAAACCACTTAATCCTTTTCAGGGTCACGGGTGGGCCTGTAGCCTATCCCAGGTGGCTTAGGGTACAAGGCTGGGGTAAACCCTGAGTGGGAGGCCAACCCATCGCAGGGCACAGTCATGCACACACTCAGTAAGCACAGTTTAGCCATGCCAATCAGTTTACAGCACGTCTTCGGACTATAAGAGGAAAACCAGAGAAGCTAAGGGAGAACATGCAATATCCAGAAATGCAGAAGCAGGATTTGAACCCCCAACACTGGAGGGCAAAAGTGCTAACCATGCCCCTCCCCCCTGCCAACAGCAACCAAGGAACTCATAATCTGATTAAGATTAAATGTTAAACTTCACTCGCCTTTAAGCATACTGTATATCAGAATTCTAAGATAAGACTAGGAGGGATTTAAACAGGATCTTATGTAAAAAAGGCTACTAACCAATACATAAGGAATATTATTCACAGAAATATAATAGTTCAGCCAACTGCAGTGTTTTACTGGAGTAATCTCTTTTTGCTGATATAGACTAGAAAACTACATGGCCGTTACCTAGGAAGGTTCTGATTACAAACAAGGCAAGAGTTCACACTTCATGAACTTTAGGTTGTAGCTCTGAAGAATCTCAACTTCATTTATTCTGGGAATGTACATATTCTCACAGTTTCTCAATTGAACTAAATGTTTATATAAACAAAAATATTGATCCTACTTTTAGACTAAAAGTGGAGAATGTTCTCTGGGGTATTTAAAGACTTACAAAACATCGGCTACAGTATCAAGCTACTTTTAATCTTATCAAAATTACATATTCATTCCAGTAAATTTTCTAGCCAAAAACCAAGCATAATTGTCTTTAATGCATCTCTGACATCTTATGGGAGCAGGTCAAACCATTTTTACAATGACAGCCAAGAAGATCTTACATTTAAGTATGCAGTATTTGTCAAATTGAAGGTTATGACACTTCTTGGTTTTTTTTTTTTGCTTTATCCTCGAGCTTTCAGTTATTCTGTTTATGCAGTTTGTGTTGCCTCGTGCCAAAAAAAGAAACCATGTATAAAATAAACAGGAATCTGATCAGTACTGCTGAAGAAATGGAATCTGCATAATACTTCACATTCGGCACTATCAAGCGCAAGTACTGACATGTCAAAATGCATGTATGAAGCTGAAATGCAAATCTAGCTTTGACTAAAAAGCAACACAAAGACCCAGTTACAAGCCAGCAACTGACTCCTCATCACAGTTGTACGTTAGCGCAGCATAGTGACACATTTATCACCACAAGAGGGCGAAAAGGAGTAAAAACCAAACTAGTTTAAGTCCCTCCCTCACACAATTTTCCTCTTCTGCCCTCAAGCTGTCAAACTGGCCAAACGCACCCATAAATAGCAAAAACATAAAAGCCATCAAAAGCCCTCACAGAGCAATACGTTTTCTGTTACTACGAAGCCTCACCACCAATCCAACTGGAAGACACCTTTAGCTCAAAGAAAGAGAGATGTCTTGAGAACAATGAAAATAAGTGAAATATACAGCAGAGTTATGTAAAGTGCACAAAATATAGGCTGTGGTTTAAAAATAGACTGGGGACATCTAGTGTCAAGGATAAGAAGACTTAAAATTTGATAACATGCTGACAAGTTCTGATAGATCCTACTTCAGAAGTACCAACAACCTGGATTAAAAATTATTTCACTGTATGTAAAGGCTATCAAGACTGGACATTTTGTACACAAATTTGGAAAATACAAACATCAAGGGAAAAAATACTGTAATGCATGGGCGTCGCTAGACCCCTTTTACCGGGGCACGTGCCCCAGTATTTATGTGCTGTGCCCCATTTCATATGCAGCAGGCTTTCAAAAAAGATCATTTGGGTAATGGGGGGTGGGGGGGCCTGTGCCCCAGTAGAGCTTTATGTCTAGCAACGCCCCTGCTGTAATGCATAGATTACAGAGAAAGGCTAAAAAAACCTCAACCATACAGCTGATATACATTATATGCATGCATGCAGAAGTTCTTATACTGTGCCAAAGGTCATCATCTTGTCTTCAGGTACACACATATTGAACTTTATGGTGATATTACACAATATTTTCCTTATAAGACTTGCATGTAAAAACATTTAATATGCAAAAACACCCCAAAACTAAAGATACAGTGCCCTCCACAATTGTCACCCCTTGTAAAGATTAGTAAAAAGGGTTAGAAAAAATCCACCTTGGGTGAAGTAGCTTCATCTCACAGTAAAAAAGGAAAAAATCTAACTTTTAATTGAAATAAATTTATTTAGAGAAAAACAAATCCCTCATCAAGAAACAATTGCTTTCAATAAAAACACATGCGCCACAATCACTGGCAGCCCTGCATTTAATACTGTGTACAACCTCCCTTTGCCAATAAAACAGCACTGAGTCTTCTCCTATAACATTTTATAAGGTTGGAGAATACAGAGCAGGGCATCTGAGACTATTCCTCTTCACAGAACCTCTCCAGATCACCCAGGGTCCCAGGCCCTCTCTTGTACACTCTCCTCTTCAGCTCACTCCACAGGTTTTCAATGGGGTTCAAGACAGGAGACTGAGATGGCCATGGCAGAAGCTTGATTCTGTGGTCAGTTAACCATTTTCGCATTGATTTGGACATATGCTAGATGAAGCTACTTCACCATACAGTGGATTTTTTCTAACCCTTTTTACTAATCTTTACAAGGGGTGCCAATAATTGTGCAGGGCACCGTACATTTCGAAATATAAACAAAAAAACAAGGTGGAACAGCGTGTGCTAATAAACCTGCCCTGCCCAGTCCCGGCCAGAAGAGGATAGCCTTCCCCCTTGAGTCTGGTTCCTCCCAAGGGAATTTTCCCTTGCCGCTGTCTCATTTGGCTTACTCTCTGGGGACCATGTAAAGCACTTTGCAAAGTGCTTCTTGTTAAAGACTATATAAATAAAAGTGAATTGAATGTGCAAAAAGCAAAAACAAAAAAAACACAATACTCTTGTGACAATAAGAGCTGCCAGGGTAGCCTTATTTCTATGGTACACTCCTGCATGCAGAGAACTGTGAAACACACCACCTTCAGGCAGAACGTGACAAAAGAACGTTTTGTAAAAAAAATGCTGGTGTCTCACTGCAGGCTCAGTGGAAAACGACGGAGATGAAGACTTTTCCCAGAATGCCAAAGTCCTGGGGAACCTTAGTTTCATCAGGTGCACAATGTGCCAGATCTGGGGAATAAATTGGTAATCCACCATTACAATTACCAAGTGTTACCCGCCCCATACAGTCTCCGGAAAGCTTTCACCAAACACAAATACAAAGGACTGCAACACAGAATCTGGGTGAGGAGATTACACTTTACAATTTAATTTTGTAAATTAGGAATTCTTAGTGGAACATCGGTGAGTAAAGGCTGCCAAAATAAACTACCGACATGGTAATGAGGTATCACAGATTACTTGGTGGTTAAAAACACCAGTACATCCAAGGGTAATCTGATTTTAAAATACATTTTTTTACAGTTGTATCATGCTGTAGGAGTGTGAATATTGATCAAAAGGTGAGACAATGTTAAGTGAAGAGACAGTCCAGCACAGTGAACGAATGAACGAAGGGTCTTGCTTGCGGGTGCCTACAGGCATACGCCCGTGGTGCTGCTGAGGGCAGGGTAGCTCACCTCTCCTCTTCCTGATAGCGATCCTCCTCCAAATCTAGATCCAGGTCATTCCCAGAGTCGGAATCCAGAGGGGTCATGAACAAACTGAAAAAATCATCAAGCAATTTCCCTGCCATCAATGTAGCCCATAATTTCTTCAGAGAAGCGTTATATTCCACAGAATATAGTTTGCCAGTATGTCTACATGAGATCGGCTGAAGGGCTGGTAGCGCGGAGCGCGGAGCCTAAATGGTAGCATGGTGACAACCACAGGGCCCTCGGCCTCACCTGACAGAACGGCATGTGAAGAAAACAATCCTCTTGAGCCTCTTGTTGTAAAAAAAATAGTTGAATGACCAGAGGTTCCCCTCTTCCCCGTATGGATCGGAGTCCAGGTCGGGCCTGTAGCTAATAACGAAACAGAAAGTGTTCCTCAGCACGGGGGGCCACAGTCAATAGCTGCAACTTTCGTTCCTCTGCTGTCATGGTGACCAGCAGAGCGAGCAACTTTCATTCCCAAGACCGATTCCTTAAGTATGTTACTCAATCTGAACAATAAACAAGAGAGATACTCTGAAGATTTAACATCTAAGACTGAAATATGTTCAAATGCTCTTCTAAATAAAGAACAACGAAGCAACACCACCAGCGAACCACATTTACCTGTAGATGTCACATTCAGAGAGGCAGATCTCGTCATCGATGGCTTGCCAGAGTTTGGGCTGGAGGCGATTGAACTCACTCCCAACAGCCAAAGACAGACTGCTGTTGATGGCATTAAGCACCTGCAAGAACAACAGTGCACACCAACATAGACAGGCTGAGCCAGCATCAAGGCGCGAGCAAACATAGCGTGTCACACTATATGACGACGTCCCTGCAAACAAGCCCTGTCACTGAACATTTCAGCTGTTCCTTGACATCTTCAGGCAGTCTTGCTTTTCAAGTTACATGTGCCCTCACCCACTGAACACTGGGCTCCTTGCTGAAATCGTGGCTTTTCGTACGACTGAAGTCATAGTCAGGACGGAAGGAGGCATTGAGGGTGGCGATGAGATAGAAGAGCGTCTTGCGACAGCACTTGTCGGACAGCGGACTCTCACTCTCATCACCGCTCTGGCTCAGCCTGGGGGGTGAGAGCTCAACTCAGCATTCCATTTCTGCCCTAAGCATGTGCATTTCAGAGTGTCTATATTTGGAGTTTTTTAATATCACATGATTCTACAGTCCTGGGTTTTATTTGAGAGGGCTGTGATCCCTCTGATAACCAATAGCAAATAACGTTGTCAAGGGACCGGCCTTCTAGAAACCCAACGTTTACAACTAAGCGCTGTTTAGTCCACTGCCAAATCTGAAGACTCGGGAGTTTTTGAGTTTTGAATCTTTGAGTTTTTAATTTATTAACTGTCATTGTTCTTTTAATTTCAACATTTATAACTTTTTTTAATACCAAAAAAATAATATTAACAATAAGAATAATAATAACATTATGAAGGATAACTTAACCACAAAAGGAAAAAAAAGGTAAAGACTTGAAGTAAGTGTGTATGTTGGTTATGAGCTTGTATGCTTATATGTGTGTGTGTGTGTGTGCACACGTGTGGCCGGGGATAAATACGTGATAATACTCGTAACTAAATCTATCTATATAAAGTGACATTGTTATAAACCAGGCAGAATCGAAATTAAATGAAGATACTAAGAGGGATGCAAAATATGAGAATAATACAGATCGTGTACATAAAAATGGGGCCCAAATATGGCTATAGACCAGAGGTTTTGGTTTGGAGGTGGAGAAGCTTTCCAAGCTGAGAAAATCAGTCAAAAGATTTTTCCAATTTAGGAGGTTTACTTTATTCCCTGTTTTCCAATTCAGGAGAATGGTTTTCTTAGTGACAGCTAGAGGTAAGAGAAGAAGTCTGGCAGGTTCTTTATTCCAACTAATTGCTGTTGTATCCCCTAGCAGACAAAGAACCGGTGACAGAGGAATGGGGTAACTGAGAAAAAGTGATAATAAGTTTATGATTTCTTTCCAGAAAAGATGAATGGGTGTACAAAGGCAGAAGGCATGTAAATAGGTGTCCTGGTATTAAGAGTGCATTGTGAGCATATACCAGACCATGTCAGTTCCATTTTGAACAATTTATTGCCAGTGAGATGGACTCTATTTTAGATTTTATGTAAGATTTTAGTTGTAGATATTTGAAAAAGTGTTGGGTCTTGACCCCATATTCCTGGACCAAAGAGGAAAATGAGACTAAGCTGCTATTTTGAAATATATCACCAAGGTGCATTATACCTTTGTCAATCCAGGATTTAAAAACCAGTGGTTTCCTGTCAACAACAATATCTGGACTATTCCAAATTGGAGTGTTCTTAGATGGTAGAATAGGGCATTTCGTGATTTGGTGGAATTTCCACCAGGCTGACAGAGTTGCTGCAACTGGTGGACACTTGAAACATGGATGGCGTCTAATGGACTAGCTAAAAAAATGTAAATCTGAGATATGGATTTGCTTGCGTAACGTTTGCTCTATATCTATCCAAATTATGTCAAATAGTTGAGGATGAATCCACCTAATGATATACTGAAGTTGACTGGCCAAAAAGTAATGAAGAAAGCTGGGGGCTTCTAAACCACCTTGCGACCTCCCTGAAATGAATTCTTGGAGGGTGGGATGTCTGTTATATATAAGTTGAAGAAATTGTTGGCTATGTTCTGGTTCACTACCAACTTTCAAGGCAAACACCCCTGGTAAGGTCTTTGGACGGCAGCGCCCTCCAATGCCTTATTGACACAGTGACGCCTTGCCCAGCTGGTGCCGGCGTGTGCCTTACTTGCCGGGGCTGATTTCCCAGGTCTCCGGCGGTGACAGCGCCTCAAGGACATGCGGCAGCCCCTCCTGACAGAACTGCTTGAACATCTGCTTGTCTTCCCCTGCCATCTTGCAGGAGTAGCTTTCAATCCTAACGGCAAGGCAGAGTTCTCAGACCCTCGTAAACACATAAGACTTGCGGTGATGAACTGCAAGACTGTAGCTGTGCAAGTTAAACTGGTTACCTGCTCGTGCAGCGGGCTCGAACCCCTTAAAGCCCACCCGCCCCCCACGACTGGGATCAGGTCATCCTCACCTGCCTATGATCTGGCAGTTCCCCGTCCGTATGGTCAGCTGCGTGTTGATGGCCTCGAAGTTCGAATTCTCCAGCAGCTTCATCTTTGACGCCTCGCTTCTAGCCAAGCAGACTGGCGAAGGCGCGGCACTAAGAGGCCCCCTCCCACTTATAAGGGCCCTGGCTGGTGAAGATATTCACTAATTCACCTAATCTGGATAACCTCTGAAGTGAACCGACCCGACGAGCGCCAACTTTCACTTTCCCTGGGCCTCTAGTAACCCCACGAAGCCTCGGACTCGATTTTAACCCCAAGCCACATCGGCGCCTCCTGCAGCCGTTAGCGATGCGCGTGAGCTCGCGAGCACTCGGCCAAGCTCGACGACGCCACAATATATGTCACACTTTCTGTCAGCCAAATACACACTCGGGAAAGTTTTACGGTCGCGGTATCGATCTATGTGGAAGGCTTACGCTACTTCTCTGTCTGATAAAAATGTCTTCCTTTTTACTGTGAAATTTCCAGTACCGTCCATTAAATAAACGCAGACGAAATACAAAATTCCTCATCACAGCTTTTTTAAATCGTAGTATGAATGTATACCCAAGGCTATTAAAGCCTTCGCAGCTACGACTGGCTTTTTACTTGAAAACTCCCAGTGTCTGTATTATTATTATTATTATTATTGCTACGCAAAACTAGCTAAACAACCGAACAGCTCGCGCTCCTCGAGCTCTTTCGCGTATTTTTTTGGCAAAAATAGCACGAGTTTACTCACCGTGGCCAGACGGTGGCGCCAAAGACGCATATGATTTTTTAGTGTTCAAACACGTTCATTTTTTTTTTAAAATTTGTAAATATCTAATACTCTTAAGATTTTCTGCATAGAACATGGCTCCGTCCAGCGTTATTTTTCCCGTGCCTCCTTTCCTCCAGAGACATGCCCCTGTCGAATACGAATAGTTTATGCCACAATATGGAGTTATATTCTTTTAGGATACCAACACCAAAGTGACCCGACGTGTTAATTATTACGTTCTGTATAGCGCAAGCTTTTGAAAGTATCCTTTCTGAAATTTTGTGCCATCTAAAATAACGCGTACCTGTTTGCACAATTTTAGTTACATGCATTTTCATATTTAAGTATTTTCAAACGTTTGATTTATTAATTTATTGATTTTTGATGTTATCAAATGATTAGAATCTGATTATTACGAAATTCTTAGAAAATCCAGTAGTATGATTTGTACAGCTATCAGTTTATGCTATCATTAGATAATCCATAGTAGGCCTACATCAAAACTAATATTATAGTTTCTAATCCAAATAAAACATACAAAGTTTCATTTTTTTCTTTTTCGAGTGTTTCTCTTAAGTGTTTAACGGTTAAGAAGTTCCGATTCCTATGTTGTTTTTATATATAAAGAAACAGTCGGCCGTAGGTCTCAAAACTAAATAGCAGCGTTGGGCCACTGAAAACCAATACACGGCCGGCATTTCTGGTACAAACCTGCTGAATTTCCAGACGAGGCAGCAGTTAAATACGAGCCTACTAACGCAGCTTGACAGGACTGATCATGTTTTAATTGAATATCGAACAATACAACCATTATACAATACACATGCAACAATATAAACCAGAAGTACAGCAAATTACATCACATCAAATATTCTTTAATAATGTTAAATGTACGATTGCTTTCTTGATTTTAATCCTTCTGATGGACGTGCCGTAGTCTTTAAATTCCCAAACCGTGGATTTGTTCCAGTCCGTTTCTGCTTGTGAATATAATATTTCCCCAAAATTATAAGTTGTACTATAAAATGTTCTTTTTGATTCAAATTCTTTTCCGAAAATTTAACTAAAATGTCCACATAATTGAAAAAACAGTTCCTACTATTTTTCCGACATACAAATTTTTCCAAATCAATTTAAAAACATTTTACATAGGTACATTGACAAAAAAAGGGGAATAATGCTTTCCTTTATTAGTTTACAGCAGTCACAGGAATAGTCAATGTTTAATCCAAATCTCTCTAAAACCTGTTTTGCCGGGGAAATGCAAAATTTTGAAAGATAGCTCTTTTATTTATCATATATTGTCCACGCCATATTCCACTTCACGTGAGCAAAAATAGATGTTCAGTGGTCGGTCCTATGGACCCGAGTGTCATCAACTATGATAGTTCTTGTAAATCTATCTGAGCATTTATGTGTTTAAATATCAATGCGCTGTATTTGCTGCAGCACAGCGTCAAACATAGCAGCATATTCCTTGCCTGTAACTGGGAGATGAAGTTTGTTGAGGAGTTCTCCGTAAATTAAGGTCAGGGACAGCACGGCTCATCGTGACGTGTACGGCAACCCGGTTACGTCACGTCGTAGAACGAACGCACGTTTTATTGTAGTCTTTTCGGAAGAAACTACAAATCCCAGCAACGTTTTGAACGCCCCTTCGCACATATCCTAGCTAAATAGATTGGCTAATTACTGTCCCTACGCCAGAACATTTGATGGTTTAGCCGGCTCTCGGTATTAACCAAGTGCGCTTGTATTTAATAAACGCTGTTTAATTTGGATGAATACGATCCGGGAGGAGCGGCTGTGATGACGTGCTGCTTGACTGTGGCCTGTTCTGACCACGGACCACGGACCAGGGACCAGGGATCAGGGATCAGGGCCGCTTGTTGTCACTAAGCCGAGCAGCAGGAGCGATCGCCGCTTGTTAGAAGTGCACAGTGACCGTCTTTATGTCATTCCAGTCTAATGAAGGAGCAGAGCCACGAAAACGCCCGAAAGCCGGTCTAAAATGAGCCACAGGGCAAGATGTACTTAAAACAGTCTAACGGTGCTGATGGACTCGCCAGACATGGTAGGAGTGCTGAGTTTATCATCACTTTTCTCTCTTATTTTGCTTACATGTATCCATGACTCCAAACATGTAATTCTGGTGCGATGGTTTCCCATTTATGCCTGCTGTCATAATGATGGATGGATTCTTGTTTACAGGTACGAAATGTTTGTGAGACTACTGGGGGAACTTACCTATTAACACTATAAGACAAGAACATAAAGTCAATCTGGCATTAATACTAGTCTACAGCATACCCCAGAACTGTACATTTGGGTGGTTGCATGCCCAGGTTCGTTTTCGTGTCTATATATATATATATATATATAATATAATGTGTGTGTATACTGAATTTCGAAAAAAAAACAACATGAATTAACATTATCTAACGTATTATACAGTGGTTTCGAATATAATTGGCTTTATGAGTAATACAAGGCTGAGGAAGACCATATGCTTCACATACAGTACATAATTTTTTATATTTTATGCAGTGGATACTCAGTGAAAAGCAGACCTTTTGAAAGGTTATTATTGAGTATTGCTGAGGGAATCACTTTCACACTAGCTGCATTGAAGCTGCAGGCAATCCTGAGTATTTTGCAAGGCCAGCCTTTTAGGGACAGAAAAGGGGGGGGTTAGTGACATGAATGTTAATGGCTGAAGTTGTGTTCAGAAGTATTGTTTTAATTCTAAAAACTGGTCTCCGCTCAAGCATACGCTACCATGCAATATTCTGTTATCAGTGTACAGTGCCTCGACCTGTCCTAAAACACTTTTAAAAACTCGGTGCATCTTGGAAGCATTTTAATTTAAATTAATATCACCTGTCTATATTGTTCTCCAGCTGTGCTTGTACTGTATATAACTTTAGATAGTGTAATGTGTTAAGTTGCTTCTTGAATGTGAGTAAAACAGAAGGCATGGGTTTCTTCTGCCACTTAAAACACTGATGGGTTTTTTTTTTTTTTTTTTTTCCCCCCAAATTGGGTCACAGGCATAAACACTTACTTGTGATTCAGGGCAGTTGGTCGCTGGTGAGGAGTTCTGTTATCCATGAATATGAGCTTGGGGAAAATCTGTTCCCCAACGGATCCTCTTGCTTATGTGGGCAGATTGCGACTCGAAGAAGAAGAGGAAGATGGCCGAGGTCTGTCAGGCCCTGAGCGTGATCCCGGTGGATGTGGCAGTTCTGCGGAGGATGGCCATCAGCGAGGGGGGCTTGCTGACGGACGAGATCCGGTGCAAAGTGTGGCCCAAACTGCTCAATGTTCAGACTGACAACCTGCCTGAAAAACCAGGTAAACGCAGGGGAGGAAGGCGGTCAGTTTGCTGTGGCTGAATTCCAGACAGTTTATCGCAAGTAGGACATTTTGTAAATGAAATTGGTCCAAATCCATAAATATATATTTGTAATTTTTTTTTGAACATATTAATACTATTTACCAATGGTCCTCTTCATAGCAATGTACTTGGAATGTGTGGCAAAAATGTACAATTAATGTATGGGCGGATCATCATTGCGTGCCTGTTAAATAACACCTGATATTGGTTTCAGCTCTCATTTGTCCGCCTGTAAGCGGACACATGATGACTTTCTAGTTCATGGTGTATTATTTACCTTTCCTCTACACAACAGACCAACTGCGAGAGAACAATAAAGACTATAATCAGGTGCTGCTGGATGTCCGCCGGTCTCTAAGGAGGTTCCCGCCTGGTGAGTTTCTGGCTAGTCACCGTCCGTTAGCTTTTAGCTAAATCTTTTCATTATAACCACAGCAGGAGCCTTGTTGAACGACCAGACCTTTGGCCACCAGTTTGCCGAAGTCACCGGAGAGGCACCGCCGTTATAAAAATAATCATTTTAACATCATGTCTAGCTTTGTGTATATGGGCTCAGTGTAAGAAGTATAAACTTAGTTCTTTCAGAAATGGGCCTGATTTCTCAAGTTTTCTTTGGAAATTGAGGCACAGTGTTACGTTTTGCTCATTCTTTTGGGGCAAAAGTCAGTCGTTTTTTGGACGGTTGTTTTCGAGTGAGTCAGTAACTTTAAGGGTCTGTGGGTTCGCTGAGATTTTGAAATTGTGCGTGTGCCACAACACATTCGGTTTAGTGTCCTTAACGGGATATACAGTACTCTGATCGACTGCAATATTGGACCACAGTGCAGTAGTTAGCATTTTCGCTAAACACTCTGGATTTGAACCATAAAGATTATGGATCAAAGCCTTGGAGAATGAAATGTACTTATCTATGAATTGAGTTTATTAGAAAAATCTTGTTCTCAAAATCTTTGCACTGTAAATACCAAACTAAACCAAGGTGTAAGGTGTTAGCTTGTGTGTAGGTCACCCATTAGTAATGGCTGTTGTTGTTGTTGTTGTTGTACGCAGACGTAATTTAAAGCACAACTCAATACTTTATCATCCCATTGGCTGTTCTTTCCTGTTGGTGTGTGTTCCTTACTTCACAAATGTAATCTTAAATAAAAAATAATAATTTCCTGTTAGGGGTCAGGATAAAGTAAACATGCAAAACTAAATGAAAATATAGGGTGGTGAGGTGGCTCTCTGCGTAACACTTCTGGGGTATGGGTTCAAGTCTCTCCCCCCCCCAGGTTCTATGTGTGTGAATGTCCTCCCCCCAATTCCAGTTTTGTCCAACGCTTCAAAGACATGCATTTAGGTGACACTGGCACCTGGTGACCCCAGCCTCATACCCTGCACTTCCAGAGATAGGCTCCAGACTCATAGTGGCCCGATAGATAGAGAGATAGATAGATATCTAGTAACGCCATGACCTTGGCCTTGAGCAGGCATGCCGGACGAGCAGCGTGAGGGCTTGCAGGAGGAGCTCATCGACATCATCCTCCTGGTGCTCCATCATCATCCTCAGCTACACTATTACCAGGGTTACCATGACATCGTGGTCACCTTCCTCCTCGTGCTAGGGGAGCCCCTGGCTACCGTCTTGGTGGAAAAGCTCTCTACCCATCATCTCCGGTAAGGACTGTTAACGAAATGCGAAGGAGGACATTGGATAATTCAAAGTGTACCCGTGGAATCTTTAACTCCTAAATTCATGGGTCCTCTGAATTCTGTAATACCAAAGCCGAGTTCAGTGACTGATGTTTAGATATAGAGCAACATTTCTCTGTTTTTTTTTTTTTTTTTCTTGAGGCAGTAACAGTACGTCAGTCGACAGCCCATTTTGTTCATTTCCTTTCCTTGCAGGGATTTCATGGACCCCACCATGGACAACACCAAACACATTTTGAACTATCTCATGCCAATTATTGAGCGGGTCAACCCGGAGGTTCATGATTTCATGCAGAGGTGAGCATTCAGTCTATGCCTTTTGAGGTCGTCACGTTACCGTAGCTAATCGACGTAACAGGCACTAATAGGGTGGAATCTCTGAGTTCCTGTATGTGTTTTGAGAGTCAACAAATCCTGACTTTAGATGGAGGACTTAAGCTTGGGTAAGTCTGAAGATTTACTTCTTAGGTGGCATCCCACTTTTGTCTTGGGGAGAATACATTCTTTGGCCTTGTTTCAGTGGCTGTTTATTCAGGAATGAAATAAAAAGACTGTTTAAGCTCTGATTTTAGTACCCATAATATGATATCCCAGTGCATTTGTGTATGTGTTTGTGTTTGGAGGTACACCCATTAATCTACATTAGTGGCACGTTGCAGCACATGCCTGCCAAGTGAATCAATATTTAATATTGATGGTTTTTCTTTTTTCTGGGAGTGTAACTTGGTTTTGGATCGCCATGGTGACAGGCACATCACGGTAGTTCAGTGCTCTTCTCTCCTACCTTCAGGGCTGAGGTCGGCACCATATTTGCCCTGAGCTGGCTCATCACCTGGTTTGGCCATGTGCTCGCAGACTTCCGCCATGTGGTACGGTTGTACGACTTCTTCTTGGCCTGCCATCCGCTGATGCCCATCTACTTCGCTGCCGTGGTGAGAAAGCGTCACCTTCACATGTGTGGGATGCATGGGAAAAACATCGGTTTCCCAGTTAAAGTGTAAAATCCCAAAAGATCATAATTTAAAAAAAATCCATCGCATAACGCTGCACAAGTGGCTGTTGTGCACATCTTCGATTTCAAATATTTAATGTACGTTCTTTGAAAACTGCATCCAAAAGTATTCTTTGATTGAGGCAATGTTACAGCATTTTTTAAGAAGTTACTGGACGTTCTTTTCTCTATTTCTTACTTCCGTTCGAAGTGGACAGGAGATGAGTTAATCAGTTAGGGATGCCTTGTAGCTTTGAGAGCTCTCAGTGCTGTTTCGGTATGATATCCATACGTCAGATTTTACCCAGTTATGATTTGATGATAGCTTATTCAACTGCCCATAGAGAGTGGAAAAAATTTCATAAGATTTAGTGAAATAAAAATAATGCAAACAACATTGTTAGCATTGTTTTATTTCAGTATAGAGCCTAGACCAGTGACCAAGAGGCTTCAGCCTCAGGAGGGTTCTTGCTGTTGTATGTTTATGGACGGTACTTAATCTTAGTTATCTAATGAATGCAGCCGCTTAAAAAGCAGTAGTCTCCTTTTGTCTCATATGTCTTAAATGGGGGTGAAACTGTATGCCCACAGGCTGGATTGTGTGCTTCCTTCTGCAGATCGTGCTGTACCGGGCGGAGGAGGTGCTCGATTGCGAGTGTGACATGGCCTCCGTTCACCACCTCCTCTCGCAGATCCCGCAGGACCTCCCCTACGAGCTGCTCATCAGCCGTGCCGGCGATCTCTTCGTCCAGTTCCCTCCCTCGGAGCTCGCTAGGGAGGCCTCGCAGCAGCGCAGCCGGCGGTGAGCCATGACTCTCGGTGCAGGTCACGGGTTTTAGTTTTGGGAAGGTAGACGGCTGCTGATTTACTTGGACTGAAACCCTTGACCTAAATTACTTAACTTGACACAACTGGCAGGTCGTATTCTACGTAAATTGTTTCAAATGAAAACATATGGTGGTAAATTCAAATAGATGGATGATCAACACTGAGTTTTAATCTCTCTCAGTGCATTTATGCTGTTACAACAGTCCAGAGGCTTAGTAGTCCTAAACTCTGGACATCAGTTTTCACAGTATCACAGGCTTAAGCCTCAGGAGTTAAATACCATACTCTACTGGATTGATTCTGTGTAGATAAGCCAGTGACACACACCCACAAGACAGTCATACAGCACCAAAGCCGACATACAACACAGTGAACTTATTGTATGTTTTCAGCACCCTCTACAATCCACAAATTGCTTTGTGGATTTTCCATTGCCAAAACTGAGGTTTTAAATCTTCTGGTTTGATAAATGCAAGCAACCCTTGATAAATTCGATCCCTAACCTACATATTGCATTAAATGTAACGGTCCAGTCCGGCTAATCATTTAAAGGTAATGTGTTCAGTTTGAAACGGTGCAAAGCGCAAGTAAAGATTTCACTTCATTTCAGTATTGTGTGCAGAGTGTTTGTGCAACAGCCTGACCAGCAGCTGATGTTTCTGTCTCTCCCTCTGTCTAACCACCACGCCCCCTGCAGGACGGCGGCCTCCACCTTTAAAGACTTTGAGCTGGCATCAGCGCAGCAGCGACCTGACTTGGTGCTCCGACGACGGAGGAGGGAGCAGGCCACCAGCGGAGGGGCTCCCGGCACCACGGTAGCAGTGGCACGGCCCCGAGTCAAGCGATTCGTCCGGCTGGCCGTTATGGGCCTGACGGTGGCCTTGGGGGCGGCGGCACTAGCTGTGGTCAACACAGCTCTGGAGTGGGCACCCAAACTGGACCTGCAGCTTTTCCCTTGATCTCTGACCTGGAAGCAGTGAGAGACTCGCAAAAAATTACACCCACCGAAAACCTTTGTTTTTTCTCGTAAGGCTCGAGAGTCTGAATACTTTGTGGACCTCTGCATAATTTATATATGTAAATGTACATAATAAGTGTATCACCCACTGAGATTAAACTATGCAGCAGATAGTTGTAATGGAAGAATAGGAGACACTTTTCCAGACATGCTTATTGCCCCAGTTGCAGGCTGCTCTGTAAACACTTAGTGCCGGTTGCATGCTTTGGGGTTTTCCAGTGTTGGGGATTACCCTCCAGCCATGCCTGCTGAAATGGTTAGCTCAGTCCCATTATTTGCCATTTAATCTGATCCTCATCCTGAAGTAAGGTTCAGCAGTAACTCATCAGAAAACTAAAACGAGCTTTTTCAGGAGCCTTCTGAGACCAGAAGTACCTTGCTAAGTCCCATCATTGTACATTTAGTAAAAATATTTTTATTTTTGTAAGTGATATGAGTTTTGTAAATTTTGCAGTTTTTTTTTTTTTTCTCCCACTCATTTCTGTATATGCAAAGTTACTACAGTAAAGTGTTTTTTTTTTTTTCTTGGAATTGATTTAACAAAGAAAGCATCCTTTAGTGTACTGACCTAGTTTGGCTAGCTTAGTATAACAGTGTGATTCGCTGGGTCTACAGCCTAAGGAGATGCTATGTTCCAAATCTTCATTGCAAAAGGAATGGCCTGTTTTGAAGATTAATTGTATCCCAGCTCTGAAATCAATTGTCTGCATTCATTACCTGGATCTAAGGCTTGCAAGGCCGCAAAACAGGGTTCCTGCCTTCTGTTGCACAAAAGAAAAAGTTTGTTTTGGCTTCTTTTCAGAATAATTACAGATTCGGGACAGGATGGGGGGGGCTCTGGGTTTTGGGGCTGCAGCAAATACGGTTTGCTATGGAAAGTACAAGTCAAAGTAAATAATGGTGAAATGTGTGTAGTGCATCTTTAGCTCGTTGTTAATTATAGTAATAAACTGATTTATATATTGTAAGACTATAAGGATATATTGTATGAAATTAAACTTCTAATGGTTTAAAACTTGTTTGACAAGACATTTTACCACAGTCATTGATCCGACTTGGCTTTTCAAAAATAGTGCTGTCAGAACTCCGGTAATCAAATTGTTACATTATCTGTTATTCTGCGTCGAAATTGTTCGTATGAAGCCTGCCAGGATATGACTGTTTTTAAATGCTGGATTATTTGACTGCTGGTAGGATGCATGCCTTGTGATTATTCACTTCTCAGCACTTCGTGACCGTCACATGGCTACGGTAGGTGCAGAGGCCGTTGATACCATCCTGAATAAATGGTATAGGGAAGAAATTTGTTCGGTAGTAATGGGACAAATTGAGTTTTTGAAATTGCGTGTCTATTCATGCTACAAGTGAGGCTTCAAAACCAGTGGCGGGTGGGAATGTCCTGAACTATCTCAGTGGTTTTGAAGTCTCATTTAGCGGCAGCATTGATTGGTTATTTCAGGATTCTGAAGCATCATTTGTCCCATCACTATTGATGGGTTATTAGGCTTAATGGCATGTATTTGGCTGCCTGCCAAGCTTCTGGGTCAAAGACCAGCCTCAAATACATGAATCAAGTACTACATGTTGCAGATCTGTGTAATGTACTATGTTTGTTGTACAGCTTATAAGAACGGTTTAAGTTATTGAATGGTCCTTTTCTAAGTTTAAACAATCAGTGGTAGCTAAGTGTACATTAATATTTCTCCTGAAAATTTGTCATGTTCTTACAATTGTCTGGGGTTCAGTAAACTTGAAAGTATTTGATAAAACAGGTAAAACAACCGCTGATAGGGTGCGATTAGGGATACCTCAGTATTGATTCAAAATCACACTCCAGGTATGCTAGTAGTAATTATATTTATTAATCCAATTTTAGACGACTTCTGTGAAAGCCCACAACCCTGTCCAAGATTGATGTATGGACAGACAGACACCTTTGGAAAACCAATGGTATCAGCACTGGCTAAATTACCATAAATAAAAATGACAATATGCAAAAAAATATTGAATACCCAAAACTAGTTTTTTTTTGTATATTACATGACAGTAATTGTGCCTCTGAGAATGAATGGATGGAAATTATTGTAGTATTACGTCCATCCATTTTCAAAACTGCTTTACTCTATTGAGTGTTTTAGGGGGAGCCTGGAGCCTATTGCAGGTGGCCTAGGCTACAAGGTGGGAGATACTCTCGGTTATATATCCATGAAAATTTGATATAAAATTAATCTGTCACATCCATACTGTTCCAGAGGGGAACTTAAAAAAATCTTTAACTACATTGATGAACAACAAAAATTTATCTTTGCTTTGTAAAAGGCCTGAAATGACAACCAAAACATTATTTTCAACTGGGAACTTCAACAGTCATTAAAAACTGGTTCTGAAAGTCTTTTTTTTTTAACTGTTGGGTTTGGGACATTGTGTTTTGGGACTAGTTAATGATGCTAGAGACTGGCTTTCTTCACCAGATAACTGACAGGACGTGAACCACTACTGAAACAGAACTGGAAGACTAAATGAGAAGTATTACATGGAAAACAGGTAACTTATGACCCAACCAGAGATCCACATACACTGTCCTGCACGAGCAATTACGGAACATGGATGCGTGCTACCGACAAAAAAATGTATCCTTAATTTTTCTGTAGGAAAGCCTCAGAATCACAATATCAACAATCTCATAAAACTGGAAAATGAATGAGATTCACTCAGGTAACATAAATGTCCCTTAGTGAAGATAAAAAATTTAGTGTCCATTCTTCAAGAGAAAAAAACTAAGGCAGCCACTTTGGAAATACAGTTCACACGATCGTTATAAAACGTCATTAGTTGATTTTGATGAATATTTAATTTCACCAGGAAAGATTACTACCCTCTCACTTTACACCATAGAGTCAGGAGTATTTGTGCAGGACATGAATAGACAATGTTGTCATGTGTAGTGCAGCTCCCCCTCATCCCACTCCCCAAAAAGCCTCCTCCCTCAGGTGCTGGGTAGGTTTTTGCTTCTGCTGAGACCATAAGTCCATCAGGTGCAGGGTGAGGGTTCCTCAGTTTAGTGGCAATTCTGACACATGGGATGGCAAAGTACTCCATTCATCCTGCATTTGCACCCCCCCGAGGTATCTCCAGGACCCTGTCAGGGAGATTGGAGAAACAGTCAACGCATGGCCAAGACTCTGTTAATACAGCCGTTGCCATCATATGTGTTTCCATGCATGTGCTGTGTATCCAAGCACATGAACTATGCCATGTGACAGGTTTTTAAAGCAACGGCGTCCTACATTGGGCCCCCAGCGGGCCTGCCGGGTCACCCAGCAGATCTCTGTCTTGCACATGATGCAGCGCATCCAGTCACAGCCTTCCTTCTTCTGCAGAATGACCTTGCACTTGGGGCAATTCATGGCCTCCCCGGTCTGCAGCATGGTCTGCCAGAGTTAGCGCCACAATTAGCCTCTCGGCATTAATGCTCTGTGGCACGTTCAAAGCCATTCAAATTGACTGAAGTCAAGCGTCAGTCTAGTCAATCTGCGCTTGAGGTGGTCTTACGGTGAGCATTTCGGTGGTCTGTTTTGCAGCTAGGTCATTTTCAGCCCTTATGCGGAGATCATCTTGGTACTCCTTGCAATTCATGCCCTTATGAATGGCCTAAACAGAAGGAGTGGCCAGCTTAATAGCACCGCCTACTGAAACGGTAAACATCCAATAGCAGGGTGAGACACTAGGGACAGGACATCTGGCTCAAGCAAGTGCAGCCATTTCCTGTGTTTGAAGAGTAAGGTTCTATCAATTTTAGGTCAGAGGTCAGTATTCTGATTTGAAGTCATTATTTTGACATTTAGGAGCTTGAACTGGTTTTGCAACTATAGGAAAGGAACCAAGATATTGTGCAAAATACCTATATTTCTTCTCCAGTAAAGAAATCCAAAGCAATATTTGTAAGCATATACAGTAAATCAGTTTTGATAAAAGATCTGCTGAAAACCCAAATACTGCAATATGTGCTTCAGAAAGAGAGTGACAGCATTGTACAGTGATAGAGCGAGATATAGACAGATAGACGCTTGGGTCCTGCTCACTTTGCAGATAAGGCAGTTGGTCTCCTTGCAGAGCTGACACTCAAACTCATTGACCTCATCTTCAAAGATGCACCACCCAGCACAGTCTGGGGTCTTGCAGTGGTAGCTGTTCTCACTGCGCGTCTCTGCGATGCTAAGCCTTAGCTCCAGGAACTTGGCATACTCTTCTGGGGAAAGAAGCTAACGGAGCAGTACAGAAACACAGGCATGCTTGTTAAGTATTATATACTTAGTCCTCTGTCCATTAGCAGTAGCTGTTTATCCCATAACATCATTTGCAGGTCAGTTATTTGCCACTCGGCGTAAGGTTGGGTAAACCATGGTCAGGATACTAAGTTAAAGGGTAAACAGGGCTTTGGGTGATGCCAGGCAACTGTGGCAACTAGAGGAAACCCACACAGACATGGTGGAACATCTACATACAGTAGAAGGGCTGGAGCTGATTCTACCCAGTGATCCATGCAACCTCTATACCACGGGAGGCTAAAGTATTTGCATTGTGACAAGCGGCAGTTTTTCTGTGCACGTTGACGTAGGTAGACGTATTGTATATTGCATTGTGTTTCGACAAAGCAGTCGATTCAAAAATCAATTGTTTTCAAAGATATTACGCACTCGGTGGCCACTTTAGGTAGCTTCCCCTCCCTTGTCTCCAGAGCTACTTTAAGCGTTGATGAGTTATTTTGGGATGCCCATCTGCACAGCACTGTTGTTCATAACTTATTTTTGCTTCCGTGACCTTCCTGTTAGCTTTACTGAGATTTTGCCATTTTTTGTTGACCTCTCTCATTAATCTTCAGCGACAGAGCTGCCTCTGGCTGGACGTCTTCTTTATCACCCCATTCTCTCTATCCTTCAGATACTGCAGCATGTGAGAATTCCAGTAAGGGAGCCACTCTGAGACATTGGAACCACCATGTGCGATACCAATAAATCACACCACATTTAAAATCACCTCCACCACATCCCTTAGATGTTCCAATGTTGATACACACAGTAAAGGATCCTTCTGACCCAGTCTGCATGATGTACGTATTCAGTCACAGCTACACAATTCACCATTTGGAGGACATGGCTGTTTGCTACGACAAGCAAGTGCAGTTAATAAAATGGCTACCAAGCGTATTTTTAATGACGAAACATGATGTTTGCAATCACTGCATATTAGAAGGGTCGGAAAATGTCACCCCCATTACTGAGCAACTTTCCATTATGAGAGCTTTGGTAAGCTGAAAATGAATTTGTTTATCCATCCACTTATTGTGCAAAACTACTTGTCCAGTACAGGGTTGCATGAATCTGAAGTCTCCCCCAGGAAGGCCACCGACTGGGATGCCAGATCGTCACAGAAGACACACTCACAGTCGCAACGATGCACACTGGAGTCCATAGACTCAAAGGAACCCAACAAACACCACACATAGAGATGGGCCAACAATCAAAGGTACAACAAGTGAAGGTGCGAGACCACAGTGCGACGCACAACCTTAACCGAATTTTTTATGTCTTACATATACATATGTATTTATATATCGTTTATCTACTTTATAGTCAAGTGTTCCAAAGAGAGAAAGAGGCTGGCAGGTCTTACGGCTTGTATTTCTCTGTCCTGGAGTTTGCTTTCACATACATAACTGTTGTCACTGTATGGACACGACACCTCAGCATCCAAGCTGTTTATAATTGTTCCTTTCAAGCATTCCCTGTTAAAAAAAAAAGAAAAAGTTTCAATTTTTTCTTGCCTTCTGACATTCGTCTATAAAATCTACATTATGAAAAAGCAACAAAGAAAAAAATATTAAGAAAACAGCTAGCGTTTTCTTAACGTTTTTGTGGTTAGGTAATATTTCAGATTTGTAATTTTTTTTTTTTTTTGCATTTTCTTAATGTATTATGTTTTACCCTTTGGGACCATTTTAAAATTCTTTGCATATCCCTGTCACTTTCACAAGGTCACTTGTGAAAAGAAGTCCCACTGCTACGTTCACGCTAGTGTTTTCATGTCGTTTATGAAAGCATCTCCAGCCACACTAAAACGACCAAAAACGCATATGACTGTCCTGTAATGAGCAGAATCTAATCAGGGAAAGACCACAAACCAATCACTGTAGCCGAAACGTGAAAACTAATGAGACTAATGTCTGCAGTCGTGTGGACTCTGCCTTAGTAAAAACTGACAGTGGCGTTAGCTGGGGTTTTCTTTAACAGTATGGCATACATGTCAGCCTAACTGTAGTGAAAACAGCGAGATGGAGAGTGCAATGGAAAAGTGAGACCTCTTCGGGGTGGCAAATTTTTTTTGTTTGGTTAGAGCACACACAAATTTACATCCATTGGCCGTGAAAAAGCTTCAGAACTGAGGGTTAAGTGGAAACAAAATGAGTATCGGCTATACCAGCCGGTATATTGACTGATATTTACATTTGTGCTATGAGTATGGTGTGGGAAATGGAATAAGTGGTATCTCGCTATCCCTACAGCTGCAGGGTTTACATTTCTGAAGCCAATGAGGTAAAGCAGACCTACTTGCAGAAGTTGTGGAGGCACTCGCGAAGTGTGACGCCACTTCTTGGACCTACAATGTAATAGCAAATTGGGCACTCCACCTCTTCAGTGTTCGGGATCAGGTTGTGATCCTCTGTTTCTTTCAGAATGCGGAAATTGTTCAGTCTCTCATCTTCTAGGGCCTGCAAAGTTAAAACATTATACATATATTTGATATTGCATCTCAAGACCAAACACTATTAACTCCAGTATGCTGCGGCTAATATGTGACTAGAAATGGCATCATCTTAATGACCTTCAATATTCCTGGAACATGTTCAGACGGCAGTATGACAAATACAATTGTGGATTTGTAAAAGGTTTCATACTCAAGGAAACGGTCTTTACGAAAATATACTGCTATTTAAGATGGTAAAACTAAACCATACAATCAGCTTAGGAGAAAAGTACAACGTGACTGAGATTGTTCCAAGGAGAGGGTCACCTTCTGGAACTGCAGACTGGCAAATTCCTCCTGCTGTAGCCTGTAGACCTCCTCCATATCGGCCTTGTAGCCCTCTGGAATTTTGTAATCCGCCGGTCTGTCTTCAGCACATATCTCACACCCTGGACGAGTGGGTTTGTTCACATATGTGCACTTGGGACATGACCATCCCACCTACACACACACACAGACACACACACACACACACACACACAGAGTTGATGACTGACTAACACAACAAATGTGGATTGATGCTGATTAATGCTTTAATACTTAACCATTGTGTAATGTATTGTCACAAAATGTCTCTTCAAACTGGGACATTATCAGAAACTGAAATAAGCTAACTATTACATAATTGTAGACCTCAATGAGGAGCATGTACAAAGCAAAAAACTGAATCATGAAAGTGTATAGACTCTCAAAGCAGAAGACAGCAAGTAAATACTAAACTAATGACCATGAATATTTTGCCCAGGTATACTCAGGTTTTCACACAATTAAAATGCTATGCCTTACTCTAATTTATCTTCTGTATTGTATAATAAAAACAAAAAACGTCACTACTCATTCTCTTTTGCTCAATACTGACGAGATTCAGTGTTTGTAACTCTTTGGTTCTACAGGTGCTTAAAATCTTCACTGCCCTCTGTTCCGTTTGCTCAAAGAGGTGTAACATTCATAACCTGCTTTTTATGACAGATTCTTTAAGACCAGAAAACTCATCACTCCTTATTGAAGTGTTGATCAGCTTCTTGTCTGAAGTAAGGTGAATTTGCTCATACAGCAGACAGAACTGTCAGCAAACGCTAAACAGAAATTCTTTCATAAAAGACCTAGAAAGTCACTCTAAGGCTGAACGCTACACTAGTAAGTGCTTTTCTCCAAAACAATACACAATGCATAAGGCACACAATTTACCCGGGCCAGAACTGAATTAATATCTACTAAGACTCAATTGAATATCTAATTAAGCAGGATGGACTGAAAGGCCTCCATTGTGAGGAAACCTTCTTATGAAAGCTAGCATTACACTACAAATACAAAAACTCACACGAAGTGTGCCATTTCACTTTATTTTAGTTTTATGAGCTGTAGAGTCGAACCTGTGGCTTTGGAGGAGGATTCAGTTTAGAAAGCACTTTTGGTGGGGGGTTACTTGCTTCCTTCTGGTCACCTGGTGGTATCCTCTTTACATTTAATCCACCTGCACCTCTGGGCTCCAGTGAGGCTTTATCCATGGTTTCAATGATGCCTTATAATGATACAAACATGATCAGAATCATTTATTCTATTGACTATGTTTGCAGAAGCATCACAGAATAATAAACTTGCCTTCATACAATTCTTACATCCTGTCATTAACAATATAATATGACCCAGTCAGCAAGATTCATAGCTATCCAATAATTTACAATTGTACATATTCAGACAGTGTGATTTTGAGTGCAGTTAGGCTAACTGGTGCCTGTAGATTGCCCATGGAGTGTGACTCTGTATGTGTGTGTGTTTGTGTATGTGTGTGTGTATGGTATGTGCGTGTCTGTCTGTCTGTGCCTGTGTACCATGTGTGTACATAAAGTCCCCAGGAAGTAATAAAAATCTGACATTTTTACCTTTTGGGGACATGACAAATGTAAAACTCAGTTTTATAGAAATCTGTGAAGGTAATGAAAAAACCACAAGAGCCAAAAGTCTTGTGTTTTGTTGGGTTACTTAAGATTAGGGCTGAGTAAAAGGATAGGGCTGTCATAGTTAGGATTAGGGTTAGGCCCATACAAATGAACAGATGGTCTTCACAAGGTTAGAAATAGGTATAAAAATAAAGACTTGGAAAATTACCATCTAGACGTTGATTCTCTTCATATTGTTTATGCTGCTCACGACTCAAATTGGCCATCTTAGCTGACCTGATGTACAAATACACTTGACATCCATCTTTCTGTATGCCGTAACTAAAGAGCGACTGATTGTCGTGCGTGAGGCGTTTGCCGATAACCCAGGTCTGCAGCTTAGGATGAAATCCATAGTCCGTGTTCACCTGTATGCAAACGAACCACATCCATAAGAAACACAAAAGATCTGACAGCATATCCATCCATAATTTACATTATATACTGCAGGGCATTTTCTGACTCTACAAATTCTTAACAAAAAAATATAGTTGTGGTGGTGTTAGGGGTGGGGGGATTGGAGAAGTAAAGCGTTTATCTTACATGAAATAGTGGATTATGTAAAGCAATCTTTAGTAAACTAAAGGCTTAAGTTTCTACCTTTTCTTTCAAATCGGAGATGGTCATGTCAGTTGTCACCGTCATGACTACAGAAGCAGACGATTCTTGAAAGGCATCTCCTATTCCAACCTTTAGGCTACATAGCAAATACATTATACAGATAGTAGGTAGGTAGCAGGCAAATGTGGGTGCATGGACGGTTAGATGGATGGATGGATGGATGGATTGACATACCGTATCTGATTGTTGGAGTATGCGTCACCACGGATCCTTACAGATACAGGTAAATTTAACGCTGCAAGTTCTGACGCGTATTTTGTGGCCGTTTTTTTGTCACCACTCGTGAGCGCTTCACTCAGAGATATTGCTAAATCCTCTCCTGTTAAAATCAGAGATTGGATGACCATATCCTATCTAAACTGAACACTGATACTTCGGCGGGCCCCAGATCTGAATCCACATGTGTACAATATAGCTTTGAAATACACACTTCTTCCCATTAACATCCTAATCATCAGGAATGTAGTGCAGTGTTTTTCTTACCATGCTTCAGCAGGTCGGAATCTGAAACTACAGGCGTAGCCATTGCTTTCTGTCACAAGACAATGTACACGTGTGACCTATGTAATAATTAACCCAGTAGCCTGTATTATAAAGTAAGTTAACAAATAAACAACATCAATAATAATAATAATAATAATAATAAAAACTACTAAGTAGGTAATAACCGCATTTTTGTAATCCTGCAATAGACGCAACGTACACCAGGATAAAAGTTGATGTTTAAAGAAAACGAAACTATTTCATTAAAACGAAAGTTCTGTAAGTGCAATTTTAAAATAATGACATCTTGGAGTATTTATTGTACTGATGATAATCGTCCGTAGCTGCAATAACACTGATACAAACATCAGCGTTAATGTAAAATACATTTATAAACAGCACTAAAACGTTTAATTTAGGTCGTCAATTTCACACTAGCTTAGATGATTATTCTAGACTAGTGTATTTCAAACTATCAAATCCGCTAACGAATGTCAACTGCCGCGTTCTTACCTGTTCAAATTGCCTAAGAAGCTTAACAGTTTTGTGAGTAAACGTGCCACTCTTGGTGAAAAGTTATACTAAATCAGAATGAAAAGTGAAACAAAACTACATTTCAGGAAGCTGATATTTAAAGGGACCCATACAAAATAATAGGAGGTGTAAGCATTGCCATGTGAGAGTATAGCTCAGGCACTATATTACGCGGATGAATACCTGCACAGCGATCGGGTGGTCGCGTGTTGTAACGTTAGAGTAGCCGCGAATGCGAGCTATGGGCTGTTCTGCCGGTTGTTGCTGTAATAAAACGCCTCCCGTTTAAAACAACGTTGTTCGCATTTGTACAGTCAGCAACAAATCGGACATAGTGTCAGAAGTTACACGGCTTGGACGCTGACCGTGACGAAGTTTAATCCTCCCGAAAACATGGACTTCACTCGACCGGAACAGTGGCGGTAGCACGATGCTGTATGCGCTAGGCAAGGAGGCCGAACTAGCTTTCAACACTTTTGTGTTCGGGCAGAACGAGGATGTAAACGACTATGATACTGTGTTGGGGAAGTTATATAGTTGCTTAGTACCTAAAGTGAATATTATTCATGAAAGGGCCTGTTTTTACCACAGAGCATACAGCATTAACACTGCACAGAGAGTGTCTGCTCCGCTACTCCCCAGTCAAAGCAGAACTGGATAGGATGGTCAGGTGTTGAGTCATAGAAGAGGTTAAGGAACCAACAGAGTGGTGCTCCCCAATGGTCCCAGTATGGTTCCCTAAGAAAAACGGTGAGGAGAGGATCTGTGTTGACTTAAAGCGCTTGAACATGGCTGTGAAAAGAGAAAGGTTCGTCCTACTTGCTATAGGTGACATACTGCTACAGCTCACAGAATCCTGTGTATTCTCTCTGCTCGCTGCAGCAAGCGGGTTTTGGGAAATTCCGCTAGACAGACAGACAGCCAAATTGACCATGTTTATCATGCCCATGGGGAGATACTTTTTCAAACGCCTTCCGTTTGGAATTTCCAGTGCACCAGAGATCTTCCAGAGAGAGATGTCAGTGTTGTTTTGAGGCCAGAAAGGGGTCGAGGTATACATGGATGATATTCTTGTCCATAGCAGGGATGAGAAGGAACATGACCTGGACTTATATTAAAAACTGTCGGGTGTGCCAACAATATAAGCCACCCAATACGCATCCTGTGGGGTTGTTGCAATTCATGACCATGACTGAACCTGGAGAGATGTTGGGTGTTAACCTGATGGGACCATTCCCTAGGAGTCGCCGAGGACACACCATTCTCCTAGTGGTAGTTGACTATTTTACAAAGTGGGTGGAACTGTTCCCCCTTAAGGACAGTAAAACTCAGAAGATAGCTGATACACTAGTAAAGGAAGTCTTCACCAGGTGGGGCACTCCGAAATTCATCGTTTCCGATTGGGGCAGCCAAGCTGATGATGAAATGCCCTGAATGTATGCAGACTAGTCCAACACAAAGGAAAGAGCCTATGATGATAACACCACTACCATTGGGGCCCTGGAAAAAGATAGGGACAGACATCTGCAAGTATGCAAAGCAGAACTACATGATTGTTGTTGACTACTTTTCTCATTATCTGGAAATAGCCCACCTACCAGACATAACAAGTGAGACCACCTGTGCACATCTGAAGAACACCATCACCAGGTGGGGCTGCCCGGACGAGCTGTACACAGACAAAGGAGGACAATTTACAAGCAAGCAATTCAGAAGGCTTTCAGAGGCTTCTGATTTTAAACACATTACTTCCAGCTCTCACTACCCCCAGTCCAACGGTGAAGCTGAGAGAGCAATGCAGACAGTGAAGAGGATTCTTTGCCAGGCTGACCCATTTCTGGCCCTCATGAGTTATAGAACCACACCACTACAAGCCACAGATGCCAGTCCTGCACAGTTGATGCTGGGCCGTCAGATTAAGACGACACTGCCTGCTGTTGACAGACTCCTGGCTCCAAAGTGGCCCAACTGCACAAGGGTGCGTAAGCCTGACGCTAAGGCAAAAGAGAGCTATAAACGTGCCTACAATAGGCGCCGTAGTGTCAGAGTGCTTGCACCTTTCAGTCCAGGGGAAAGAGTGGCTGTGAAACTTGATAATGAGTCTGGGTGGACCACAGCAGGGACAGCTGACAATGGCTACACTCAGCTCCGAGGTCCTACCTGATCCAGACAGACTAAGGATCCTTGTGGAGGAACAGGCGTCATCTGTGTCCATCCTTCCCTTCTGTTCATCAGCCAGGTGAGGTAGGAAGCACAGAGGTAAAAGAACAACCTTCATCACCCCAACACTCACATCCGAAGTCACCCGCCAAAGAGACTGTGACAACAGAGCCTGAGGGGCGTCTCCCTGAACAAGTTTGGATGACGTCCAATGTAAGAGTCATCCATCTGCCTGAAAGATTTAAAGACTTTGTCTTGACTTAGTGCATAGCTTGCCACAACGGAGCAGAATAACCTCCGGCAGCTATGGAGGTGACTGGGCAGTCTACCCCAGAACCTCAGGTTAGGGGAAACAGAACAATGTTGTATGCCTGTGGAAGTAATATGATGTTGGAAAGTGTTTGGACAAGGAGGAATATATGTTTATGGAATTTATGCTCTTCCACATTGTTCACTGGAGGCTTTCATAAGAAATACCACTTTCTATGCTGTGTTATGTAAGTTGCTGCATACCTTTCGCGCACTTAGGATTTTGTCCTTAAGGAAGCTATTGCTACTGTATTTCCATTGTTACTTAATCTGTTCATGGTGTTCAGTTACTTGAAGAGACTTCATGGGAAACCCTTCTTAGCCTGCATACATCTATGTCTATAACTCAAAGGAGGGGAGATGTTGTGAAAGTATAGCTCAGGTACTATATTACGTGAATGAATACCTGCACAGTGATTGGGTGGTCACGTGTTGTTACGTTAGCGTAGTCGGTGCCAATGCGAGCGATGGACTGTTCCGCCGGTTGTTGCTGCAATAAAACGCCTCCCGTTTAAAACAACGTTGTTCGCAGTTATACAGTCAGCAACAAATCGGACAGCCATTGCCCGTGTAAAATCAAAGGTAACTGGTCTTGATGTCAGCTACAAGTTATGATTAAAACGCAAATCTTATTAAACATGAACGACACTACACGGAAAACTTAATTCAACGACATTAGATTTTATTGACCTCGAGGATTTTTGTTAACCAAGCTCACTGTGCCTTACAATATAACAAACAGTAAGCTAACTAATAGTAGCATATATTCTGAGAACTATTCTTGTAGAACGGCCCATTTCATTAATGAGAAGATTCAGATTTCGTTGTAGATTTAACTACTATAGCCTATTGCGTTTCATTACGTCACATATTCTGTGAGGACAGGGAAGGGAGTTCACTTATTTTAGAGAGAGGGATTTCATAAAACTTGTATTATATTTTGAGGGAACCATAGGAACACTGAATATCGCGGGCGGAGGCGTTATTTTCTTCCGCACCAGCTTTCCCCCAGAGACACGCCCCTGCTTCTAAAGTAAGAAATAGGTTGAAGAGGCATACACAAATTTTATTTTGGGAGCCTTTTATTAGTTTAAGTTTTTCTAATTTGTCGTAAAGTTCGTTTAAAGTCATACAAACACTTGGAAGCACCGTTTTTGATCTTATTCTTGTTTCGTAACATTCATTTACATTCCAATTTAAACGTGATTAAAACATGTTAGCAATCGCGCCGTCATGAAAAAGACCCTTTAATATATAAACAATCACGTATCATATTACATTCAAACTTGAAGGTAACTGACATATAACTACAGTATGTCCAGTATACCGCCATGTAACTGATTGAAATTTGTGATCTAATAAAATATTTTAAAGGACACTCTTTTCAAATAAACATTTAAAATCAGTCCGTAAACGAACATAATTAAGTAAATTTAAAATGTGCGTGGGTGGTGGCATTATTGCAGTCAGCTGCCATACAAAATCTTACCCGTCTAATAGTAGTCAGGTGTTGCAGGTCCCCCACAATACAAAAAACAGTAGAACTTTGTTTTATTCACTCGGTACAATTGTCTCAGTAAGGCAACACAAAATATACAGATTTATATATATATACTATATATATGCATATATGTATGGTTATACATTATATTTTATTTCAACACCTCATGTCATTCACTGTAATTACTAGCATTCACAAGATCATAATTACTGAAGTATGAAATAATGTTGAATGGTACCAAAATTCACAGCCACTATACAAATGTCCGGTCCCTTAGATTGTATATGACAAATATCTCATTGTGTCCCTTTGTTTTAAAAGATCGACACGGTATCTGTTATAATCTAATACGACTTTTGGGCATTACAGTTCAGTAACCTGTAATGTCTTTGGAATGGGGTGACCAGAAGCTGAAAAAATTATGTGAAAGAACCTCTATAATGCAAGTACATTGATTACAAGTATTTTGTTCATACAGTGGGATGTGATTTTGTGCATCTCATATTAGGCACCCTGTGTAAGAAATTGCAGAATGTTCTTAATTAAGTCCCATGATCAGACTGTTCTCTCGAAGGCCTTCAGAATGAGTTCCAAAAACACACTATAGGCCTAGGAAGAAAGCATTATTTAGAATTTTTATCACTACAATATTTACTTTGTTCCTTAGCAAATCGTTTTATCCAAAGCAATTTTAGGCTTACAATGTAATATACAATCCATTTATATGATGGCTATATGCATTTAGATATTTGAACTATACCTTTGTCATGGGTAAAAAGTCCCCTTTCCAGCACGAACACCTGCAACCTTCTGTTACAATTCTACTTCTGTAAACATTATGGCACCTGCTTCTATTCAGGGAAAGCATAAAGCATGACTCAAAAGGTTAGACTCAACAGCGCCCCCCCTTTCGGCCAATCATATAAACGTGTATCACCCTGACCTGCACTAGTACTCAGAAAATTAAACCAGAGATCTGAACGCTATCCAACAAGCAGGAATAAATCACCTACACTCCATTTCACGATTATTAAGCACGATGTTGCTTGTAAAGCCTTAGAAAGTTGTCTTGGTCGGCAAAACTCGTGTTGTCACAATGTAGACCGGCGAACAGCTGAGACATCTATAAATCCTCAAGCACGGGCCCAGCAATCATAGTCATGCTTTTTACTGACCCGAGTCCATGGACACAATTTATACGTAGTCCTGCAGAATGTAGCGCCTATACACACACCAGCACAAAGCAAAGTGTCAGAAGGGGTGATGTCATGATGCATTGGGACATCCATTTCTAAAGCTGTCACCTTATATTACAGGCTATAGGCAGGTAGCGCCACACGAGGCTCACCCAGCGTCAGCAGGATCTACAAAAAGCAGATGACTTTAAAGTAACATAAGACCTGCAGGGGATGCCATACCTTCTACCATAACCATGGTAACTATCAATTTTTTCCTGTTTATTTTTTGATACATTGTAGGTAGCAGTTGTGTCTAATTTTACTTTATTGTCCCCCCCCCCCCCACTTATGCCTTGTAACAATTATTGTGTAAAAGGCAAAGAGAGGTTTTGGTAGTGCTCTGGACCGTCACCAGGACGATTTCATGGAAGTTCTTTTTGTACAGCGTTTTTGCATTCAGTCCACAGGGGCAACTACAGCATTCAGAGTTACAGAGGGCAGATAAAACAAGTGTACTGTGGCTTTAAAGTGTTTACATCAAACAAACGAGCTATTCAATATACCTATCTTTGTTATATGTATCTCGGAATTAAGAATGTGTCTATATACTCTATGTTTCCAGACTGTTTTGAACAATAGCAGACTGAAAGGCTGAGGTTCCTCAGAATAAACATCCCTTTCAAAGGTGGGCTGGTTTCATATATTCCTTTACAAAAATAGAATCTATTCTGCATAACAAAATCAATGTAGATTAGTACAGAATTAGTGGACAGATAGGGACAGTTAGTGAAGATTACTTTAGAAAAGACCCAACCCCTACAGTACCGGTCAATGTAGGTAAAAAGCTACTCAGGCAACAGCTTGGTTAGAACATTTGGCAAGCCATGGTTTAACACAAATGTAACTTGGAAAAAATTAAAAAAATACTCGGCCTATCTCGATACTGTAGTTGATAAGGCTTGATAGTGATGGAATACTGGATCAACAAAATGTAACTTTTAGAAATGCGTGTAAGGGATTTGAGAATGACTGCATATTATTGAAATGGTTCCATTTTTCTTAATCCCACTGAGGTCCTACTCATATTTAGGGTCTTCCTTATGGATGGTACCCAAGTAGGGGCTGAATCCCTATCTTCTCCCCTCCCTCTCTAATTTCCCAAGCCCCACCCACATCCTCAGCCATAGTTATAGGTGAAGTTGTAGGTGCTGGGCTCCTTTGGCACAGGGGGTGGGGCTTCGGGAATGGTGATGTTCTCCAGGTCCAGGAGGCGGAGTTTCATTTCCATGCTGATGAGCGTGTCGAGGTCGCTGCGCGTGAGGTCGCTGCCCATCTCCCTGCCCAGCAGTGCGCACAGCCCGTCGATCCAGATGCAGTACTAGTCCACAGAAACACACACGGGCCACAAAAATTTAGGCTCCAGGTAACCAGCATGGACACAACACTGGTCACCCATATGGCCTCTGTGTCTAATTGTTCAGATACACTCCTCATACTCACATCTTTTATATAGCAAAAGATGTCCCACTTCAAAAGCATGTGGACACCCCCATTAATTAGTGGAACTGTCCACACCCATTGCTGACACAGGTGTATTATTAAACATAGCCTGGCAATCTCCTGTGATGATCACTGGCAGCAGAAGGGACCATACTGAAGAGGTTGGAGACTTTCACCGTGGCACTGTCATAGGATGCCGTCTTTCCCAACAAGTCAGCCTGTCAAATTTCTGCCCTGGTTAACTTCAAGTGAAGTTACTGTAAAGTGGAAATGTCTAGAAGCAACGAGAGTCCAGTTGTGGAGCAGTAGGCCACCCAGACAAAAAGGGACCTGACTGACCAACATCAATACCCAATGCCAATAACGCTGTTATGGCTGAATGACAGCAAATCCCACCAATGATATACCAACAGCCTTCCCAGAAGGGTGGAGGCTATTATAGCAGCAGGGAGGACCAACTTCCTATTTATACCCTTGGTTTGGAATGGCTGAATAGAAAGGCAGGCATCCACATACTTCTGGCCATAAAATGTAGCAACTTTCATGTGATAAGTGACTACTTTACACTACTTTTCAACTCCTTAATCTCCATACAAAGCATGCCTTCATAATTCTGGTAGAATAAAGTCTCCGGAATACCAGTCATGTTCACAAACATTACTTACCACCTCATTTCTTTAAGCCATGAAACAAACACAATGCAATGGTCTTCAGGAAGCCGGTGTCTCACCTCATACTTGTTCGGAGCAACAAAGTTAAGAGCTTCATCTGGGTCATAGAGGATGGAAAAGGCCAGCTCCAGAACATCCTGCACACAGCAGAAGGGAATAATATTGGCTGACAGATACATATTCGTGACACTGGGTGGTTTTTGGCATTCTCAGTGTGGGTGCATTCAGTACTGATCACAGTATTCTCTGCACCCTGTCACTCAGGTGGGGTGGAGCATTGACATCCTGGACTGTACAGATGTCAGATGATGGGCATTTTCTTTCCCTTCAGCCATATCTTTATTATACCAGGCCGAGTTCTGTTTTCTCTCGGGCTGGTAAGCATCACCAGACTCCGATGCCCGTGCGTATCCCTTATTCCTGCAGCCCCTTCCTCAGTGTGATGCTCATCTTCTGTTCCTGTCTGTTTCCTCTTGTGTTGATGCCCAGTAGTTGAAGACTCTTTTGTCCAAAGTAATGTGTAAGTCAGGAAATCTTGGTGTCAGAGAGCAGGGCCAAACAGTGTTGGTGCAGGACCCTGCAGTGATGTTACCCTGCCATGGGATCTGAAGCCACAACCTTCCAGACATGGTTATGGGCTCCATTCCTTCTCCCCATCCCCTTGTTACATGATTTTGTTTTAGAAATATATCCAAGGAAAATTTACCCCAGCAAATAAAATACTAAAATATTCTTTAATTGTGCAGTTGAATTAAGTGATTTTTTTTTTTACGAAAATGAAATTAACAAATAAACATCAGTCCGGCTATACAGTGTCAGACGAAGCTCCATGTTTGGCTAGGCTGCAGTGAGGACCCACCTTGTTCTGTCTCAGGGCAGTCTTTTCTTTCATGTGAGGACAGTCCTTCCCTGTCACCACGGATTTTATGTCAGACACGGGTACTGCAGTGAAGAGATGGACTTTCAATGGTGGACCATTAAAAGTCAGTTTTTCTGTCTACCTTTAACCGTCTTCTACCACCCGATTCCATGATAATCTTTCACACCCAGTACCACCGACATCAGGAGTCTTTACAAATTTAAAAATTTTTTTTTTTTTACCTAAGTGGACATTTAACCCAGTCATGATTCATTCGGCTCACTTACAGTAGATCCTGAGAGTAAAACCCTCATAGGAGCCTGTTACAACACACTCACTAAAGGTTCCAACATCACTTGTGCAGCTCAATACGCTAACAGACTGCCAAAGGTCACGTCACTGTTCCCCAAAGGCCAGAGCCCTCACTCCCAACTCCCTAAGAGCTGTCCCCCCCCACTCCCACCAGAGATGGCACACCCCCAGCACGCCACCAAATGTCAGCGCTCTGCAGCAAAAGGTTAGCCCTAACTCTAATTAGGGGACTCACTCTTATCGGTGAGCAGCTCGAAAGGCACTTCCCCCTGCGGGGGCTCGTCCAGGTCTCCATAGTGCAGCACTTTGTGATTTAGGGACAGGCGACAGAACCAGAACTTCTCTGGAGGGAGAGAGAGACACGAAGGTAGGGAAAAGAACCACGTGAGCAAGGTTAGAAATGCAATTCGCCAAATTAAACAGGAAGCGGAAGACGTGACTGTGGTGTTTCAAAAGGAACCGTCTGCTCAGTTTTTCTCTAGGCTAAATGGGTACGACTGAGGTGCAGGACTCATAACCTTATAAGAGAGCCTCCTACTTCACGTTAGGGATTAAGATGAAACCGTTACTGTATCCTGACTGGGATGTGGGTAGATGGAGTACAGTACAGAAAGATTCTGCACATTCTTAGACATAAACATCAACTGAACAATTAAATTGCATCTATCCATAGTCCAAACACTTATCCAGGTTAGAGTCAAGCAGGCCTAGAGTCTATCCCAGACAGCTAGGGCACATGGCTGGGGTTCACACCCTGGACGAGATGCCAGCTCAGTCCATCACAAGGCACACGTGGGCACACACAAGATGTTTAGAGATGCCAATTAGCCTAAATCACGTCTGAACTGCGGGAGGAAACCTACGAAGCATGGGGAGAATATGGTAACTCCACGCACAAACAGCGGAGGCAGGATTCGAACCCCAAACCTGGAGGTGTGAGGCAACAGTGCCACCCACTGTCCTGCTCAGTTAATTTCCAAAATTGTTTTTAAACATAAATATACAAAATGGAAACGGGAACGAGGCACCTTTCTACCGGAGGAGGACCAGTCGGGTTAACGAGGAGTCCCACCTTGTCGACGGCGATTGCCGACCTTCCGGAAACAGCTTCCCTCGCACAGCCGGTTGAGACGCTGCTGTTTGATCAGCTCCAGGATCTCAGGCTGGATCCGCTCACGGAGCTCACTGATCAACATGGACGCAGGATTCAGCAAAGTGCTGACATGCAGTTTGACCAACGTTATGAGGAGGCCAGCATATGCATGTTAAATCAATGTATGGATGTCCTGGGCACGACTGGCAACTATGTAGTCAAAAACCTTCTTAAATAACTCAAGCTCACATGATGGGTGGAGACTGGAAGTCGTCTTGACTCATTCGCTCAGACTGTCGCAGGCGGAGGATCTCAGAGTAGTTCAGCCCACGCAGTTTGCTCTTCAGCTGGTCCAGGGACGAGGGCTTCATGGCCAATGCTCTGGTGATCTGCTCCCGGACCACTTGCATCACCTGCGGGTCACCGGCACACCTTGGCTTACCACACGTGGTACCGTGCGTCCTCCTTTAGCGGAACCCTTTACGGCGGGACGGTTTATGGCAGCTGACGCTTTCTAACCGAGCAGCTTAAGATTTTAAGCGAAAGACAGGACATCGACAATGTCCGCTCATCCTAATATATCCACGGGCAATGTGACTACAGATGTGGCACTCGGTCACTCTACAGGCCATGCAAAATAAAAAACAAAACAGTTCAATTGCCCTTTACACTTTAGATACAGTAACAACTGTTGCTGGCTTTCACCTGGTTAACCAGCTATTTCTCAAAAGGTAAAAAATAAACAACAATATTTTACCATATACTTTACACTAACTGTCCCACGCCATCTCTAAATCAAAATAAATGAATTGCAATGTTTGCCTCAAATGTCACATATTTCCAAACTGTTTAACGTTACTCTCCCACGCGCCACGAAGCAGATTAGATGTAACAATTCAATTCACCCCCCCTTTGGGGAATCTCTGACATCATCAAGATTAGTCACACTCCCGCGCCGTGAGAACAGGAAGTGATGCCCTGACCTTGTTGAAGTCCTCCACTGTGGCTCTCATCTCCTTCCAGGTCTTGTTGAGCAGCTGGATGCAGACGCAGAAGAACTCCTCCCATGCCCGGTCGTGGGTGAAGAACATGGGGTGATAGTCATTGCAGCCCTCGTTCGCTTAACGGGGTAGAGACACCTACGTGTCACGCCTCCGCGACCGCACGTCAGACCGCGAGCTTGGTGGGAGGGGCGGGGAGATACTTACGCAGCTCACCCACTTGAAGGATCTCGCACAGCATGCGCGTCAGCTCGATGGCGCAGCGGCCGAATGGGCACTCGTGCTTGTCCTCGCGGCTGCTGTTCTCCAGGACGATCTGAGAACGGCATGGGACGGGAAGGCCTCGTTACCCATGCACCCCAGCCGGGCATGCTGATCTCACTCCAAGACGTTCGGGTCCAGTGTACACCAAACAGACATGTAATATGTAGCCTGATTACACCAGGCCAATGGCTCAGCCTATCTCAAAACATTTCTTCATAAATATAAATGTGTAAAACTGCCCAGAGCAAAAAATATATCTAATATATTAAAAATACAACATCCTGTCCAGTGTAGACCAGCTTCGCGCTCCAAGCCCCTCGCAACCCTGTTAGACGATGAACGGCTTGGATATTAAAGTGTGAACCAGCTATGGTGGAAAGCGATCTATTGTCAGGATGCCGTAGTGTGGTGTGATTCGGACGGAGCCCTGGTACCATCTCTCACCCTGATGTACGTGTCCTGATGCAGCTTGGCCAGGTAGAGCATGTTGTCCAGAGCCAGCATCCCAGGGGGTGTCTGCATGAGGTCCATGGCAGGGTTCTCGTGGTTCTGGGGAATGACAGGGAGCAGCCGTCTAATTACGGTCCTGTCCTGGTCCCTGACATGACCCACAAACACTGTGGTACTACTGTTGCTTCAACAACTCAGCTAAAATCTGAGTCCCCATTTTTCATGTAAAATATATGTATAAATACATAACGTAAAAAATGCATCCGAAATAAACGTACCAATCTTATCCTACCAAAATAATTACAAATGAATATTACTGTAGATCTCATCCGACTCCAACCCACCAGTGGTAATTACACTAAAATATTTAGTGAACAGTATGAGTGTTTAGTAAGACCAAACTAACTGTGAAGCCCAGCATCTTGTAGTCCTTTGTGTACATGGCTTTCCGTTTCTCAGTGCTGCCGGGGTCATTCTCCCCGTCAAACACGATCCTGCGTAACTCGATGATGATGTCCCTCTGAGTCTGCCGGCGGGAGAAGGTGACGCATCATTAGGACGCCGCCCAACTAGTGGCGGGAGGAGAAATGTGCTGCAGGCTGGAATGTGGACTTGACACTAAAAGGCTGTGGGATTTTTTCCAGAAACTCCTCAAGTTGTTGTACCATGGCCCAGGTATTTCACTGGATAAAGAACTGCCTGTTTCAGGCAAGATTACAAAGCCAACAAAAACTGCTGATTAAGAGACCCTTAACTCAGACCATCTAGTGAACCAAGGTGCAGCTTTAGCTGCCAACGGTTAGTGAGTCTCACCGAATCATTGGGATCCATCTTTGTCATCATGCGCTCCTCTAAAAGGTTAAAAGTCAACACTTGCAACACATACAGCTGGTGTGCCATCTCTGCTTTTATTGGCCGGTTCCCACGAATGATGTGCTGCGGACGTGGGGGGCAAAAAAAAAAATTATTTACTATGAGCACTACGGCTGATTTATCTGGGCTTCAACTCAAAGGAAGGCATACAATTTAGAGGAAAAAAATTAAACAATAACATCGGGCACATTCATATTCAAAAGATGTGTAACCATTTTAAAAAATGTATCTAGGTAGGAAAAAAAAATCGACTCTTCTGGTTTTGAGAAAACCTTTTCTAGTCCAAAGACATAAACATCAACACTTTTCGGTTTCACAAGCAAAAAACAAACAACATAAAAATGAAGCGAAGTCATAATATGAAGTTATTTTCCCAAAGATATTCATGGTTTTTATAGACCATTTTATAACTGTACTTGTTTATTACTTTTTAATGCTGTTACTTTAATTACATTAATCAATAAATGTAAATTGTGAAGTAGTTTCATCAAGAAAAATGTATTTAGAAAACAACGTCGCTTTTTCTCAAAGGTTTGATTTATTAGCGGTATAAGTTTCCATAGACCTTTACTGCAGGGTATAATTACATCAAAAGCATCAGAAAATTCCGATGCTTTCTATGACTTTATTCCAGTCACATTAGTCCTAAAAGATGAGAGCGGTTTGGATTTGCATACTATCTACAAAGTTCACAGTTTTTGTCAATTCAGGTCTGGAACTGCCCTCTATTATGTATAGGCTAGGAAGCACAGCTGTACAAAGTTATTTCCATTGTTCTACTATCAATCTAAATGTCAAAATAATAATTAGTCATTTTTTCCATCCTAGTGGTATTGCTATGCAGCTCTATCAAGCAAAGTCACATGATCATTTCAAAAGGCATCACTTTTATCCGCTGTTCCTGTCGACTAGATTACTGGAATAAAATGATAAATGAAAGACGAGAGGACGGCGGGCAACACTCACGTTGAGGATAATGGAGCGCAGGTGCTTCTGAGCCAGGGTGCTTGCCATTTCCTGCAAAGTGGGACACATCTCTAGTACCTCACCGGGGGAAGGCGGATCCAAAATTCGGGAGACCATGTGCCTGCAAATGAGCCAGTGGGGCATTCTGCCCGAATTTAAACTCGAAAAGACCAGCGGAAACCTGCTGCCTGGCAGGAAAGGTGGTCTCTTTCTCTGGATGACCCCGGGGCTCGAAAGTGGGCATCGCGCTCAACCCTTACGACGCCGAGGTAGAGGGGTAGAATGATGCAGAGGTACCAGCGTACCTCAGGGGTGGTGTCAGCTCTGAGAGGAACAACGTGTGGTGGAGGAGTCTGTGACGATTACTCACGGTGAGTCGCAGGTCCTGCAGGTTAGTGTGCTCATCCTGGGGGGCGGGGCAGGGGGGGGCGGGGTGGGGTTGGGTTGGGTTGGGTTGCGTGACAGCGAGGGATGCAGATGTGACAGCGATGGGAACAGAGGGTGCAAACTTACACACAGGCGTGAACATGCGGCAGACATACATACGGTACATGAAATACACCGCATACACAGAGCAGGCCAGAGGACAGACGGACTCAGTGCCTTTAGGGTGATGGATCTTTGTGTCGAGGAAAACAAAGTAGCAGCCAACGTCAGTCCAAGCTCGAGAGCCAAGAACGCGTCTCGGTGATGCGATATGGTGCCACACCAGACATTGCTTAGCCACTCGTCTTACAGGCTACATGGTCCCGGGAAAAAAAACTACAACGTGGGTTTGAAAAACTAAAGGGAAAAGCCCCGCCCGACAAAAGGAAACAAAGGAGGACCAGAAGTTTTCATGAGTGACGCTGACGTGGATTTCGGTGGTGACCACATGGGTGCTTTCCTTCTGCTTAATCACTCATGTTGCTAGTGTAGTGATGGGACAAATGAGGCTTCAAAACCTGTGGTGGGTGGGCACATCCCAAACCACCAATCAATAGCCGGCACTGATTGGTTAGTTCAGGATACTCCCGCCCATCTAGGGTTTTTGAAGCCTCACTCGTCCCATCATTAGCTATCGAGACAATGACACTTGAAGGCAGGAAGTAAAGGAGCATCGCAATGAAGACAAAGTCAGGAGTCTTCAAAAATACATCTTTCATAAGTACTTTTCTCTATCTGTTGCTCAGAAAAGGAGCATTTCTCCATCAATGGGTGTGTGTGTGTGTGTGTGTGTGTGTGTGTGTGTGTACATCAGCGTGCTTGCACATCGATTTAGGCACCAACCTGACGACGCTCCTCGGGAGCTTTGAGGAACAGGGCATTGATGAGTGCGATGGCATATGTCTGGATCTCCTGATTGGACCTGAAAGTATGACAGCAGAGCAGAGGCAGTCAGAAGTACCTTGCCCTCCTTGACGCGATTCTCTCTTTGCCATTTTTAACAAAACAGTGATGATTGACTTCATGAGTACCGACTGGATGACATGGAGGCCACGTGCTGTAATGTGAACATCATTTTTAACTTTTTTTCTACAATTTCTCCTTAGGTATTTTAAAATTATGTTTTAATTGTCGATGCACATTCTGCTAGTTGAGCACAAAAAATGGCAGATAAATGGCCTAAGTATGTACCCAGGTCTCAGCGGCACAATGCATTAAGGTAATTATAATATAATAAAATATGTTCACAGCAGTCCTTTTTACAAATCCCATCTTGCACTCCCATGAGACTGACACACACACAGGTGAGAGTGTAGGGTCAGCCATTTATCTGCTGCCACTGAAGCAGTTTTTGGGGTTAAAGTCCTTGCTCAAAGGCCCAAAGGTGATAAGATCAAATTGCTGGCTATGAGATTTGAACCAGCAATCTTCTGGACACAAGCACAGACACCGAACCTGCAGAACCACGTCCCTGTTGTGATTTTTTGTGATAAGATGCGTAAACTCAGAGTGTATGAAATGCAAGAGGATGCTGCAAGGACCTCCAAGCAGCATCCCGAGTCAGCTGACAGAATGCAGTTCTGCTCCTAATCTCTCTGTAGTGTCTCCCCCCCGTGATGACCGACTCAGCTATGGCAGTTGGGGGGGGGGGGGGGCGGGGGGCCCCCCCGGGCCCCAAACCCCCGGGGCGCGCCCCTGGGGAAAAGCCACCCCGCACGCCCCCCGGGTGTTCCGGGGCCACACCCAAAAGCAGAGCCTGAGCAGGGCTGATCAGCGCTATGGAGATATTTGGGCAAAGGAACAGAGAGCCATATGTTTTAATGTGAAACTAGTCACACAGGCCGTCAAAAGGAGAAAAGCCTTTGTTTAGCCGCACTGGGGTAAAGAACTCATTTTAAAGGGGCGCATGTCCACCATTAACATGCTGTAAAATAATAAATGATTAGAAGAATAATAATATAATTAGAATATAACAAAAACATTTCATTAAAAAGTGGAGTGAAATGCATTAACAGCAACTAAATACAGTCTAATATTTTCTAATTTTCTTTTAGAATTACTTTCACACACAGTGATATGAATATATAAACACATATCTATATACATGTATTGTCTCCACACACAGATATTCAGTATGTACACATACATAAACATATGCATATATTAGGGCTGTCGACATTAACACGCTGCATTCATTTTAAAATCATAACATTACTATATCTTTGATTGCATTAATAAATGCGTTAACTGTCATACCGCAATGGGAGAAAGGTGTGTGCAAAGATTTTTAGCAGCGACCTACAGTATTATGGTTATAAATAACATGAGAGCTTTGGTCAAATAGAGGATTCACGACTAAAATTGAAACATTCCCTTAGTGTCTGACAGAGGAGAAAGGCATGAACTTGATTCACTTTGTTTAAAAAAAAAAAAAAACTGGAAAAAAAAAAAAGAATAGTGTTGCGGCCTGGGCTGGCACCACCTTCGGGTTGCATTTCCAGCGTGCACCAGGGTGTGAACAGTGGTATTGTGTACCCTAGATTCTACACTGATTTACATTGTTTGATGTAGTCATTAGCTAATTAATCTGCGTTCTATTGAGTGTGTAAGGTCTCCGCCCTGACCAGACGGTGTAATGAGTGTCTCGCCTTCCTCTTTGTTTACGCTATTCGCTGTAGGTGTAGCGGCTGTTTTTACATTGCTGGTTGGATGTCATAAAATCCACTTGTTTAAAATAGAACGTCAGACAATGGAGCTTCGCAGGGTAGTTACCACAATATCCTACTTTGCAATATTTGTGCTGCTGAAAGACAAACATCACAAGAGGACTTTGTTCTCATATCACTGTGGAATTCTTTTATTTTACTGAAGACCGAAACCTTAAAGTGTACACACTATAAAATACTTTTGGATGGCATTGCAACGTGATCGAATCTGCAATGAATCATGCGATTAATCGACAAGGTTAGAAATAAAACTGTTTGACAGCACTAGTATATACAGAGAATAATGTGGTTCACACAGCAATGACACAACCCCACGTATCCCAGACCCCCGTCAGCTGTGCCCGTGCGCTCGCTGTGCGTGGGTGTGTGCTCACACTTGCAGGTGCGCGATGAGCTGTCCCACGGTGATCTCTTGCGCTACCCGCTGGTAGAGGCTGTGGCTGTTGAGCACCATGCTCTCCAGGATAGCCAGGGAACGCTGGAGGATGGACACGTCCACCATGGGCTGGTTAACGTACCCCGCGATCTGAGACAGGGAACGGGACGTGAGGATGGATTAATAACAGACCAGTATGCGAATTAGCCCAGCCTGGGATAGGCTCCAGACCCCAAAATAATTATGTATGATAAAGACAACTGCACAATTGCCATGTTAAAATGCCTCTGATGACTACTTCTTACACTCAATCTGGACTGATTCAAAAAGCTCCAAAAAATGCAGTCTAAGCATGAGAAATGATGCTCAATTATGACTTTTGGTGTTTATCGAGAGCCAGGAAGTGGCTTAAGGGCAGAAGCTGCCAGTACAGGAAATTATTGGCAGAAGCCAGAATTTAATAGATGGAGGCCAACATCAGAGGTTGCTAAGCAACAGCCACCCACTCCTCACGTCAGTTCAGGCAGCTTACCGGAGGTCAAAGTTTACATTTGAGAAACAACAAAATCGACTACATCGAATTAAAATGCTAGTGAGGGCTCAGCGTTCTCTACAAACATACTAAACTTAGCGGCAACAAAAATCACAAAAATTGCTGAAAATGAAGGGATTCTACACGTGAAGTTAAGGGTGGATTGAAATGTTAAACGCATCTCTCTCACATACAGTTTTGTTTAGAAAACGTACAAAGTCATCTGCCTGTGCGAGAAGAGCAGACATATTTAAAACAAAACACAATATCACATGCTTTCTGTAATAAGTCCAGCAATGAAAATACCTCCACCCCACCCAGCTGTCCAAGAATATCACTGTTGGCCTGGCAGCTGTATCTACATATGGATAGTTAATATCTGTGCATCGAGAGGCGCCCAAAGGCAGATGCACGACGGACAGGCAGCACCAAAGCCGTCTGTTTCGACGGAGCAGCTGTTCAAAGTGAACCTCTAACAGATGTCCATTTATTGATCTAATGTCTTTGGACAGGAAACCCGCTGAAGTCAAACCGTTTAACCATGAGGTCTTTAGCCCTGAGGGCTGTCATTCAGAATTAAGAGCTTCAGTTACCACTGACTGGGAGTCAGTTTCAGTATACACTGTTCTATTTCACATTCTGACTATTGGAAACCCAAATAGCAGCACAGTGGTTCAGGGTTGTGGGTTTGAGTCTCGCCTGTACTTTGTGGAAGGAGTTTGTATGTTTTCCCCCAAAATGTGGGTTTCCTCCTGCAGTCCAGAGATTGGTAGTTAAGCTAATTGGTGCCTCTAAATTGCTAGTGTGTTCCCCAGCCTTATGCCTTGCCCCTAACCCTGATCCCCCACCACATGACCCAGACCAGGAGAAGGGACTGGAAGACAGTTGGATGGAAACCCTAGCATTTAGGAGATTTCTCATACCCACTGTTTAAAGAACAGATAAACTTCTTTTTGCCTAAGTTATTGTATTGGGGGGAAGAGTATTGCAAATTACAGAGCCTCCCATGCTGGAGACAACATCTGAAGCCAATATATCGTCCCCTTCCTTGATTCCATCCATCAACTTATACTAATTAGGCTCATTGGGGGCCTGAACCCCCCAATGAGCATGAACCCCAGGCAGCATACAGTATAGGCTGGGGTACATCCTGGATGGGATGTCAAGCCATCAAAGGGCACATTCACACAATCATACTGCATGGGCAATTTGGAGATGCCAATTAGCCTGACTGCAGGTCTCTGGATTATAGGAGGAAAAGGGCAACTGGAGGAGTCGCTCATGAAGAACGGAGAAGATGCAGAATCACACACAGAGTGGAGGCAGCATTCAAACCTCCAAAACTGAAGGCAGGATACAGCAAGCAGTACTATCCACTTAGCCATCATGCCCCCTAAAGTCAAGCTGCAAAATTACACTTTACTGGGAACCAAGCACACCAGCAACTACATTTAAGCAGAGTATGAAAAGTAGACACCAGAATTAGAAAATCTGAAGAGGCCTTATATTTATGGTATTGAGAGACCATGGAATTAAGAATGTTTCTTAATTGAGTTAGAAATAGAGCAAGGCTCCCTTCTGAATAGTGATGAAGTGAAGTACGTGGCTGTTCTCCGACACGCCCACGCAGCCGCTGTTGCAAAGGCTCCGGGACGATATCCCATCTCCACCCGGGTTCCGCGAAGGCGCGCGCACACACAAACACAGTGACGGACACATACTCCACCGGTCATTTCGCTAAAATCTGCAGTCTTTCTTGAAAATAAAGCTACTTATCGGCTTTAGGGGATTAACTCTGCACGACATTCAGTGTGACACTCAAATCCCAGCAGCTCGTCTGTATTGTACGTTCTCTCACCTGCTTAATGAAAGACAGGGAGATGAGGTCCCAGGACACGATTCCGTGGTCCATCAGCTCCAGGAAGGCGGTCAGAGTAAAGGCCAGCATCTCACCGAAGCTGCGGGAACCAGATAAAGTCTATCAATCAATCAATTTATTTATAAAGCACATTTAAAAGCAACACGATTGCACCAAAATGCTGTACAATACAACAATAAACAAATAAGATAAAAATAGAAGACTACACAGACATATCTAATAAAATAACAGCATCAGGATGTTATAAAAGCCAGCGAGCAAAAATGAGTCTTTAAGTGGGATTTAATAGCAGAAACGTTCTGAGATGACCTGATGTCAAATGGAAGTGCATTCCAAAGCCTGGGAGCAGTAACCGAGAAAGTCCGATCACCTTTACATTTTAAACATACCGGGGTATGGCTAGCAACAGCTGATCAGGGGATCTAAGCCCGATCACCTTTACATTTTAAACATACTGGGGTATGGCTAGCAACAGCTGATCAGGGGATCTAAGCCCGATCACCTTTACATTTTAAACATACCGGGGTATGGCTAGCAACAGCTGATCAGGGGATCTAAGAGATGGTGGCATGGAGTAGGGGTGGAGGAGTTCGGTAATGTATTGAGGGGCCAGTCCGTGTAATGCCTTAAAAACAAACAGTAAGACCTTAAAATCTGCTTTATATTTTATGGGTGGCCAGTGCAGGTCAGCCAGCACCGGGGTGATGTGCTCTCTTTTCTTGCTTCCTGTTAAAAGTCTGGCTGCAGCATTCTGGACAAGTTGCAGACGAGACGGGAGGGCTTGTGGTACTTTGACATGAAGTGAGTTACAGTAATCAATACGGAATGTAATAAAATCATGAGTGACTGTCTGTAAGTCTTTAAAGCAGAGAATAGGTTTTAGTCAGATGACTGTGGCAAGGGGGCGGGGACTGTGAGTGATTGGGAGCTTGATTCAAAGTTGCATATCGTCGTGCTTAGCCTGTCTTTCCCCGAACCCAGTGACAGTGGCATCTGCGAGGGGGTGTGAAGACGAGAAGTGTGAGCAGCAAGCAGATTTTATGAGGCCGTGTCCAGGCCTGCCGCCCACCTGGACCCCTCCCCCCATCCCGTACGACTCACTGAGTGCCACTCTCCACCAGCCGCGCCAGGGTCCCGATGCCCTCCATGTTGATGAATTCGGTGGCAAAAGTCGGGTCTGCGGACAGCTTGGCCAACTCCTTGAGGGCCTCCAGGCGTGCGTCAATCCCGTGGGACTGGATCCTCTCCAGGAGCTGTCTGGCGGCACGGGTCTGTGGGGGTGAACAGAGCACATAACGATCTGACACCACGATAACATCGACACTATAGCCCCAGACTCAGCACAGCTCCCATTAAAAGTTCTTTCAATAAACCAAATCCGCCATTACTCCATTTCTTTAAAATACAGAAATGGTTTCAACTGCATTTAGACTTATTTCAAATGGATAAATGCAGTGCAGTAGGTGAGTGCTTGCAAGAGCATTAAGCAACCTGGTTGGAACGTACCCAGAAATGCCTGTGATAGGCTGCAGGATGGGTGGATGGGTAGAGTGATGCTAGCTAGGACGTGTTACTAAAGAAAGGTACTAAACCTGAACTGTGTTGTGGACAGCTACAAGGTGTGGGAGAAGCCCTGAAAATTACAAAGTAACTAAAGGCAAAAAAATGCCCCCCTGACCAGGTAAAGCAAATGGATAAAAATGTCTTACCGGAGATATGGCCAATCGTAGGATGGTCCCGTTCTTGATCTCTCCACGGGTCTGAAACACGTGGACACAGGTGTTTCCCATGTTACTAATACCACCTGCCCAACCCCCCCTACGGCTGCTACGTGCCGAATGTAGGGAAAGCCCCCTACTTACCTGCTCGGTAATGTAGAGCTGCGGGCCATCAGCGTAGCGCAGGGCGAACTGTTCTGAGCCAGACAGAGACCAGCTGAGGACACAGAAGGGGGGGAGGGGCTTGACCGATGACATCACAGGAAGAAGCAGGCATGAATGAAGTCATGTGATCGTCACATGCTGGTAAGGAGCACATACTGCAAATTCCAACACCTGCTTTTTAAAATCCTACTTCATTTAAAAAAAAAGTTGATGGAAAGGCACAGAAGCGGCCGCACATACTGATCTACATAACAGGAGAAACCAGAACCGTACATACTCCCACCAACATGGGCTGTAGGCCAGACTGTTTCATCACACATTATTTCTTTCCTTGGGATATTCTACGCCAAGTCTGCGCAGTTCGCAGAAACTTCAAAGAACCCGGAGTCGGCGATTAAATGAAAAGCGGGGAAAATAAATTAAACTCTCAGAATGGAGTCGGGGTTCCAGCAAGACTGTTTTCAGATGTGTGAGAGAAGCAGCACAGCGTGCAGAAATCAGACGGGGGGGGGGGCAAGAAAATAAAAAACCGCCAGTCTGGCTACAACCACACCGAATTTCAGTGGTTTTCAATGAAAACCAATTAAAATAAAACGGCCTCTGTGTACTTTGCTTTGATTTAAACCTTCTGCCAGGCTAGGAAACTGCAGAGCACCCTGCAATGATGCCCTCTTTCCTAGGACATGAAAGGGCAGCCACTCACATTCAAGTCGATCGTTAGCCATTAGCGTGATGATAGAAAGTATCACCTTGGCTCCCTCCATAGGGTTTAACTCCTACCAATGAGTGTATTTTCCAGATCAATTACTAGAAAATGTAAATCTTTCATTACAGATGGAAGAGACACATTCATCTGCGAAGGTTTCATTTTAAGGCATGTGACAGTTTGGATTTTCGGCTAGAAGTCTTGGGTACAATCTGATGAGCTCGTTGGACATGCAGAGCAGCGCTTTGGTTAGCATGAAAAGCTGACGCTTCTTTGAAGGAACGTCAAGCCTGCTGTGAAATGGGGCAGTCAGTCTTTGTTTCAGGGAATTTTTTTGTCTCCCATAGATGGAGCCATGAACTCCAACACATACCAATAAACATGGGCCAGACTCTAACGCTGCCTCCGTAGAAGGGTGGACTGTGCTTGTGAACTAACCCTCCTGCAAAAAAAAAAGATCCTAACCTACATAAAAATCAACCAGAAAACTGTTGACAGACCACAGAATCAGTGCTCTGAACTAGTGACCCAAATTTAAGTATTTACTTTCCATTATATTATCATTCAGTTCAGCTATTTTTCAGTTTCATCTTCCGTAATTTATTCCGGTACCGTTTTAGGAGTAAAAATGGCGAACACTCCCCTACGTTACCCACGTCGGTGTCCGTGTGCCCGTTTTATAACGGAGACGCTGTCACAGGAGCAGCTCTGTCATTAGTCACAAAGGTCACGCTAGGTAAAAACACGTACATGTGTGTGCGCATGTCTACACATGTGCCCCAATCACCAGCGTTAGCGGTACGGAGTTGCCATGGCAACTGGGAGTGCAAGCGGCCTGAGACTTAAGCAAAGAAAGGGAGAACACGAAGACTTTGGTGAAGATAAAAAGCGAGAGACAGAGATAGAGAGAGAGAGGAGGACAAAGACAGAGGCGGTGTAATTAGAATGGTTATATAAGCAGGGATCACACTATACACTTCTGGTGGGGTTAAACACTCCATCCACTTTACTGGAAGCAGATGGCATTCAAGGGGAGGCAACCAATCCCCAAAAAGCCAAGGAAGTTAGCAGAAGTGGTCATTAAGGCAGGATTTTGATGTCAGGACAGCTGAACCTTACCGGCTGACTAATAACTGATAATTATGCCCTAATTGCATTTGTTGTGTCTTAATTTTGGGAATGTCACAGATTCTAATGCACTATGAGCTTCGGTTTTTTAGATTTCTACATACGGGAAGAAATGTCACAGCAGCAGGTTATATCAGAAGTCCTCAATCTAGGGCCCTTGACTGATGAGACAGAATGGTATTATCAACATATGCTGTGATTTTTCACTGTCCATTTTGCTGCAATGAACAGTAGATGATATATTTATGACAGGAGCATTCACTGTATTAAATATGTTTAAAAGATTAACAGACTGAAGAATAATACTTATTTTCATTTAAAAAAAACAACCTACTTTTACTCTTGTTAAATGTAAAAATGTTTCGCTATGCTATTTACCTCTGCACAGGTTAATCCCTTGTAATGAGATGTAACTGATAGATTACAGTGTGAAAATAAACTTAAGAATACAAGTTACTGTAGATTATGAGCATGTTAAGGCTAATTAAAGCATTTAACATCCAACACCACCACTTACTGTATATTACCAAAGCATATATACACTGCCCAAAAAAATTAAAGGAAGACTTTTTAATCAGAGTATAGCATCAATTCAGTTAAACTTCTGGGATATTGATCTGGGCAGTTAAGTAGCAGAGGGGGTTGTTAATCAGTTTCAGCTGCTTTGGTGTTAATAAAATTAACAACAGGTGCACTAGA
>JAACJT020000105.1:8258426-8281997 GCA_009936485.2 Gymnarchus niloticus | reverse complement strand
TTAGAACGAAACCGAGCCTGGCAACATCCCCCAAACCCGAAATAATGCCTTCTCTAGCGGGTTAGAACGAAACCGAGCCTGGCAACATCCCCCAAACCCGAAATAATGCCTTCTCTAGCGGGTTAGAACGAAACCGAGTCTGGCAACATCCCCAATCCAGTCCATCTTCACTGGTCATCAGTCCTCGCATTTCACATCCTGTAATTATTTCAGATGGCATCTCATAGGAATATGTACCTTTTCTAGGAATCTCGCAAATAATATTTACCTTTTCTATGAATCTCGCAAATAATATTTACCTTATTTAGGAATCTCACAGGAAAATTTACCTTATTTAGTAATCTCACAGGAAAATTTACCTTATTTAGGAATCTCACAGGAAAATTTACTTTAGTAATCTCACAGGAATATTTACCTTATTTAGGAATCTCAGGAAAATTTATTTAGTAATCTCACAGAAATATTTACCTTATTTAGGAATCTCACAGTAATATTTACTTTATTTAGGAATCTCATGAGAATATGTACCTTTTATAGGAATCTCACAGGAAAATTTACTTTATTTAGTAATCTCACAGGAATATTTACCTTATTTAGGCATCTCACAGGAAAATTTACTTTATTTAGTAATCTCACAGGAAAATTTACCTTATTTAGTAATCTCACAGGAATATTTACCTTATTTAGTAATCTCATGAGAATATGTACCTTTTATAGGAATCTCACAGGAAAATTTACTTTATTTAGGAATCTCAGGAATATTTACCTTATTTAGGAATCTCACAGGAATATTTACTTTATTTAGGAATCTCATGAGAATATGTACCTTATTTAGGAATCTCACAGGGATATGCACCTTATTTAGGAATCTCACAGAAATGTGTACCTTATTTAGGAATCTCACAGGAATATTTACCTTATTTAGGAATCTCATAGGAATATGTACCTTTTATAGGAATCTCACCGGAATGTGCACCTTATTTAGTAATCTCACAAGGAATATTTCCTTATTTAGTAATCTCACAAGGAATATTTACATTATGTAGGAATCCCACAGGGATTTTTACGTTATTTAACAAAAAAACAACAACCATAAAGGATTCACAGAGACGTACGCATGCACAGCACCAACGTTAGGTAAGAAGAGGGTAGCGAAACATAAATGCAAAACATAAAAGCATAACTGGCTAGCAAATGTTCCCTAACATCATACAATTTAAAATGCTGACAATCAGTACATGCCAGGCAAATGCAATACTAGCTAATCGTCTACCTACAATCCGACCGATCTACAAGTATTCACTTAGCGCACACCTCGCTGACAAAGTAACGCTAGATTAACCAAGTGTTATTGCTAAAACGATTATTTTCGAAGGCTAACTTGTCAGGTACAGTCTCGACATGCATGCGGGTATCTAATAATACTTAAAGCGTAGGCAGATGACTCGATCCATACAGAGAAGTAAAAAATACCAGCCATAACCAGTCGTGCGCGGGTTTTGTAATCACGAGAAAAGTGAAGCATTTAGACCACTGTCACTTTCGAGGTGACAAAGCCCAAAGCTGCAACTCCGGCTGCCTTACTTAGATCCTTGCGGTGGAACTGAGACTCACCCCCAGGAGCAGCGAGCCGTTCAAATTAGCCAGGCGGTCTGTGCGGAGGAGAACTGGCGGCTAGGCGACGAGCTGGCCACGCCCCGAAGGCGGGGCTTACAAAAAATGCCAAAGGGAGCCACCACCCCAAAGACCTTCTGATAACTGTAATAATAATAATGGTATAAATTATTATCCTGATTAGGTTCACGCCTGACCTTGACAACATAGAGCATAAAGCAGGTGAACACCCTGTATAGAATGCCAGTCAATTGCAAGGCACCTGGAAGGCTGAGGGTTAATAATAATTCACAATAACAATGTTGAGTATAATTCTGCTTATCTAACATTTTATCGAATAACATGTGTTTTTGCATAAGCGTGCCTAAGCCACTTTGCAGATACCACACTTGTCTCCCACTCCCAGGACGCAGGTTAAGAGCCCACCCCCTCTGTGTGTTTGTGGAGTTTTCCCACCATTGCAGGGGTTTCTTTTGAACTTTCTTGCAATGCAAAAGAGCCAAAATTCATATCTAGAGTCAGACAATGCAGGTATTTCTTATTCTGTTCTTGTCAAGAATGTAAACCATTCTTGCACAAAAAAAACTCTCTAGACACTAATCATAAAAAAGCAAACCAGTACACATTTGACATGTTTTTGTCTTTATTTTCCAGACAAAAGGACTTCACAACAAGGATACCCATTCAAGTTTTTTTTTTTGTAACTTGCTTTTGTACTCCATCAGGTCACCCCCAGCTTTGTTTGAATGCCAAAAGGGAAAAAGTTGCTTAAAAAAATTAAAGCATATCGCCCGGTAACCCAGCACAGTGACTTTTTTGGGCCATGAAATGCTTGCTATTGGAATTTTGCAGAAAACACATTTTGAATGTATTTAATGCAGGTACAAATAATATATAGTAACACTGCAAATATTATATTAACCAGAGGGGGGCGCTATTGGTTTGTGGGACAAGTGTGTGGGAAATTATCACTTCAATAGAATTTAGATACAACGATAAAAATATTTTTTGATTACGGAAAAAATAACATTTTTTCAAAAATAAAATTGCAATACATGTATTTTATACATCTGCACAAATCTCAAACTGGTGTGTGTGATGTAACAAGCGTGCCATAAATAGTGTCAAACCAGAGAAACTAGTCTGAGACCAAAAAAAAAAAAAAAGATATTTTGTTTTTTCTCCCCTTTTAGACGTTGATCTCTACAACAATAGCTGTCTAGGCTGACAAAAATATTGCAAAAAGTCAGGTGACATTCAATTCTTTGTACAAATGCTGCAAGATAACTGGTCATGAAGAAAATTTGAAAAAGTATTGAGGAGCTCCCAGTAATTAGCCACATAGAAACATACAGATTAGTCATTATGAGTCCATATTATATCTCGGCTTTTCATACCAAGCAGCAGTTTGTGCAGGATTTTCCCAGCTTCTATATCTCAAAATCTGCACGGAATTCATAGACTTCTTACAATGGCAGCAAGCTTATGTGGAGAACATTTCAAAATGCCTAAAGAGATGAAGGAAATTTCATATAAAAAAAGCAGACCCAAAATGAACGAGGAAACCAATCCAGTCTGCTAGTGACATGAAACACACCAGAGTTAACCCACATAACCCACATAGAGCAAAAGCTACAAACAATAGATGTGGTTCAGTCTATACATAGGTAAGATGAAATCTGTTTGAGGTTTCAAAAAAAGAGAACAGAATAAGATTTATCAGCCTTTTTCAGAGGGAAAATAGGTGTCTTATACAAGCAATGCAAAATTCACAATTCAGTGATGTGTTAGATGGTCCTGAAATTGCTTCATACGCATTCTTTAGGTTTTCACAGGCTGGGGGGGGTACACTTAATAGTCCCCATGTATCTTTTGTTACAATATAGCCATACGATATTAAAATTACAACAGGGTCAACTATACAAACCTACTGTATTTTCACCTGATCGTGATGCATCTGAAACAGCAAGCATGTGCACCTCTTGCAATAACTTTTCCCATACAATATAAATAGACAAAGTTCAATGCACACACACAGCTTATGTACAGTATATTACTGGAGCTGTCAAACTGCAGAGCTTTCTCCTCATGCAGCTGAAATACAGACACATATCTGGATGTCACTTAGGAGTGCTGAACACGTTTTCTACGACACGCCGGACGGCAAAGCATACATTTCTCCACAACAGGAACAAACAAACAAACAAACAAACAGGTATTCCTACCAATGTTCTTCCGACAACGACGCTTGGCTCTTGCCTCCCCCCCAAAGGTTTATTCGTTTTCTTTATGAGCACTAAGGAAGCAGAAATCATGCCGAGAAGAAGAGAGACTGCACTCTGACCATAAAGAATTTCTACGAATGCACACACAGGATAGATTAGCTTCTAAAAGCCCCAGTCATGTACACACGCAAACAATCGATGTTTTACTGGTAATGTTTTGGTTAAAAAAGTACTGGGCATCCCCCCCCCACAATGCTCCGTCCCTGTGAAAATCTGGGGGGTCAGCACAAACGAGGGCGGGTTGGATTGGGAAATGCCCCCCCCCCCCCCCCCCAAAAGCATCTGAGTCATATGCTTTTTGGGGCTAGGATCTACAAAGCTTCTGCAATAAAATGTGAGAATGAGATAATCACACTTTATTACTGCATGACCATCTCAGTGTTCAGGTTATTTCTGGACATAATACCTGAAGTTAAAAGGGAAAGTGGACTGAAAGCAGACCTCTGATAGACAGAACAGATTTAAAGCATCAACTTGGAATGAAACTGCCTGTTATACATGCTGACAGTACATACAAATTCGCCATCATTGGAATACACCTGAGGTACATACATTATTTTTAACAACCAAATGCAAGGAATCCACCGGTTGAGTTGACACCATGTGCTAACAAGTGTTGATAAAGAATGAGTATTGTAATTTATTCCACTAAAGTGCATCAAATGAATCGCATACTATAGCAAACACAATGTTATTACAGCAAAATCTTAATGTTTCGCACAGGCAGAGCTCATATTTGTACGATAATATCGTGTCATTTTTCAAATTCCACCTTTTAACTGAACACATTTAATTTTAAAAAGCACTTGACAAAGTAACAAATACCCCAAATAAGGAAAAGTGAGAATTGTGGAGTCATAAAACCATGAGCTCTGTTTCCTAGTTCATCTACTCAGTTAGCGAGGGAGATGGAACCTCCACAGATAGACTTGAGATAAATTCCGTTAATCTGACAAATTTTATTCCCACCCAGTCAAAGTGAACAATATAAAGACAACTTAAGTTATTCCTAGACTGCACCGGGCACCTTACAGAGGAGCTGTGTGTTGACGAACATGTAAACCTAGAGAGGCTGTCATCTCTACCAATCAGCACTGTCCCAGGCTTCCTCTGCCTGTCTTGGTTGGCTCTTCTTTGCCTTGGTCTCACCCATGTTCTCCCAGTTGCTGTCCCAGGCCTCCCAGCTGTCCCCCGTGCTGTGCTTGTTGTTGGAGGGGCCCTCCGACACCCAGTTGTCCCAGCTGTCGGAGCTCTTCTTCCCCGCTGAGGTGTCGGCGGCGGTCCAGCTGTCACTGCTGCCAGAGCGCTTGGCAGCAGAGCTGCCGCCGAGGCCGTCCCAGCCATCCTGGTTGGCCCCAGTACTGCTCTGGTGCCCTTCGGGGGAGCCCATGTTCTGGTAGCTCTCACCTACTGCAGACCTGTGGCGGTAGAACACAGAAATAAACAAACAAATTAAAGGCAAAACAAAAACACCAAATGAATAAGAAACGAAGAAAAAAAAAATCTGACCAACACATTCTGCGTTTGTCCGACTCCATCAGATTTAAACAGACGTGGCCACATACTGTGGTAAAAGATTGCCTCCTTTTGTTTAACAAACTAAGCAAATAAACCATTACACTTCATTAGCACACGGTTTGCAAGATTTAATAAAACACTGCCTGGGTGGTTTGAAATGTTCCACTCAGTGTGGTTCAGCGACAAAGCTACATTTTTGCTGACTGAGCTCAATCTCCAGGGTAAAACACGGCTTGCTTGTTACCCGTCTGTGGGGTCCTCCGGCTTTCCAGCGAAGAACGACGTCATGTCCTTCCAGCCCTTTGAGCTGGCATCCTGAACCTTTAAAAAAAAAAAAAAAAAGAACACGACTTACTGACATGGGGCAAAAAAAGGCAAACATGATTCAGTAATGGACATTCAATCGTTTGTAATAAGCTATCCAACTTTCTGTATTAAATAACACTGTCACCCTGAGCAAACCAAATTCTGAGGTATACAGTACTCACCGTTACAATTACAAAGGCAGCACAAAGAAGCAAAGAAAGAAACACCATTAAAGATTTGATATAAAAATAAACATGCATACCCAAGCCAGCCTCCCAAATAAAACACAGTACATTTAGAGCCACAGTGGAGCCCTAGACCTCTTACAGCGAGAGTCTACAGTAGATTCCGGCCAGCATTTAAGATTGTTTAAAAGGTGCTGACAACTGCACCACCAGGAAAGGCCTGTATCCTTTTAGAAAGGGCACCCAGTTCAAATCATCAAGGGAAGCCAGGCCCCTCTCGATTATCGTAATAATTACCTGCAAAGAGACTCGCCTTATCAAGCCTCGAGGCGTGCGGTAATTGAAAAACACAAACAAAACGACCTCTAAATCTGCGGCACGGCGAAGCTAATCCTCGCACCCGTGCTAGGAGGCTGGCCCAGGGTATGTGCAGCGCGGTGGTGGTCCGACTCCTACCTTTACAGCCAGCTCAGTGAAGCCGGTTGCCATGTCGTCAAGGAACTTGCCCTCCTTAACCTGGACAAGTCAACTGGCTGTTAATGTTGGGCTGAACACAGACCCGGTCATCTGCCAGGACATTTCACACTCAAGTACAGTGCTGCTGAGGAAGTATCTAAGTTTCTGCCATACAAGACCCTCAACTATTTCCAGCAATAAAAATACAATTTTACAGAATTCAGTTACATTTCCATAAACCACCGGCAGACATACTAATCATTTATAGAGTAGACAGCCCTTATCACATTTTAGTTATTTTCATCTGGCTTTCCTTTTGACTCAATTTCCAGAAGCAGAGGGGCCATGATGCATTGTTTTTTTTTTTTGTTTTTTTTTTTTTTAAACAGACCGTTTCCTACACAACTAACAATCAAGTACATTTTACACTTCTAACACATCTATGCATTCTATTCACTAGATACACTGTCACAGAGAACAAAGACATGATTGGTTGCTAAATATAAATGCCTGAGACTAAATAATTTACTTATGGCACTGACAATAGAGGCTGCCGCGGTAACAATAACTTGGAACTGCCAGCGTTACCTTTTCGTGAGTAGGTTTGATTACCGTTTCGTTTAATGTCTGGCCTAACTCTGCAGCCTAGTTGAAGTAGAAAAGAAAAACAAGACAGACGTTACGGCAAGAGCACGGAATTCTGTATAGAAATGATAAGGCACATGGATGGTGTACGTGTGGTAGAAAGAGCTGCCCTTTTGGTCCATGGCGTTGAACAAAGAAGCCAAAATTAAAGGACGAGCGAAAGAAAACATAAAATCAGTTTGGGAATGAATGAAAAATACAGCACAGTGCTTAGGCTGCGAAGACCCTCCTCAGAGCCACAACCAAGATGGGCAAGGGTTCATTTCCAGAAGCCTTGGTATTATAGCGAAATTCCTCTACGTCCCTACCTTTTGCAAAATAGATAAAGTACTAAGCACTTCATTCCCAGAGAGCAGCAATGCACACTGAGGATACCATTAAATCGAAAAAGGACCATTTTCAAATCTTCATTCCATGAAAGGAAAAAAAAAAAAAAAAAAAAATCTGGCATATCATACAAAAATAAGCAAAAGACATGAGCTGTCTTTGAACACACTGAACTGGCTTTAAATTGTTTAGAAATTATGGATGAATGTGAGATGGCAAGGCAGCAGTGATACCACAGAACAGGCAGTGCATGGACCTGTGGCCTCCACCTCCCTGGATTATGTGAGAGATGCCCTGCTACTGTGACAGCTACAGCCAGAAACAGCAGTCAAAGTCAGTTTCAATTGAAAGCAAATAAGCTTTGAATTTTTTTTTTTTTTTTTTTAAACTGTTCAACTAAATGAAATAAAAACACATAAAAAACATGATAAACTAAAACTGAGACTTCAGAACTAATCTGCAGAGTCCTTTGCCATTTAAACTGAAGACACACATCCAACAGTAATTGAAGTATTGTTCAGTAACTTGGCATCACTCATCTCGTGCTCCACCAAGCCCTGTCACACAGCATGTTTTTTTTTTTTTTTTTTCTTTTTAATAGAATTGGCCATGCACATAACTGTGGATGAAGGAAATTAAATAAACGCGATCGACCGGGAAGACCAACACTAATCACAGAGCACAGACGGGGGTGCCATGCATACACTAATGTGATGTTTACCGGCTCCGGAGGGGGTTTATAGCCTCTTAGCTACGTCCAGAGTGCAGAAAGAAGCAAAAGGTGGAACGGACATTATAAAGCAGGATGCACACATAGATCACATGACAGGCTCTGCAACAGGGGGTGAATCACAGGAGCTATGTGGAAGGCCTAAAACTCAAAGACGCACCTCGTGTAACTTAAGAAGAAACCAGCGAGGCTACTAGATAGTGACATAACGACATCATCAAGAACTGTCAAAGCAAGGGAGGACTAATCTATAGACATCTTTACCAGATATTATGAATTAACATCACAGGCCTGAAAACATTCAATTAACATATTGATGACAGACCACAATCACAAAAGTACACCTGCCAGCTAAGTCCTGAGAAATGTTACACCCATCTGTCCGAGTCATTTACTCTGTTGTATAAAACTAGAATAGAAATACATTAAATAACATTTATTAATGGCACATTCTCATTTCCCAAACCCTAAAAGGGGTTTACTTAAATAATGTATATTAAGTGCTGCCATTTGCAGTGTTATATTGAGCGTCTATGAACCAAATAGCAAGTCAGTTTGATGACAGTTCTGGCATTTAAACTTCAGAACAGCTGATACGTGTACTTAATAACGGTCTGTCATAAATAAAATAGGCAGTGTACCTTTGTCTCACAGTATCTATGGACATCAGTACCTCCATAATCAAAGCATTTAATTCATTTTTAGTTTTTAACACCAGGAAAGATTAGCTCCTTATTTTAACTGATAACAGAATAAGAGGACTAACTTTAATAAATCTTACCTTTAGAGTTGCCTGGTTTGCAAGTTTTGCTGTCTGCACAAAAGAAAAACGTTTAAAAAAAAACTTAAATGTAAACATGAACTTATTCAACAAAACATTTATACTCATTATTATTAATAGCATCACTGCCAAACTATTATTGTGCTTTAATGTCCTGAGCTAACAACAGCTGAAAGAAACAGGAAAGCAGCTTTATTAAAAGGATGAAAGCATTAATGTGGATCTTATCCAGTGAGTTGCATAAGCCTGGTAATCAATTCGAACTGCCCTGAATTTCACAGAAAACCATACTAACCTTGGCAAGGAAAATGTCAGATATAATGGAAAAAGTTTAAAAAAAAAAAAAAAAAAAGAAAGCAAGCCTGCAAGATGTTTGGGCAAAGCACTAGTGTTATGGTCTATGATGCTAAAAAGGAAATTATACTGCCACGCATTGCAGTTTATGAACCACAGCTTTGAAAAACAGTATCAAAATTTAATGTTGAGAATGATAGTTATTTATTCGTGTGGATCAAACAAAAGTGATGAGTTAACCCATTATATACAAATCACACTTTTGTTGGTTCCAAAGCCCCAGTGTAGTGACAATACTTAGAGACCATTCATTATGCACCTGTCTAGCGGAGTTAATATCCTCCTTTAAAGCACAGGCAACCCTGTGCAGAAACAGTAGTTTGGATTAGTAAAGAGTACTTACATTATCTTTAGCTGCTGAAGCAAATTTGCTAGCTCCAGATGCGAAACTGCTCCAGCCCTGAAAACATAATAAAGGCTTAAGTTTTCAACCTACAAAACTGAACAGCTTTACTATTATCATGAAGTCAAATTGTGCAGCACTGTAGCCAAGTATCTAGTGTATTTTTGTTGATGTGCGGAAAGTACACAATAAACATGGCCTACTCCAGCATACCTATGCAAATCAACTAATTTATTCAACACGCCTGTCTCAGTGGCACCAAAAAGGTGACGTACCGAGTAAATCGAGGACATGGCATTGTTCAAGAAGTCCTCCTCCTTCTTCTGAGGAGTTACTGTGTTGCCAAAGCCAACATAGCGATTCTCTTGACCACTGTATCCACCGCCACTGCAAAGGACAAAAAAAAAAAATCTCCCTTTGAATAAAACTATCAGTTGTGTCAATTTCTCCTTGTTGGCATCCCTTGAAAGTGCAGCATCCTTAGAAAAAGGAAAATAAAAAATAAAGTGGACAGAAAACTGACCTCTGGTAGGAGTTGACATCATCACTCAACCAGTCTTCGAAAGCCTTATCTGAAGAGTGTCCTGAGCATTTCGCAGAGCCGGCAGAACTGCTGTGAATCAGGATTCACGTTATTTACATAATTTGTTTAGCAGACACTTTTGTCCAAAGAAACATAAAATGAAGCAAACACAACACTAGCATATGGCAGTTTAGGCACCTGTCTTGGTATAAGTGCGGCTCGGCTGGGCATCCAATGAAGGACTAGCAAGGAGTACAAGCCATAAGAACAGTAAGTGCTACACAATACCTCTCACAACAAGGTATAAACCTAAGATAGGAGCCTGGCAAATCACTAAATGCCCATTCCAGAAATCAGCCTTATCAAATCCTACTGTCACATCTGAATTCTGACTGGAGAAAACCAAAGCCACAGACTTCAGGATTTGTCAATTAGCCAAATCTCAAGTTAACATATCTGGTTGAAAATCCTGCTATGTTTAACAGACCCCATGATTGTGGTCCTGGTAGATAAACACAAAATGTGAAAGCATAAACAAGGGAAAGCCAGTGACAGAGAAGATCAGTGGTTAATGGGTTAGAACAGGGGTTCCTGGAAGAGATGGGTCTTGAATTATTATATTTACTGCATATTGCTTACTGGCCCTAGTACACTGGTCTTGAGATGGACCTCCCACGTAATGAAAAATGACACAAGCCTCTTTTCTGCTCTTACCGGTGAGAAGAGGAGAGGCCAGCCTTGGGCTGAGGTGGTGCCCAGTCTTTAGCGGGGGACGTTTCCATGCTCCATTCTTTCCCCTCAGCTATCGTCGCTACCTACTCAATTACAGTCACATTTTAAGTTAAAAATGTAGAAGCTTTCTGAAAAAGCAACTCAGACCGTAAACCTGACATTTTACAGATGCCTACAGCTGGACAAGTACTACGACAAGTGATTAAGGATGAGTGCCAAATTAAACAATGGCAGGCCTATTCTAAGGTTTGCTACCATTTTGGTCAAGATCCAGCTCCTTAACCACTACTCCACGAACTCTCATTCACTACTGAAATAAATAGATGTTGCCAAAGTACTTCACCTTGTCTCTAAAAAGCGCTGCTGCCTTGCTGTTGTACTTCTCTTGCAGCGTCCAGCAGGGGTCGTAGTCCTCCTGCAACTCCAGGAAGAGGCGAAAGGTGCGATTCCCCCCCGCCTTCATCTTCTCCAGCTCGATGTCCTTCCACTTGTCCATAGTCACAGAGCGCACAAAGCTACAGGATTGACAGTGAGGCATCACAGCACACTGCCCAGTGACTCCACTGATTATTAATACAGTACATGGCCTGCAACCATAACTAAGCACAGCACAGTTACTGCACTTTGACATCAAGAAAGCTCACCTAAGATGCACCCCCAAGCCTCTATGTTTGCCGGAGCACTCCAGACAAATCCATATTCCATATGTGACACTCACCCATTGCGGGTTAAATGCCCCACACTCAAAACATGTCTGGGAAAACAAAACCATTATATTATTTAGAATAAACAGCAACAGGTTGAACAAACTATTTCCATTTATAGATATTTAAGAAAACAGACAATATATGCATTTTACTTGTGAATTACATATAACAACAATCAATTAAACTTCATGGTAAAACCTGATATAACTGAAACATTCACGTACATGACCAGAGTTAAATATGCATAGCGTATGGCTTACTAGTATCACAATGTCATAGTTAGATGGTCCGGGAAGTGTCTAAAATTTCACAATGTCTACAAGTAAACTTACGTTGTTTTCATCCTGGGTTCTCACTTCCTTCAAAACCCTTCTGGTCCGCGGGCTTGCCATTGTAACTGAAATAACAAAAGCTTTTTTTTTTTAATATAATGTTTAGTCTGATTGACTAAAACGTGTTACACGTTTAATTGAAAACACATTGATGTGAAGCTATGATAACATCTCAGTCATTTACAGACTCAGCTGAAAGCTGCTTACCAGGCCAAATAAGAATGCAAAAACTCAACCAGGCAAGCTAAACTTAATAATTTACAGCCATAAATAAACCAAAAAATAGATGTCTTTCTATATCCCTTACATGCATGTCCTGATCACATCAACTTGCAATGAAATCACTGTAGTGTTTACTCTCAAAATGCATATATGACAAGTCAGCAAGCACCGATCCTGGGGGTATCTGGTCATGTTAGCAGATTAATAACAGGTTAATAACAGACTAATAACAGATTAATAACACCCCATTAAGGTGTCATCCAGAGGTGCTCATTGGCAACGTCGTCCACAGGTCGAACCACCACTAAAGCCCGAGACACCGGTGACGCCTGGTAGCTGACCCTATCGTGATCAGTTACTAGTAGCTAGTTTGTATTTCAGGTTATCCAGTTTAACAGGTCAGCTAATGTACCCGGATAGCCATCCAGCCGTTAGCATGTCTTACCTTCACAACAGAAATACGACCGGTAATGTTGTGTCTTCCAGACAAGCGAAACTATCTACTCACAGATTAAAAACTAGACCAGATATAAGTTTAACCAACACAACGTGAAATTAACTCCTCTTTAAATATCATTATAATAACGCTTTCTCCTCGGAGTACCCTAACAACAGACAAACCGCCCGGATTTGCCGAGTGCCTACGTTGCACAGCGGCACCGCAGTGCATTCTGGGATGGCGGCGGAACCTCCGCGTTACGTCATCGCATGACGTAATCGCGCGAAGTGACTAGAGGCGGCAACAGGGGGAAGGGGCGCGGGGAGCGGACGTAGGGGCTGATTTTGACACCGCGAGCCGAAGTAGGCTGGCAACTGGGAAGAGAGAGTTGCATTTGTGTGGCTGACAGAAGTGAAACTGCCGAGGCAGCTCGATTTCACTAGCGTGGCTGACTTGTCAGCTAAAAAGGGGGCTTCTTGTCATCTGAAATGGAACTTCACCGCCTAGCTGTGGATTTGATGCCAGTCCTAAAACGTCTGTCTGTCTGACAGTAATCTGTTCAGGGTCTGATTGAAGGAAACCGTATGACTATACACGCAATTAAATGACTAAATGTGAAATGTAACCCAGTCATCATCTTTTCAATTACCACAGAAATAAGTCTAAAAAAAAAACTTTAGCATACTTTTTCGGACTTTTTAGACAACAGTAAGGGTCTCTATAATGTCATCAAACACAGTGACAAACCAATATTTCAATATACTTCCATCCCTTTCCATAACTACTTAGAAGGCAGCAAGAGCTCGGAGCCTGTAGGAGTCTGGATAAGCTTAACTGATCCTTGTTGATTATAGACACAACTTATTAGTTTTATCACATTCTTCGTCACTTTGGTGACGGAATCCTAATGGTATACTTCTAGTAATTAACAGCCAGTTAGTATAAAACGTAAATTGTAATCTGACCAATACCTTGAGATATGTACGAATTAGTTAGTTAGGAAGGAGACGCAGTCCTTTGACCTTTGTCTCTCTTATAATTTGTACTGAACTTCATCTCTCTCTTACATCCTGTATGGAAGGAACTCAAAACTCTTGGATATAAAGGAAAATAGTAATAAGATCATCGAGCTGGTCTCTTGGATCATTATTTTGCGAACTGGTTGTGAGTGAAGCGTCAACCTAAGGCTTCTTCACCATTGGAACCTACAGAGCCTATCGGAGGAATCACAAAGTATTCAAATTAATGTGGTTCCACTTTGCTATATACATTTGTTTTAGTGCCTTATATGTTTAATGTAACGTATTGATTTTAAGTTTGTTTTTAAGTGTTTTTTTTTCTTTTAAATGTATCATTTGTGTATTTATTGGTTCTGACTCTTTAGGTTCAACTTTTGTGAACTTGTAATGTATAACTTTTACCATTTTAATTCAAAATACAGTGACATCGTCCCAACACATTGGTTAAGGTCATGCATGGTTTGGAGTATTTATTTTGTTGTATGGTACATTGTATCCACGTTTGCATGGTCCTATGGTATGTTTTACACCACAACCAGATGAGCCAAAGTTCGCAAAGATTAAGCTTTTTCTGGTATAATCGAGGATGAAATTTCTTTGTTGTACACAAGGATATAGCAAGTGAAACTATTTTTCTTTTCTTTTTTCTGCAAAGTCATCTAAGTAAAACACAAGAACTGAAGTTCCTTGCTGTGTGTTAATAGAAACTTAGAATGCACCAGTATTTTGTATTCATTTATAACGTTTTGGTCTGGAATTCTGTTTTTGATCTGGATTTTTTTCTTTGAAATTTAATCTTTCTTCAACCAGTGAAAGAAGAATTGCTTTTGAATTTGCTAGCTCATCAAAACTTTATTGTGGGTAACTATAAAGCTTTGTACTTTGGCTTTTTTTTTTTCTTTTTTTGCAAAGGACTTCTGGAAGGCTCCTTGTCCGAGTGACCTTATTTTTAGCCAATGCCTGAGGCGGGTCTTATCTGGGAGGAGAGGATATAAGGAAAGGGAGAGTGTGTGTAGGAATACCATTTACTGATTTTTTTTATTTGGATCTTAGAGGATGAAGCAATCAACAAGTTTGAAGGTACAGCTACCGGCCCTCGTGCTTGTGTCAGAGGTCGTTTTCTTCGTACTCTACGCTACCTTTGTTACTTATGACAATGATGCTAACGCTAAGCTGCAGAACAATGCCACAAATCCGATGGAAAATTCCCTCTACCAGGATTACCCTTTCTTTGTCGATGTTCAAGTGATGATATTCATTGGCTTTGGCTGCCTCCTTGCCTTTTTCCGCCGCTATGGGTTTGGTGGCATGGTTTTTAACTTCCTTACAGCTGCTTTCGCCATCCAGTGGGCAATTCTGGTTCAGGGCTTCTTTCAGTTCTACTCCGACGGTAAGATTCACCTCGGGGTATTTAATCTGCTCAGTGCCGAGTTTGCTTGCGCAGTGATACTCATCTCCTTCGGCGCTGTGCTGGGAAAGACGAGCCCGGTGCAGCTACTGGTTATGACCTTACTGGAGGTCCCTGTGTTCTCCGTCACAGAGTGGGCCGTCCTTAAATACCTAAAGATCAATGACACAGGTGGGTCCATTCTCATTCATCTCTTTGCTTGCTACTTTGGGCTGGGAGTCACGTTCGTCCTGTACCGGCCAAGCCTCAAAGAGGGCCATGCAAATGAAGCCAGCAGCTACCACTCTGATATTCTTTCTGTGATGGGCACCCTGTTCCTCTGGGTATTCTGGCCCTCTTTTAACTCCTCGGTGGCCTTCAAAGGAGACGACCAGCACCGGGCCATTCTCCACACTTTCATCGGGCTCTGCGCCTCCACCATCACTGCTTTCGCTCTCTCCACCGTGCTAAGCCGCCGGGGCAAGCTCACCATGGCTGACATCCAGAACGTCACCCTGGCCGGGGGTGTGACGGTGGGGGCGTCTGTTGACATGATGATCTCGCCGGGGGCTGCCTACGTGCTCGGTGTGGCTGGGAGCACTGCCTGCATCTTGGGCTACAGATACCTCTCTCCGTTCCTGGCCCGGCGCTGCAGGATCCAGGACCAATGCGGCATCCATAACCTGCATGGCCTGACTGGAATCATCTCCTGCCTGGCTGGAATATGGGGCATTATGACGGCTAACGAGGACACATATGGACCCAGCTTGTACCAGACCTTCGCCCATCGAGCGCCACTGGAGAGTGACCCCAAGCTCCTCGAACTGCAGCAGTTGATCCCAGGCCTCCATCCAGGTTTGGGCCGTACAGCCTCAGAGCAGGCCCTCTACCAGGTGGCTGCTATGTTCTCCACCATAGGGGTGGCTGTAGTGGGTGGAGTCATCACTGGGTTTGTCTTAAAGCTCCCCTTCCTGGAATCTCCACCTGATGAATCTTGTTTTGATGATGAGCTGTACTTCCATGTGCCCTGTAACTATGATAATACAGCAGGCCACTGGGTTCCAGATGAAGCAGAAGATACAAAGGTCTAAATCTGTGAAGTACCTGACTGAAGATGTGTCAAAGTTCTTCAGCTAAATGCATCAGACTTGGTCCTTCTGGCTACTATTTTTTCTGACTTACAGCTGTTTGTGTTATTATTGTAATAATGTGATAATGAGCGCCATCTTTTTTTAAAAATTTTTATTATTGTCATGTACAACCGGGGGTAATCCACAAAGCGGGTTTAGCATATCTTGCAGTTAAACCTGAATTCTGATTGGATGAAACTGAAAGCTCAACTTCAGGATTTGTCACTTCCCAGAATCTGCATCAGAATTCAGGTTAAGTTGAATCAGGTCTCAACTTCAAAGCACATTGAAATCCCCTTGCTGTTTTAGCAGGTATTCTAAAATGAACCAGTAAGAGTTAGCAGTTAAATCATTGCTGGTACTTTTCAAAACATGCCAGTTTTTTTGATTACCTTAACCCTAATAACAGTTTATTTTTATGTATAGGTTAGGTTTTGCACAGGATTTTGAATACAATTTTGAGTAGGCATATTATTTCAAAAACACAGACTGATTTCACATTTTTCTATAAAAATGAGGGGAAAGGTATTTGATTTAGGAAGTGGTTTATAAATGATTCTCTGCTTTGTCATTTTTTACATCTGTGGATGTGTTCTAGAAGCGGTTCAACATGAATCTCAGGATGCTACACAAAATAAATAGCCCTTTTTTTTCTTAGAATTAACTCACGCTTTTGCGTCTGTGTAATATTTTTATATAAAACCAGCCAGCAGGTGGTGTAATGGAGATGTCAGGGACCGGGACATGGATCACCAGGGTTGTGTGCGCAACTCCCCAAAAGAGTTTCCTTTATGTATGCTCATGCACAGGACAGACACCACGGATAGATCATGTGGAACCCAAAGTCCAGCCTCCCCAAGAGGCTCGTCCTGCAAGGATGAGTCAGCTATTCTTTCCTTCCCAGCTTGGGTTCCTCCTGTTCCAGCTCCAACATGGCAGATTATCTGCACGGCCCTGGCTGTGGCTTGGTCCATATTCGCTACACGTTCTGAAGAATACGAGCAGAAGGTATGGGAGCAGCACACTGTAGCACTGAGACCCTGGTAATCAGGGGGCATGACTTCCCCCAGGTTGCTGCAGAGGGAAGAAATTATTCCTCCTCCTATGGTAATTATCATACTTATTTCAGTAAAATGTGCTACTGAGTGTCTAAAATGATACTACATGTACCTCATCCTGGGGGTGGTTGTCAAAACAGATTCTCATAAACCTAGTCAGGTATATTACATATCAACAAAGTAATCAAATTTCCTTTAGTAAAACACATTTTGCTAATGCAGTCAAAACTGCAAGTTATTCCCCAGCACAGTGTAGGAAAGACGGCACAACAAACTCTCATGGATACTAATATTAAGAAACAAGTTGTTCAGCTGGACATTTTGTTAAATGGAAACGTGATGGCACCGTTGAGACTGGCTTGGCCAGCTGAGAACCAGCCTTTAACCTCTTCTCAGCCAGTGGCTTCCCAAGCCCTTTTGATGACTCGACTTGTTTGCAGAGGCAGTGGAGGAATGTGGTTGGTTAGGAACGGTTGGAGTTCGCTCATGGGGGTGGAGGCGATTGTTTACTTTGTGAGCAAACCCTTAACTCAACAAAGAAATGTGATGACCCCCATCGGACAGACCGACAATGTGTTTGATGCATTTGATTACGTCTCTCTCTTTTGCAGTTGAGTAGTTTCAGGTTGCTTCAGACTCAGTTGTGTGTACTGGACGGTCCTAGTGGGACGCTAGGGTGTAGGAAACAGCCTTTTTCACTGGCTGGGAAAATAAACGGTATCGGCTTTTGCATTATGAAATTCCTCCCCCACCTTTGAAATCCTGCCCTAGAGGTTAGTGGGTGGCTGACCTTCCTTGGTATGTATGGTCTCCTTGGATGACAGAATCATCTGATTCACCAGGATCAGTGAATAACCCTATTGGATGCATTCACCAGGACACACCAGGTTAAGCTGAAACACCACACATGCCATGTATACCAGTAGACTTGTTGCTGGGAAGGAGACCCACAATGAGTACATACAATAGTAAGTCTCTACATGCTTGGTTAGGCAGACTCGAGTTCCCTTTTCTTTAATGGACAAACTTCCTGCATATGCTTATTGGGGACACATTTTGTCTTGGTTCGTTTTCAGACCTCTGCATAAATTAATTATTCAGTGTCAACCGGTTTGCTATCATGGCTGCCAGATGTATCGAGCCCAAAGATGTAAATGTGGTACAGTACAGTGTTATTCTCCACACTGCAGGCTGCACAGTGGGCACACAGAAATGCTGGATATATACAGTATCTGGTACCCAAGTTTGCGAAAGGGTTAATTAAGTTTTCCTAACACAAATGCAAATTTCACCATCCATCTATACTTTTTCTTATGCTGTTAGGGTCAGGAGGGTTACCACTCACCATGGGCAATTTATAGGCACCATTTAGCTCTTGAACTCTGACGAATCCGACACAATACAAGGAGAACGAACAAACTCTACACACACAGAGCAGAGGTGAGACTCAAACCTCATTCCTAAAGGTGCAATGCAACAGTGCTACCCTCTGAACGACCTTCTGACTCTTCATAAAGTACTCCCATTATCATATGCCAATGTTTAAGAAAATCACCTAAAATAACTGCGATACTTAATTATTCTTTGGGGGTGGTGTGTAGTTTAGTGGGCTAGAGACTTGTGTCCAGAAGGTTGCAGGTTTGAATCCCTTAAGCAAGGCTCTTCGCTTCATTCAGGGGTACTGTATGCTGACTGACCCAGCACATTGACCCCAAACTTTCCTCACTTGGGAAGAAAAAGTGTCTGGCAAAAAAATAAACGTAGTTCACATTGCTGTTGTCTTACAAAACATAATGATCGTTAAAGGTATGAACTCTACACATCAATATCAACACAATAATCAGAACAAGTGTTGAGAAGAGCAAAGAGAAGTCCAAAGGTTCAGAAGTGGTTTTAGGATCTGCTCATAACAAGACCAAAATAATTGAAATAACCCACATCTTATAAAAGCCTGTTATCATTGCTGTCAGTTGATTGTCTTAAGGTTACTGTCACTAGCAGAGGGGCTGGTTCTGATGTTGTCCTACCACTTCACAAAAAAAAGATTAGGCATATATATTGCTCGCTGATTAAAGAACACAGATCTCGCTGCAGTTTCTGTTATGTTAACGTGAAGCACTTTACTTACTATGCAAAGTTACACATCTGTCTAGCGATCATGATCTTGGCCGTAGATTCATTGCGATGACGGGTGCGCACTCTAACAGTACAACAGGGATCGCTTATCCTTTATCACTTGCAAAATCTGCTATGAAGGTAGTTGTGCAACAATGTGAATGGAAAAAAAAATTCCTTGCGCGGTCAGTTGGGTATCTGGATGATATCTACTTAGAGTACAGAGGGTAGAGTACTGGGTTTATTGACCTCCACAGATAATGCAAGATGAATGATTTTTCAAGGCAGTCATTGCTCTGTTCACAGACTCATTTCTTTATTACTTTTTAACAACTAAGCCACTTGTCCATCTTTTATTTGCTTATCTTGGTCAGGGTCCCTTGAAGCCTGTCCCAGGTAGCATAATGCACAAGGATGGGGTCCAGTATATCGCAGGGCAAATACAAATTCACACCCTATGGGAAATTTAGAGATAGGAATTAGCCTAACCGCATGTGTACTCTATAAGGTAACAGTGCTACCCAATGAGCCACCCATGGTTAACTATATGCCTAGCGCTTTCATTGTTCTGCCTGTAATAGAAATAAATTTATGCTAAGTAACCCGAGTCTTCCAACCGAATGAAAAAATTAACCCCTTGCCTTGTCATCAGAAAACTGTCATGGTCATTTTTGTATACTTCCAAATAGTTTTGGTCAAACAGCAGGCAGTGTAATCGTTGATAGAACAATTTCCTATACAGATGTGTAAATTCTGAGACGTGATGTTTCATCATCATCATCATCATCATCATCATCATTTATCCGGGCTTGGGACCGACACGGAGAAACACATAATGCTTTCCCCAGTGGCTGAGTTTGAGATGTGATGTTTGTTTGGCACTTAAGTAAATAAAAGTATACAATCAATGACTTTTGCTCACTGTGCTGCAAAAGAACAATATTACATAACCCAGGGTGAAGTAAGACAGCACAGGAAGTAGGTGACACTAGAAATATCACAACTGTCCTTTTGACCTGCTACACTGTGCAGAAGATCTGAAAATATGAAAACTGTCTCTGCTTTCAGTGTCCAACACCCTTAGAGCAGCTGGGGTTAACAGTCTTCCTCAACAGTCCAGTGGAGATATGATTGTGTTGCTGTCCAGGGGATTTGAACCAACAACCACATGGACCCTACACCACTGAGCTGCATACCGCCCCATGTCATTGGGTATACATCAAATTAAGAGCAGTTTGCAGTTTGTGGCCACCTTTTAAATGGTTTTTATGTGGTAAAAACTGGGTCATCTAACTGACCCTGTACAAGTAGTTATGCAAAATCAAGTGGTAATCTTTGATAAGAAAGCAGAACATAGCTTTAATGATTAAAATCATTCTGTTGACCACATTGTGAATTCACATTTTTCTCTGCAGGAAAAATAGATGTTAGTTTGACTTCATTGGTTATTAAAATGAAACAGGTTGTGCAGATGGCATATTTAGTGAATCATATCATCAATAATGTAAACTTTGGGAATTAATCTTGGTCAGAAATGGATAATTGCAAATTAAGCTATTATGGCCAGCCTGCTTAAGAAGGAGGTAATGCTGACTAAATTAAAAATGAGTAGAATTTAACAGCAAGTTATTCACATCTTAGACATTATGAAGTCATTTCACGCCTCATTACACACAAATATACACACATATACAGAGAAAACAACAGAAGCAATACAGAAAAAAGGATTCTCACTTTGAAGGAACAATTAATGATTGGACAAATGCTATTGCCAGCATGCTAAACATGGACAAATTGCACTGGCCAAGAGGAACACATTGAAACTCTCTGACAGAGATAGACAAACACATAAGAGGATAGCCAATAAACACCACAAAATTATAACCTTAAAAATTACCAGAGAACTGAAACAGTACCTCTGTGACCCAGTCTCCAGAAAGCCATCGTGAGCTTCACCAAAGGTTCAGAAACTGTATCCAAGACCAATCACCAAAGATGGATAACGTTGGTCCTAGGAGCACAAAACCTTGATACCCAAACAATGAAACAATGTCATTGGTCCAATTAAACTTACCTTTCACTATTTTTCCTACATCCAGACTGGTCAATGTTAATTGAAAGGCAAAGGATGCCTTCAGCCCAGTTGGTAAGGGCAGCCATCTCGTGGGAGCCACTAGGTCTGATTTGCATGGACAGGATAAGGTGCACCTTACGTTCCAAACACTGTTCCCTCGCGATGTTCCCATATTTCAAGACAATGATACCTCCATACACACTGCTAAACACATTCAAGAGTGATGTTAGAAATACCAGGATGAAGTCAAATGCTTTTCATGGTCTCCCCAATCACCAAAATCTAAACATTATGGAAAAATTATGGGAAGCTGTGGAGCTCAAAATATAAAGTACATTTCAAAGTAGATTTTAACCACCTTCACGTCTCAGTGAACTGGAGACCTCTTGTTGGAGGTCCAGTATCCCGCTCCATACAGTTCAGGACTCGTTAATCACATTCCTGGAAGAAGGACTGAAGCTGTTTTAATGGCAAAGGGTGGCCTCACTTCTTATTAGGCTTTTGATATTAATAAATTGTTTTGATATTTCCATTCGTATATAGATATATATATATGTGACTGTTTTAACGCAAGAGGATGAAAATCAAATGTAATGTCTGACGAACCTAAGTGAGCAACAGCGTAGTGGATACAAAACTAGGTATAACAACCAGTAACAGAAGAGATCTTGGGATAAGTTTAAACGAGACAGAGTCCTAATTTTTCTTCAGTAAAATATCTAAATTAAGAAACATTGAGAAAAACATTATCTAAACATCTAAATACCATTAATATATGCATACATATAACAGGGAAGTATAATTTCAATTACTAATGCTTACAAGGCATAACAATATTACATTTTATCGTTCACCATTGTTTACTGATTATCTGATGAGGGTAGCTTTACAGCTTTTCCATTCTGTCATAAAATGAAATGCTGAGATGTCTGCTCTTCTACATTAACCAGCTCTGCCCTTTACTTATTAACTGGCAGTGGCACTAAATTGCTCCAATAAGCTAAGATTGACAGCAGACAAGGACTGTATGTTGATGAACTTGGTGCATTTAATCTTTGAAGACCCTTTAGACTGGTTTCTCAGTTTGAGACTAAGCTGGCTCCAAGACGTTCATACAAATACTGCATGTCCATATCAAGATTTTGTGATTCTGGTTTGATTTCTTAACAGTATTTGTGTCTTGTGAAAAATAATATTTAAAATGGTGTATGTGCTACCTTATTATACACCTTCTGTGTACCCAGAGTACCAAAAAGGTATTTTATAGGGTCTGGATCTAAAAGGAAGGGGAAATTATGGGCAATTATTTCATGATTTCTATGATTTCAATGTTTAATGTTTTTATTGATAAATCTGAAATATGTACAGACATCATTAAATGCAAAAAATTTACAATTTAAATCAACCCCAGAAATATAGTCAGAGTTGGAAAAAAATTAAATCTCTCATGTCAGCCCAAGAGAAACTCATAGCGCCACCCTGTGGCTGTTTGGTAGTTTTTAAACACTGAAATTTTTACGCCCTATGGGACTGGTAGATGGCATTGATTACTAGAGTTAAAGCATGTATTTGTTTTCACAGCTACTTACAGTACTCATTTAAATACTTTTCAGACATTGTTTATATAGCATCGAATCTAATTTACAGAATATATAAAATTGGAATAAAAAGTTTCAATTTTTTTTTTTGTGAAAACTGTCCCATTACAAACTGCCTACCAACAAATAGAAAAAATCCAGTGGATTGGTATTTAACAACAAATGTTGTTCTTAATTAATGACATGATTAACTTAAAACTAATATGGTAGTCAATAATGCACCTAGTCATACTGCAGATATTTCTTTCACTGCACATCACTGTCACTGGTATCACTCCAAGATCGTCCATTCACTACCCCAGTCAAGGTCGCCTGGAGGACATCCGTGACAGCAGAGGACACGAGGCTCAGTACACCAGGGATGAGATGCCAGGCCATCACAGGGCACATAAACACACAAACCAGGCAAATTAGAGGCACTGATTAGCCTAACTGCATATCTTTGAATTGCAGGGGAAACCCAGCATACCTGCAGGAAACCCACATGACACAAAGGAACAGGGCAGAGGCAGGATCTGAATCCCTGACCCTAAAAGTGTGAGGCAAACAATGTTACACACTGATCCACCATTGCTGCACTACTGTGAGAATCAGTGTTACACACTGATCCACCATGCTGCACTACTGTGAGAATCAGTGTTACACACTGATCCACCATGCTGCACTACTGTGAGAATCAGTGTTACACACT